>JAHXMU010000145.1:1133816-1218426 GCA_019455685.1 Philornis downsi | reverse complement strand
CAAAAACAAATGGATTTTCGTTGTTGTTCATATTGAATATGGGTATGATGTACAAGAAAAAATGAAGAATCTCCAACAATATGTTGAGACCAAAACTTACTACATCTAACATTTCGTATTTGCAAAGTGAACACTTAAGGCTTGCTCATGTCTACAATTGAGATTCCAGCATTCTAGTGAAACAAATGACTGATTATTTAGCAAATGTACACAGCATGTTGTTATCGTAATATCTCAAAATGAAAATCTCATTTCCTGTTGGCAAATTTTGGGGGAAAAAAGCCCGTAATCCAGAAATGAGTTTATCAGGTGAATAAGGATTACTAGAAACCAAATAAGAGAATGTGTTTGTTTGCCAAATGAACTGTAAGAGATTTAAATGATCAGTTTTGGGGAAAAAATATTTTCTAATATTTATGCCCTCCACCATGAGAAGGGGGAATCCAACATATATGTGTTCACAAAGAAAAACAGTTTAAATGAATTTAAGAGAAATTAGAGTTTATTCATTGCTATTATTGTTTTTAGTTAAACACATATTTGCATTCAATTCCCAGCCTAAAATTCAGTGTATTTCACTATTTTCAGCCACTCTTCAAAAGAGCCAATTTTGGAAAACTACACAATATATTTTGAAATTTATATAAGTTAGAATATGTTTTTTGATATTATTGTTTACGTCCCTAAGGCATATTGTCGTCTAAAAGTTGTTTCAAAATTCTGTATATTTCGAGCGTTATAAAAAAAATTCATAATAGCGATTTTTTTGAAAAACGTTTAGTAACTCAAAACAATAAATTGTGGATGGTAAATTGTAACAAATTCTTATGGTAAATTATAAATCGTAAGTACAGATATATTCAAGTTCATTAACATTAACAAACTTTCCCCTTCCTTGTATTTCTATGATATATTCTGAATTTGATTATGAAGGCATTCAGCGGAGACTTTTTCAATCAATCTTTTCGATCTTTCCTTCAAATGTTGGTTTTTCGTGTTTCTATCGAATTGTAAACTACATTTATAGCAAAAAAATAAGCTTTTCAAGCGAGACTTATAGAACGAGTGTCCTTTTTGGTTACATTTCAAAATTCAAACTTTAGTGTCATGACAATTTAGCTTCTCTCGTGGTTTCGGCAAGTAAATGTCTCAACTTTACTTTCACTGATATCATAAGTTGCAATATCTGATTGATTATTAGACACTGCAACATTTTTTTTTTGCACCATTGTATTCCTCCGACCTATCATAGTATTCTGAAAATGATCTGTGAAAAAAAGTAAAGAACTTCGTTAATCCTTACAGACATTCTTAACCAAGTCAGTTAAGTTATTGTCAGTCAATGGGAGACTTAGTCAGAAATTCATTTTGAAAGAATCCAGTTAAAAAAAACCATCAAAGCTTTCTTCAGTTTTTCAACGCCTTTCCATACTTTTGACTATCATGTGGCAGAGGTGCTTCACAGTAGCAGATCTTTTAATAATGACTTGCTTTAAATGCAGATATAATGCTGTATACTAAGTTTGTATTTCCGTAAGTAACAGCCAGTGAAAACCGACAATTTCGTAATGGCGCCTTCGAACTGAACCGATACCAAAACAAAACATATCAAAGTCAGTCAACAGTCAAAGTAATATGGACTATTTTCTGTGATTATCGCAGTATTGCGCACTCTAATATCGTGTCAAGTAGTCATATGGTGAATAAGGAGTGCTCTCTAGGCATCATGAGACGTTTGAGAAAGCAAATTCGTGTAGGAAGGCCTGACCCGCGGAAAGAAAACTCAGGGGTTTTGACTACTGTAACATGTCATCTCTCAAAGCTATCACTAAGGATGCATTTCTAATTTTGAGGACAAAAACTCAACAGATATTATCAATAAGCCATCGTATTTACCTAATGTGATTCGGAATGAATTCTTTTCTCTTTCCACAACTCAAATTATCACTTCGAGACCGCCACTTTCAATCGAAAGAAAACATAAAAAAATGTTCGATCCTTTGAAAGTGGTAACATAAAGATCTTTTGAGTAAAATTGCAATTGGTCTTGCTGTTTGGACACAGTACGATAAGCTTAAATTGTAGTCCGTTTGTTAGATTTGCGGGCATTGCGAACGTTTTGTAATTTCATCAATGTTCCGGCAATCCGTTTCATTATTTTTGTTTGTAATTTCATTGCCAATATGTAATTCAAAGAGGGCTATCTTTACAAACAAGTCGATAACATTAGCCGCTCTCCGTAAGGAGAACCACAAGTACCAAAGCAAGTCGACCTGACGTAAAGATGGCGCCATTAGTTTAAAAATTATTATTTTGTAAAAAGTGGCAACTTTATAAAACATATGTTTTAGGTTTCAAGGCGCCACGTTGTTTGGTACTTTTATTTGAGCCGTTAACAGTAATTTGTAAACATGGGAAAAATTGATCACCGTTATGTAATTCAATATTTTCATTTGAAAGATTTCGGTCCAACCAATATTAAAGGCGAGCTAAATTCTACTCTGAGGGAATCTCTTACCTGTTTTACGACTGTAAAATATTGGGTAGCAGAGTTTGAACGAGGCTGTACGGCTGACAAGACGAACAACGTAGTGGTCGACCAATTGAAGTGCCTACGCCAGACACGATTAAAAAACCCCAAAAAATGGTATTGGATGATCGTCTGAATAGTCGTCTGAAGGTGCGTGAGCCAGCTGAAATATTGGGAATTTCAAAAAGTACTACACATCGTATATTGATCGAAGATGAGAAAGCTGTGCGTAAGGTGGGTGCCGCGCTTGCTTTCAAGAGAGCAAAAACAGCGTCATAAAGATGTTTCAGTAGAGTGTTTGGCGATGTTTCAACCCAATAAAGCCAAATTTTTGCTTCGATTTATAACCATGAACGACACATGAGTCCATCACTTTACACCTGAGACAAAGGAATAGTCAAATCAGTGGACTTGAATGGGAGAATCGTGTGCAAAGCAGGTGAAGGCGTTTCTGTTTTTAGGCAAGGTAATAGCATCTGTATTTTGGAAAGCGTATGGGATTATTTTTATTGATTATCTTCAGAAAGGAAAAACGGCATCAATGGCGAATATTATGCTAATTTATTGCGGCGGTTAGGTAATAAAATTGTGAAAAAGATAGACAATGTGGCAAAAAAGAAAGTGTTGTTTCATCCTCATCGCAAAAGAAAGTATTGTTTGGCGAAAAAGAAAGTATTGTTTCATCAAGACAATGCTCTAGTTCACACATCCACTATTGCGATGACCAAACTTAATGAATTAATGAATCAGATTACTTCATAACGCACCTTATTCGTCAAAATTAGCTTTCTCGGACTATTTTCTATTTCCGAATGTGAAAAAAATGCCTACAATGAAGAGGTGGACTCTGCGGTTGAAGGCTATTTTAGGAAGTTTTACAGTTCTTACTATAAACTGAATATATAAGCTATTGAATATCGCTGCAAAAGAGTATCGAGCTAAAAGAAGATAATGTTGAAATACAGAGACAATTTTCCTCAACTTTTTTGTGTCTTTTTTGTTAGGTCGAATAGTATTGGGACCATCTTTGTAATTCTCTCACTCATGTAAGTTCTACCTGGTGCCTTTGGAATGATTGTAGCTAAAATATGACATTGTGGTCAGCACTTCTCTCACAACCATCACACTTTGGATTATATGCAAATCCATTGAAAAGTAAATATTTCTGTTATTCAATATGGAACTTTTGCGACTTAAATATTTACAAAAGATTGAATTGTTAAAAAATTCTAACCACTTTTATTGCACAACAAGAATGTATTATTTACTTTTACATCACTGCTGGATGCGAACATTTCAAAACGACTGCAGTCACGACCGCCATCCTAAAAGCTTTTGATCAAAAAAGGAACTGTCTCATACCAGAGCACTTTTGCCACTTTTAACAACAGTATTTCATCAAATCTACATCCTTTGTTGTTCACTCAAACACACACATAGACATAGTTGGTGGAATGTATAGCACAATACACATGTGCATTAAATATTGTTTTCAAATGTTTATATTTCATTTGTCGCCTGAAAAATAAAAACCAAAGCCATTTGCCAATTTTTATGGCTGGTCCATCTATCCATCCATCTATCCCGGTAGCTCCCACCAGCATGCCCAGAGTACCCAATTACTTTTGTGCCATTGTTGTTTTTGTTGCTGTGTTGTTTGCATCACTGTGGGATTAAAAACACTAATCTCTAAGCCTAAAACAAACTTAGTCCATAGACGTTCACCAAAAGCCGAACAGAAAAAAAAACTCCAGCAGGTGGGCGTACGAGGGCAGGGAAAGAATCATAAGTCCCTCTCTTTGGGAGTTTACAACTAAAACACTCGCCTCCATATGCGGCTAACAGCCTAGTGCCCATGTTGCAAGTGTCTGTAAGCAGTGGCATTTTGTCGCATTTACTACTGCAGCGGTAGGCGAGCGGGTGTGTTAATACCCCTACAGTGAGTATGGCAGCGTCATTTGTCGTTTTGTTGAAACCAGGTGTTGGTTTTTGTTTTATTTCACAAAACCGGATTTAGATTTTTAGACAAAATGTTTTTCTTTTTTAGTTCTGTGTTGTTTGGTTACATATTTTTTTTTGCTCTTGTTCGTAGCATTTCCGAGTGAACAAATGTATATGCAAATAGAGCATTTGCTATGGATGATTTGTTATTTTTATGCATGAGCAAAGTTGAAATTGAGAAGAGAGTCGTATTGATTGGTTAGGGTTATACCCTGCACTCTGTGTCTGTCACCTAATCAACAAAATGCTTAAATTAGGGGAAAATATAATCAGTAATTACGTGTGTTTAACTAAAAGCCGAGCGATTAACGTTCTTAATGGAATTAATATTTCATTTATAAAAAATGATTCCAGCATAAACCAAAATCGTTTGATATGTAAGCTCAGAAAATGCTTCCATAGAATAAAATTGCGTCACTCCTGGAGCGGACATCGTTTATTTATCGCTTACACTGGCCTTCAAATTTGGAAAAAAAATTGAATGCAGAAACGAATCACAGTTTTTCAAACAATCTGTGTGCGCTTGTTCTTAGTTTCTAAGTACACATTGCATGGCAAAGTAAGACTACAGAGGTTTAGCATTGCTCAAATACAAATCTGTATGAAATGCAGCAATTGTTTTATAAATGTTGTTGTATCACAAATAGAATAACGTGCTACACTATCAAATATATAACAATATAACAGAAATATCTTCATTATGAACATTTAAACATTTCCTTCCTTTAATTAAAGAAACCAATTCCCTTGCATCCCATGAATAAGATATGGGAAAGCTTCCCATATTCAGTAAAACTTACACTTATTTTGTTTTTTTGTTTTTGACTCACTTAACGAAACCTACGGCTTAACGACTCTTCCGAACTTCATATTTTGAGAAACATTTGCCAAACTTATCTATTACCCGGCTACTCGAAGTGCCCTTCAGATACATCAAGGTGACCGCCACTCAAATAATGGTAGGGGGTTGAATGCGGAGTTGAGCCGCGATCATGCGGACGATTGTCGCGTCTACTAATAATCTCTTCACAGTTGGCCACTCCTTCCCTCCTTTAATTATGCTATTGATATTTCTTACATCGGTATATTTTGATACAGCATTTTTGTTCACCATGTGCTGCAAAAACTGTATGAGGCCATCTCCGAGTGTGGAATTCCTACAAAACTTATACATCTTTGATTATGAGCAAAGCTGCAGTTAACCCGTCTGGTACCATCTTCGATAAAATTCATACATTACCCGCATATGCAGATGACATAGACATCATTGGCAGAAAACTGCGAAATGTTACTGCAGCCTTCTCAAACATCGAAAATGGGTCTGGTGGTAAACGAGGATAAAACAAAGTTGTTGGTTTCAACGAACAAAGAGTCTACTCGTTTGGACGCTAAGTGAACGTTGACAACTATAATTTTAAAGTGGTGGAAGAATTCATCTACCTCGGTTCCGCTGTAAACAAAACGAATGAAGTCAGCATTGAGATAAAGAGGAGAGTATAGCTGGCTAACAGATGTTACTATGGGCTAAGCATGCTATTCAATACTAAAGCCCTCTCTTGACAAACAAAAATCCGACTGCACCAGACGTTGGTTCTACCTGTCCTCTTATATGACGAAGAATCCTGGGTTATGATGCAAGCGGACGAATCAGTACTGGCAGTTTTCGGGAGGAAAATAATCCGGAAAATATATGAGCCCGTCATCGTTGACGGAGAGTATCGGTGCCGCATGAACAATGAGCTGTATGAGCTATATGCCGACATCGACGTGGTGAAAGGCATTAATATAAAGCGATTGCGTTGGCTGAGTCATGTTGTGCGGATGGACTAAAATGCTCCGGCACGGAAAGTTTTCGACAACGAATTTGATGGACTGCGCAGAAGATGGTGACCAAAACTTCGTTGGAATGACGAATTTTTTGAAATACTATCGAAACTTGGTGTAACGAGTTAGAATCGAGTTAGAGTTAGATTGAAGCGCTTGGAATTATTTTCTACGGGTGGTGTATAATAAATAAGGATGTCTACTCCAGTCGCTACCTAAGAAGAAGAATATGCTGCTAAGGAAATGAAAAAAAAAATATTCTTTAGTTTATTTTCTTCTCTATCACATAACTTAAATCCATCCAACATGAACTTCGAACAGGCAATATTCAAATTTACTTTGCAAATCTCTAATAGATCACTTTCGAAATCTCCACTTAAATGAAACACAAAGTATCCAAAACATAAATCCCTCTAATGCTTAAAACCTCAATAAAAGTAATTTCCATTCAACAGCAGACCGATGAGGGCAATCCGAAAAAAAGGAAGAAAAAAAAATCTGCTTACAGCAGCAATGCATCAATGTCATCAGCAACATGCTATTTGCGCCAGCAACAACGTCAGCAGCAGTAGTAATAACGTTACAACAACAAAAACTAAAGAAACTAGCTCACGCTCATGTTAAAAACATTACTAATCTTTTGCTGACACATTGCTTCTTCTTTTGCCAAGTTTTCCACATTCATTTTAGCTGCGCTTTTGGTTTGTCTATGGCAGCCTGTAATAGGGGTTGAGGGAGAGGGAGGATGGTAAAATTACAAGCAAATAAGCATTATTGCTATTGCAACATTTACATTTACATTTAGATTCAAAGGGGGAGCAATGAGTGTTTCTGAAATGCCACCTCAATGTATATGAGAAAAAAGAAGAAATCATTTACAATGGATTGAATTGATTTCTTCGGTGAAAATTTACAAATTTTTGGAAATAAAAATTCATTTATTTTTTTAAAGCAAATGCCAATATTTTCGAAATCTGAAATTTCATTCTCACTTATAAACAATCTATTATGATGATTCTAAGATTTTTATGAGTTTATTGATAATTTTAATTTTGAGAAATATGGTGAAAGATTAATCAAACTGACCATCGAAAAACGTTAAAAAAATTAAAAAAAAGGTTTCTTTCCAATCAAATTTTTATGTTTCTACTTTTGAGCGGCACCAGAATAGTATAATGACTGTACGGGAGGAAAAGTATTGGAAACGTAAAAGCCATTTACAAATTATTAATCATTTTAGTTGTGCTGGCTTTTGAACTCCGTCATCTTGTGGTCACTTTACTGCAATTTTACAGGACTATTTTCATATTTTTGAAAAACGATACGACATATTGTAATATTTAATTTTCGTTAAATTCTATGGTAAAAGTTCAAGTTCACGATTAATAGAATTCTAATCAGAGTTTTATGAATAACAAAGACAAACTTCTCGAGTAACTGCGATATAGAGGAATCTCGTAGACAACACTTTTCGTACAGAAGAGTCTCGTGGACGACAGTTTTCGCATAGAAAAGTTTCCTGGACGACAGTTTTCGTAAAGGAAAGACTCCGAGATGACACGCGGGCAATACTTTTCGTATAGGAAAGTTTGGTGGACTACACTTTTCGTATAGAAAAGTCTCCTGGACGACACTTTCGGATAGAAAAAGAAAAAAAGGAAAGTCTCCTGGACGACACTTTTCGGATAGAAAAGTATTGCAAGGGGCAATTTTCGTATAGAAAAGTCTCCTGGACGACACCTTTCGGATAGAAAAGTATTGCGAGAAACATTTTTCGTATAGAAAATAACTTTTCGTATAGAAAAGTATCCTGAACGACACTTTTCGGATAGAAAAGTATCGCGAGTAACAATTTTCGTATAGAAAAGTTTCGTGGACGACACTTGATTAGCCTGAAAGGCTAAATGTAATCGGATTCAAATGCTGGAATATCCAGAAAACAACCTGTTTATGTTCTAATATCAGTTAAAAGAGAAATCAGATCAATCACATGGTAATAGATGTATGTTAAGTTTCTGGTGGCGTAACTTCACCACGTTGCATTTAAGGCACCCACAAAACTAAACAGAGTAAAAAACGTACGCAATCATGCTGGATCCTTGAGGTAATTATAGTCTACTCCAAAAAACTTCCTCATGATGCGAGGGATCACTACACAGGAAACCATAGGGAGGTTGACAGTTTCTTACACATAAGAAGTAGTTATGGGGGTGAAAGAGTGAGCCTACGAAAAGGAACAGGGGCAGAAATGGGATCCAAAAAATTTACCTAAAGCAGGGCTCATAGTAAGACGCACTCTCTCTGAAAGAACAATGTTGGAAATCTGCTACCGACTACGCAGATTCGTCACCAATTAGGGAAGGAAAACTTCTAGGGACGTTGAGAGTTGCTTAAGCAAAAGAAACAGTTATGGGGGTGGAAGAGTGAGGATGTGAAAAGGAACAAGGACAGAAATGGGGTCCGAAAAATCTACCGAAGATCAGAGGTTATAGTAAGAGGCACTCGGCTTAAAGAACAATGTTGGAAATCTTATACCGGATTCGCAGGTTCTTCAGCAATTATGGAATGAAAACTTTTAGGGGATTGACAGTTTCTTAGGCAAAAGAAACAGTTGTGAAAAGGGTGGAAGAGCGAACATAAAAAAGAAACAGGAACAGAGAATTGAATCCCAAAAATCTTCCGAAAGGCGGAGGTATAGCAAGAGACACTCCCCTAAAAGGACAATGTTTGAAATCTGCTAGCGCATACGCAGATACTTTAGCAATTATGGAATGAAAACTTCTAAAAACTGTTACTTCCGGTCGTCAGCACAAGTAAACAAATGACACCAGCAATTGACGACGGCATAGATTGGCCACCCACAGGCCAAAGCAAGAGCGGAATATCAATAGAAGGGCGGCCAAAAAGTTAGCCTACCTAACCAAGAAAACACAAAAATGTTGGAAAAAAGTTTTTTATTTTTCAACACAATCTTCTTTTGGCTCGATACACTTGTTTCAGCGATACTCAAGAGCTTCTATACCCTGTTTATAGTTAGAACTTTCCAACTCCTTAAAATAGCCATTAACCCCAGACTCCCTCTCTTCATTGTTGGCAAATTTTTTACCACCGAGCCATTTTTTTTAAGTTTGAAAATAGAAAATAGTCCGAGGGTGCCAAATCTGACGTGATAAAGCTATTCGAACTTAAATTCATTAATTTTAGCTATTGCAATAGTGGATGTACATATGAACTAGAGCATTGTCTTGATGAACAAATATTTTCATCTTTCACTTTTTCGCCAAATGTGGCCTTTTTCGATAATTTCATCACTGCAATAAATAAGCATAATATTCGGCGTTGATGGTCTTCCCTTTCTAAACAAATAAATACAAATAATCCCATGCGTATCCCAAAAAACGGACGCCATGACCTCGCCTGCAAATGGAACCGTCTTCGCCTTCTTTGGACATGATTCTCCCTTCCGAGTCCACTGTTTGACTGATCCTTTTTTCAGGTGTAAAGTGAAGGACCCATGTTTCAGCCATGCTTATAAATCGACGTAAAAATTCGGCTTTATTGCGATGAAACATCGCCAAACACTCTACTGAGACATATTCACGACTCTCTTTTTGCTTTCTTGAAAACAAGCACGGCACCCACCTTGCGCATAGCTTTCCTATTTTCAAATCTGCAGGCGATATACAATATATTCCACTTTTTGAAATGTTTATCATTTCAGATAGCTCACGTCCCTCCAGCCGATGATTATCTAATACCATTTTGTGGATTTTCTTAACCGTATCTGGCTTGGACACCTAAATTGGTCGACCACTACGGTGTTCGTCTTGGCAGCTCATACGGCCTAATAATTTACAGTGGTAAACAAAGTAGCAGGCTCCCCCAGAATAGAATCCAGTTCGGCTTTAATATTGGTTAGATTGAGACCTTTAAAATGGAAAAATTAAATTGCATAACGGTGACCAGTTGCTTCTATGTTTAAAAATTCACTGAGATCGTTTACTGTTGATGGCTTAAATAAAAATCTTAAACAACGTAACGCCTTAAAACTTAAAGCATGTGTTTCATAAGGTTGCAGCCAAAGTATTTTTTTAAACTACTGGTACCATCTATACGTTAGTTCGGTTAGATTTTGGACTGCCCTAGTATCATAACTTAAAAATAGCAGAGTTACGGCTGTTGACGGAGCTATTTAAGGTCGCTGATAATGGGTTGAAAATGATGAGCATGACCATTATATGCTATACAAGATTTGGTAAAATTAATCTAAGCATATCCTCTTTCCCATAACTTTCTTCTAAGTCTGACATGTGAAGAAATTTGATAGAATTAAATCTTCCACATGTCAGACTTCTGTGAACGTTACGGGGAAGAGTATATACTTAGATTCATTTTATCAAGTCCTGTATAGCATAAAATGGTCATGCTCATCATTTTCGACCCATTATCAGTGACCTTAAATAGCTTTATGGCAGCCGTAATCTTGCTATTCTTGTACTTGGTATACTGCGAAATGCTTAAAATTAAGTACTGGCCATCACACGTTATTTCATCAACAAGGAGAGCTAAGAACCTCGATTCATATATAACTTCGAAAATGCTGAGGTAAAAGCTTTTGTGTGCAGAGTTAATTAGAGGGACCAGAATTCTTTATAAATGTGCAATCTCGTAAGTTTACACATTAAATGGATTCGTAGGCAAGTTTGCAAAGCTTATGAAACGGAATAAAGCGAAATCTTTAGTGGAAATGCAGCAAAATACACGGAGATGCACCAATTGCACCACAATAAGATATTCAACTGAATTTTTCTTAATCAATGTGTTTCATTTATTTATTTTTTTTTTTATTGTAAAGAAAATTCAATTTCATTTTATACAACTAATTGGTTCAGAAGATAGTAGCCCGTAAATGACCTCCAGTTGCACTACAATAAGAAATTCATTTAACTTTTATTTTAATCAATGTATTTTATTTACTTTTTTTATAGTACAAAAATTCAATTTTATTTTTTATAACTAATTCGTTTTGAAGATGGAGATAAACCTAAATAGTGGAGGTCTTCTCGTTTACACATATTCGATATCTGATCTAAAAATTATTCATTACGGAATCGTCTCAATTATTGTTGTAATGGACTGCTTTAATTTAGTCAAATTCCTTAGTTTCATTTTGTACACATCTTGCTTGACATAACTCCATAAAAAAGTCTTATGGTGTCACAACAGGTGACATTGGGGACCACAGGAAAGTTGAGTTTTTGGATATTAATTTGTTTGGGAATTTTCGTTGGAACTCCGCAATAAACGGTATAGCTATGTGAGCAGTTGCTCCATATTGGGAAAACCAAATACTATTAAAACGAATACGTCTTGGGCGTAGTTCTAGGTAAAAAAAAACTCCTTCAATATCTTTAAATGATGGTCCCCATTGACAGTTGATAGCTGACAGTATGCGTGCGTCACCCTGTATTACGATAGCCTATCATCTCACCGTCTCAATATACGTATACATATGGAGATCATTATGAGGAATGTTACAGTAATCACGATTGCTATTATCTTCAACAACAACTGTATTGTACGTAAATGCAATGCTGATATACTTAAATAATATTGACCGAAAACTGCAACATGTTACTGCAGTCTTCTCAAGCATTGAAAAACATTTACCAAAAGTTGATCTAGAAACGACTGGGGACAAAACGAAAAAAGTATACACATTTGGAACATTTGTAACCCTCGAGAGGGAAATTATTAAAAAAAAAAACAAATTTTTTTGTTTGACTATGATGTGGATGAGCTTCTGGTATTCAGTCAGTTTTTTTGTTTTTGTTTTTTTTGACTGGTTCTGTGGGACCTACAGTTTAAACTTTAGTTTGAGTAACTTTTACTACCTTAAGTACTTTAAGTGATAGTTGTGTGTTCTAAACAAGATGTCACGGCCAGTCATATATGGATCCACAATCATCAAGGAAAATATTGACGTCATATTAATTGTTTACACGTGATTATTACCTCATAGGGCGCCACAGAGACGCACATAAAGCAGTGCAATACAGATAAGACATGTGGTCTCTTGTGGCGTCTTGCTTATCATCAGGAAGATGGCTTAGGATATAAAGAAGCACGCGGATGATAATAAGATGTTATGTGCATCCTTCACGTGGCGATAAAGTAGATGCGCCCTTACTCTGTGTTCATGGTTTTATCTACACTGCATGTGACTGTTCCCGTATGGGGCGTTACAGAGACTGACACAAAGTAATAAAGATAAGGCAGATGATCTCTTGTAGCGTATAGCCGTATGGAGGGTCTTAACAAAAATAGGATATTAGATAAGAGCAGTTGAAGTGACTATAGTGGATGAATTAAGAAGTATTGGCTTACGATAAGAAGTTGCACCCTTTCTCTTTCCATCTTTAGGTTAGTTTAGCTAAGTGAAAATATCATGTACGTAAGAAGTATTTTTTAATAAAGGCTTTAGTGCTGTACAATCACTCAGAGTGTTCAGTTATTTATTATAATAAATCTGAAACATTAATAATGACCAATATGTCATTGCAGCGCTGATCGAGCTCTTACACCAATGATGATTGCATTGCCTGGGTTGTAGGACCAGACCGCTCCAGCACAAAATATCTTCGACTGTGAACTTAATGGGCGACCAAAATTCTGTAGGAAGAACTAAATTTCAGAAATACCGCCAAAAATCATTGGGTTGTTCGCAAAGTTCATTGGAGTTAAAAAAAAATATTATTTACAAATTTATATACAAAAAAAACAATTATCAATTATTTCTTCCCATCACTCTGGGAGCTTTCTCTCTTATAAGGGAATTAGTAATCCCTTATAAGACTTACGTGGTTTTTCTGAAAAAAATTCGATTCGATTTTTCACTTCCTCTTCGTTAAGGAAATTTAAATCCTTCAAATGGTTGCTCTGACTGCGAAATAGGTGATAGTCGGACAAGGCAAGGTCGGGGGAGTACGGTGGGTGGGGTAAAACTTCCCACGTAAACTCTGACACTTTTTGACGGGTCCGCAAGGCAGTGTAAGGTCTTGGTAAAAGAGTGAGGTACCCACACATGGAGGTTGCTCACAGAACCGAGCCCTTTTTGACCCTGTGAATGGTTGAAACTGATTTTTTTTTGGTTATTTTAGCTATTTCCCTAACTGTTGTACAGAAATTAACAATAATTAAAAATTTCACTTCCTCGGAAACAATTTCTTTTGATCGTTCTGATCTGGGAGCGTCCATTGCGGTGAAGTTGTCCGTAGAAAAATTTTTTAACCCACTTTTTAAACGTTTTCTTTATAAACATACTTTATTTTTCGGCTGGCTTCAGCAGCCGTTTTTTCTTTTCGGAAATAATACAGCATACAGCATAATAATATGCCTAAAATGCTCTTTTTGCGAATTTTGTTCCCTTTTTAAAACGTTATAACCAGTCACGTCTAGAACAAGAACACAAGTAAAGAATAGTAAACAGTAAAGAATAGTTAACAGTGGGAGGAAGTTATGATAGTGTTTGAAGGAACTCTACGTCATGAGAAGTGACGTATTTTGAACTAACGAATCAATCGAATGAATTTTCCTAACAATCCGATATTTTGACGAATTGAAATTGAGTAGATAATTTGAATAATTTTTTATGTGCTGCGCATAATAATTAAGAAAATAGAAATAAATAAGTAAAATCTTCTATTCTTAATGCCATTTAAGTTTGTGAGTGAGAAATGATTTATAAATACTTTGACGTTGTACCTCTTTTGAAAGATTTAAGACGTCTCTGTTGAAATTTGTACACCAATACAATATTTTAGTATTTTCAAAAAAAAAAAAAATATCATGCTCATGAAGCAAAATCAATCTACGATTGTCCGCCTATGATTTAGGATGGAAATTCGCTGAAAATTTTACTGACTTAAAATTGTCTTAGGGGCAACGTAGCGTGCTGGGCAACATTGTTTACATATAACGTAGTAGAAATGTATCAGGATTCTCTGTCTTCAATTTGTTCGCCCATGAAAATCGACCCCACGTAAAGCACAACCCCTAAACTAACAGCCTCGCCCATATACACATTTGTACAATCAGCTTGGAAATTGTTTTGGTTACATATTGATAGACAAATCAGACATTATATCCAAACATCACATAATCCAAATACTCCCAGGCACATTAAATACATGTCTGTTAATATTATAGTTATGGTCAAATAAACATTCCCATTCATTTCCAACGGGTTCATATTGATTTTAAATTAAGCCATAAATACTTTTGAGTCATTAATTCTATTTGTTCATGATATGGTCCATGTCAACTTGACCATGTTGCTGTTGCTGTAGCTGTCGACCACTCATGTATTGTAGTAATTGCCATCTTACTAATTTCCATATTAATTTCTATGTTGTTGGCCCTCGTGACTGGCAAATACAAATATCCTTTAATATCCTCTTAGTAATTATGTAAAAATCTCATTAAATTTTATATATTCCCGAGCAGCATTGTCTACAATAACAATAATAATAATGGCAAATAACTACATGTGTACTCACACACACATACATGAATGTTAGTACTTACCACTGGTATTAGCCACATTTAATGAAAGTTCCACCCAGTGTAAGAGAGCACCCAACTAACAAATACCTCTACTCCCCCCTTAGCGGATGTTAGTAATTATACAATGAGTCAACAACAGCAGGTTGGCACAAACAAAATAACAGCAACAAAGGCAAAAAAGGATAACCAACAGAATGCAAAACCAAAACGAACGTATACAAGAACAGCAATATTGAAAGCATCGAACAGGCATTTGAAAATGTGCAGCTCGGTGGCAGCGAATGCATGACAGTAATACGCACTGCTGACCATAGCATGCAGTAGCGGATAAGGTAAATAGCACTGCTGTATAACATGATTTAAACTTTTAGCAATTATGAGGCTGCACAATCGAAAAAATGTGTTAATTTTGGCTTCAATCTTTTGCAGCTTTTGTCGTAGGCATGAGTTTAGAATCTGTTGCCCATTGCCCAGGCATAGGGACGAACTAACGAGATACAGTCAAATCAGACAGATCAGGCTGTAATATTTGATATTTGTAACGCTCAAAAAGGAATCAGCTCTGCATTTCCCTGGTATGTTCCTGTGGTCCGGCACCCACATACAGAGCTGATGTTTAGTTCGGGAAGACAGAATCCAGGGATTTAATGGCAGCTTGACTGTCTGAGTATATGTTAATCCCCACCGTGGTGAGGAAGTTATATCTCAGCTATTCTGTGACTTCCTTAATGCCCAAAATTTTGGCCTGATAAACACTATAGTGATCAGGTAGCCTTCTTGCCATACTTAGGCCAAGGTTTTTAGAGTAGACCCCGAACCTACCTGATCATTCAATTTTGAGCCGTCAGTGTAGAAGTTGACATACAGTCTTGTGCCATCAGTTCCACATTTCCATGTATCTTCATCTGGAATAAGTATATGGTACATCTTGTCGAACAGTGGTTCAGCCGGAGTGTAGTCTATGGTGCCTGTTATGTCCGGCACAATGTTAAGGATCACACTGTGACCATAACCATTGTTTGACCACTGTGACAGCTCTCTTAGCCTTATTGCTAAATTATATTTAGTGTATCGGATGGGGTGGTGCGGAGCGCCTTTTTCGTCCTGTCCAGAATGTTGAGTTTGAAATTCAGCTTTTTGTCCCGTAACCCAACAAAACTATATTGCCCAATCCTCTAAAGAAATTTCAGCACCCCCAGAGATATAGGATCCACAGGTGGAATCTTGATAAACAGAACCAGTTCGATCTTGTTTGGATTTACTCTGAGACCGTTTTCCGCCACCCACTTCGTTACAGTGAGATGAATTCTTTGAAAAAAAAACTTCCCCTAACTGCTATTGCCACATCGTCGGCATATGCGACGATCTTAATCCAGCCTCCTCTAAAGAGAACAGAATACTGTTCAGAGCTAGGTTCCATAATAGGGGCGATAGAACGCCACCTTGAGGTGTTCCCCTGCTGACAAAACATTAACATTTTTTATATCCGATTGTTTTAGACTTGGGCAATCCACGACTGATCTGAAACTCAGACTGCGTTTAGTGCAGAAGGAGAACCAAGACAATTGAATCTCTAAGTAGATCCTATTCGGCAACTGTAATGTTGAGCTCAACATCTGGATTAGACAAGAGTTATTTTAAACTAAGTCTAAGCTTAATATCTCTATGTGAAGTTGAAATGCCTTTGGTGGACAATACTGACGTAGTCGATGTTTCTGATGAAGATAGAAAAATATATTATAGAGAAATTTTTAAACCAAATGAGTCCGGAGACACAAATAACCTACTGTGAGATGTGCTGGCAAGCGTAGAGATGAAATACTGAAATTATTACGACCAGTACAATAATTAAGAAAAGCCACATGAGTACTCTGACGATATTGCCACCATTAGTGGAAGATTGCGAGATGTTACTGCAATCTTCTCAAATATTGAAAAAGAAGCTGCAAAGTGGTTTTGACTGTAAACGAGTAAATAAATATTATTATGCTGCGCCATGACTTGCTTGCAGGCGAAACCCTTTACCTACTCCCAAAAGTAATACAAATAAATAATAATATAAATATATTATTACTTAAAATAATGTAAATAGGAATATAATAATATAAATAAAATAGTAATTAAATAAGCAATAATATTATTTACTTTGTAAATAATTATTACATATAATATTATTTACTTTGTAAATAATTATTGCAAAGTAAATAATATTACTTTTGGGAATAGGTAAAGAGTTTTGCTTAGCAGCGAGTATGGGCATGGCGCAGCCTAATAATATTAATTTACTCGACTCAGCCAAACTATTTAACAACTCTATCTCTCAAAGAAAGAATACAAGTTATAACGTATTATACAGCACAAAATTACGTATTATGATGTAAACGAGATGTTACTGCAACCTTCTCAAGCATTGAGGAGGAATCAAAAAATATACTCGGTTATAAAAGACGATAAAACCAAATTATCTGAGCCGTCGATGAAATAAATAAAGTGATCATTAAAATTAGATCAAATATTTCACATGTTCACAGTCGTTATTATGGATTAATCAAATGATTTAATAAGACTTTTCCTCAACGAACAAAACTCTAATTACATAAGACATTAATCTTTCTACGTAATTTGGAATCCTACATAAGTACAGGCATAATTACTTATCTGTTTCGGAAGTCTCCCACTACAGACAAAACGTATCAAATCATTCCAGCATGATAACTATTCAACGATGAACTCAATGGATGGCACAGCACAGATCGACCCAAACTAAATTGGAATTTTCAGGTTTGCGCAACAATAACGGAACTCATTGCGATGAATTTGAGGAGAAACTCAGAAGACTGAAGTGCTCAGATATATTATTCGCGCAGGGAGAATATAAATAAGTTAATTGGAGAATGAATATTTAAAAAAAAAATTTGTCACATATTAATAGCACCCGTTGAAACCCATAAGCAGTTTAAAACCAATGAGTAATAAAATAACGTTTCCCGTTTGCTAATCAAATTTGTAATTCTCTTTTCGCTAGTTGTTATTTTCTTGATATCTGGGACAAGACCCTTATAATTAAGGACCCTTACAAAAGTTCGGTTTGGTTTCATGTGGGATATTGTTAACTTATTTAGAACACATTAGGAATGCGTGTTCCGATCCATATTCGAAACAGCAATTTAATTCATACATTCATATAGAGTAGAAAACCTAAACGAAATTAGAAACCTGCATTGATTCTGTTTCTCTACCGATCACAATGAAATAGACATTTCGTTTCAATTATCTGAAACGAAAATATAATTTTATGCCCGCTCTCAACCAATATTGAGTCGGGCAATCACAAAACTATCTAAATGGGGTTTTGTGTACGAAATCGTGTCTATCTAGCGCCATCTAGCGCAACCTGATCGCACTTTCATGACGAGATTTATAAATTATTTTCATAATCTAAATTAGAATTGAAATCAAATGTAGTTTTGTTGGCAGAGAAAAAACGTCTGGCGCCAAACTGTGAAAGGAAAAAATACTTCATATATCGAATTTTCTGAATTTGCGACACTTTCTTTTTTAAATGGCAATTTTTAAATGACTTCATAAACTGAATCAGAATCAAAACTGTTTCTAACCTCATTTTGGGTATAAGAATCAACACCAAAGTTGTTTGTAATTTCCATTTGGATGTATGAAAAAGAAAAAAAGTTTAAAACTGTCGAAATTAGTATAAAAAGTTTGCATATTTTTAATTTAAATTCCAAAAACTGAAATAAATCAGAACTATTTTCGAATTTAATTTCGTTTCGGTGATGGTCAATTAATTAGTTCTCACTACAATCGCAACTGGCAAACACAGCTTTCCAAAATGCGTCCAACTGAAGGCTTTTTCGAATACTGTTGCGTGATATTTCAACAACTACAGCCAACTTAGGGAAAAAATATTCCCATATAAAGATCATCAGGTTCAAATTATTCAAAATCCAACAGGAATATAGTGTTAGTCTGCAGCTTGATTTTAATAAAACAAGAAATGCCGATCAAAAGAGTGGCGGCCATCGCAACCTTATTTCATCTTTATCAGTTCACGCTATTAATGAAAGATGTTAACGATATACTATTTAATATGCTTAAAACATTCGACATCGGTGAGGCTTTTAATTGCAGGACTTCCTCATTATCAGTCGATTGCTCTCTCAGTTGTGTGAATACGAATTAGTTGTGAAACAATTAACAAATATTTTGCATTCAAGATTTAATTCTTTTCCATATTACTCTATCCTGATCATTTCAACACTGCCTCGAAAAACACATTCTGATGCCACTTTAATCCATAGCCTGCTACTCAACTGCACCCAACTGTTTAACCAAATACTATGGTACGTACACATTTAGAAACGACCACATTAGTATCAACAATTTAAATCGCAACCACGCTATCCACTGTTGTCATATACATTTCAAAATGTGCATTACCGCTCATTCTAAAATTTGTGCAATGCACAGGCACAAAGGACTCAATACGCTGGCAGACGCACACAGGAATATACACTCTAATGGTCTCAACCTTATACGCAGTCAAAGTACATCAGTGTGTGCGTGTGCCTTGCAATAGTGGCACGACTATGATAGAATTAAAGCCCGCACAGTGGTAAGGGAGGTAATAATAATATAAATATGGGGTCACCCATTTTTCCGTTTTAAAAGTAAAGTTAAATAAAATACAAATAAAACTATGATTTCGATTTCGATTTTTATTTCATTATAATGGTCCACTGTGGTCCACCATGTACGAAATACAACGTCATTTAAATGACCGCCTCTGGATTGGTTGCAGCGGTGGATTCTTTCGAGATTCCTCCAGCGTCAATTTCACAAAAAGTTGACCCAATGACACCTCTACACCATAAACCGCACCAAACAGTCACTTTTCCTGGATGCAATAAATTTTCCACAATCATTTCTTGGCTCTCCCATATGCCACAATTTCTCTAGTTGACATAACCACCGAGTGAGAATTGAGAATTGAATTCATAGCTGAAAAAAATTTTGTTCGATTGAAAGCTCACGTTTGCATCACCTCTTTTGTGGTAAGTTTTAATTATTTTTCTCAATTTTTCGATTGTTAAACGACAAATATTCGTAAATGGCAAACCTTTTACTAAATAAGTAACACTTCATATGACTGGTATTTAACAGCTGACGGCCTTGCCAGACCGGCGGTTTTAAAACCACTAAATTGAAAACGAAATTAATGTATAGCAATAAACCAATCTTGTTATGGAAAAAGTAAAGTATATTATTTTGTCACGGAATTCTCATGTAGGAATTTCTCCGAAAATCATATAACATAATTCCTGGTAAAGCGGATAATATCAAAAATATTAAAATTACTTAAATTGCAATGTTTTGGGCTAAATGAAAAATACTAATTAAAAGAGAAAATTACGTGCTCATTCAATTTTCCGTCAATTAAAATGCAATTATCATACATTCACAGTGCTATAAACTTGTGGTCTTGTGATTAGTATTTTAACTTTATTCTATGAGAACTTAATACCTCAAAGTCTATAAAATCTGTATCACATAAGTAAAGGGTGTCCGTCGGGAAGGTATACTACTGTGTTTGTTTATAATGTTTGATTAAATAAAAGAGAATGGATCTTATATAGATAAATGTTTTATTTAATGTCGGCAATTATGTATGGAATACAATATCAGATAAACGTCCTTTTCATTACATTCTCACACATTTCACGCGTTATTTCATTAACTTCATCACGCATACTTTGTTTGATTTGCTCAAGCGTTTCTGATTTGTTTACATAAACCTTGCTTTTCAGATATCCTCACAAAAAGAAGTCCGGAGCGGTCAAATTATGCGACCGTGGAGGCCAATCAACATCACCATTTCTTGAAATAACTTGGTGTGGAAAGAGGTCTCGCAGTAATTCCATTGTAATCCTGGCTGTATGCGATGTGGCATCGTCTTGTTGATACCACATGTTAATCAAGTCCAAAGCATGCAGTTGTGACGTAAAAAGTTTTCAATCATATCACGATATCGCTCCCCATTGACAGTTACCGTTACGCCGTTTTCAGTTTCGAAGAAGTGAGGTCCAATGATTGCTCCTGATCAAATTGCACACCCGACTGACACTTTTAATGGATGCAAACGTGACTGATGAATAATTTGAGTGTTTTCCATTGTCCAGAACGGACTATTTGGTTTATTCACATATCCATTTAAATGAAAATGTGCCTCGTCTTTCATCATGATTTTTTCATGAAAATTTGGGGTTGTCATGGGCGAGTTGTAACATCCTATTGGCATATGTACGGCGGCGTAAATGGTCCTGTGAAAGAAGCTCTTAAATGGAAACAAATGCAAATTCTTGTGCAAAATTGTGGCCAAAGTTGTTCTTTGAAGACCAAGCTCCTGAGCACGGCGGCAAATTGATGTTGATGGATTGTCTTGAACACTTTCTTGAGCAGCAGTAATGTTTTCAGTTTTCAGATCTTGCAGTACGTTGTGGTCCATGCTTGGCCCTATCAGTTACAGACCCTCTTTCTTCGAAATCATTCACTACACGATATAGTGCGTCTTGTTGGCACGTTGTTTCTCCCAAAAATTTCACGTAACTTTCTCATCGTCACAGTAATTGATGATTGATTTTGATAAAATGTTTTAACGATTAAAACGCGTTGGCTTATCGAATGTTTTTCCATAATAAATTTGCCACGTCTCTACTTCACGACTGCTGAATATGAACTGTCAAAACTAATGTTTACCAAAATGTCGGCAAAACAAAGTAGTATGTATATTTTACCGACGGCCACCCTGTATTAAATACACAGTGAAATTGCCATGAAGCCTGTTGCATAGACGAACAATAATGAATAACAGCAAAATTCAAATTCTCAGTACGAGTGAGAAATTAAGAAACTTTTAACGAGCAACAGTGATGTCCGCGCTAGTTTTTGCGGTTGTTTTTTAGTATAAAACGAATCTTCACTTCAAAGTTTAGGCACATCATTAAAAGTATAAAAACTTGCACCGCATTTTTTTTCAACAATATGACGTAACGAGTTTAGATTCTGATTCAGTTTGATAAATTGTGTTTAAAAGCCAATACACGCACTTCACCAATTCATCGCCATCTGTCCCAAATAACTCTGCTTTGTTCTTCTTAATCTTTAACCTTCGTTTCGGCTTTGGGTAGTCTATTCTGTAGGTAACGTTAAGATTTGATCAGTGAATACATTTTTTGCTTTAGTCTTTTTTCCGTCTCTTTACAGAATTAACTAAATAATACTTGGGAAAATTTATGATAGATAGATAGATTTACGAATTTTACTTTAAAAGTTAGCATTCGATTATTCAGACACAAAGATCATATCGAAATTTCTTTCAAGTTCAAAATGCTCTTAGCACTTCAACAATTTACGAACTGGTTCAGCGCTTTGGGCAACAAGAGGCTGTCTGTGATCTTCCGCGTGCTGAAAGACCTCGTGCAGTTCGAAATGAAGTGACCATTGCTCGAGTGTAAGCGACATTCGCAGCAGTTAGAGATGTCTAGGCGATTTTTGCAAAGAATTTTACATGTGTTACACCTTTTCCCATATAAGATGCAATTGGTTCACGAGTTAAAACCAAATAATGCACAAGATCGCATTCAATATAGTCACCGTTAACGTTGCTTGTGTGCAAACCTATATATGTTATAGATTAAAACAAATTCCAAAGATTCTCATCGAATCATTTTAACCCACCCTTAAAAAAAAGTACACCAGAGTTTACGACAAATTAAAACAAACATGAGTGAAGTAATCGTTGTTCCTTTCAAATCAAATTCCGTTAGTCCACTCTGTAGGGATGTTATTTTATTAAACTTATTAAAGTATGAAAAATTTAGCGAAAAGGATTACAAATCTCAATGATTTCATGTAGGCAAATATATTGTCTGTTGTCGTCCAAATCGTCGCGACTTTTACATATTCTTCAATGTACGTATGAAATCCATATTAGACCATTTTGGGTCACTTTAATGTAACGACATACTAAAAAAAAATTCATTAAAACTAAACCAATTTAAGTTGATAGAAAAACACCCCGAAATGCTAATATCCATTTAAACGATAGATTTTAACTAAGTTTACAATGATTACTTTTTGCAACTGATAAGGTAACGCTTTCCTAAGTATCACCTTATTGTTTTGTCGATTATTTCGCTGTTCAAAGCCACTGTCTCACATAATTTGGGACTGGCATTTACGAAAAATTCATTCATTTACTAGTTGTATGTAAAATTCAAGCGCATGCATGTTAGTATGTGTTTGTGTGCCTGAGAGTGTGCGTAATATTGCAACATCTAAAGCTTGTTGAATATTGTGTTGAAATGCTTTGGGGAAATATTGTGTTGTATTTGCCATCACAGGATAATTTGATTCAATTAAGCATGCGTTACTATATAATTATAATAAAACAGACACAATTATACAAACACATGCGCACTTGCATACAAAATTGCACAAACCCAAGTACACTGCCGCACAACTACACATAACCATACCCCCTACTAAGATATAACCCCTGACGTATAGCAAAAGTATCATCCACGAGTTTCGAGCAAAAGTCTGTAATGCAATAGCAAAAAAATCGCTAAAAATTAAAAGCAACATGGTTTACTAACACACACACACACGCACACACATACACAGACAAATACTGGCAAATACATGGACACTAGTATGTGGTATGTATTTGTGTGCTGGTGTTGCAATTATCCCAATAGTTATTATAAAGATAAAAGCTTTTCAACCAAATGGACGGACAGACTGACATTCGCACAAGAACTCAACAGCCACAGAGTAAAGTTGGACTGCTGGGTGTACTGGGGGAAAATCGCATAAAACCCTAATGACAATATTAAACAAATTTGTTTTAAAGTGGTCAATGTTCATGTCGATTTTGTTTCTCTTTTCGTTTTGTGTTGTGGCATTTAGTATGTGGTTTCTGTTTCAATTTTGTTTTTGTTGTGTAATAAACATATTGCGTAGTATAATTTTTAAATAACTGTTTCAAATTGTTGAACATTTCAATTACAGTCGTTAAGAAGAGCGAAGAATGATAACTTCTATCCATCTGGAACAAAGAGCATGTCAGAGCAATGAGCAGTCTTTTAATAGGGCGGGTAACAGCATGAAATAGGAGACAGGTCCCAAAACTAGCCAACCTAACAAAGAAGACACAAAAAAGTTGGGAAAAATTTTCTTTATTTTTTAACATAATCTTCTTTTAGTAAGATACACTTTTCCAGCGATATTCAATATCTTCTATATCCTGTTTATAGTTAGAACTTTCAAACTCCTTAAAATAACCATCAACCGCAGATTCCACCTCTTCATTGTTGATAAACCTTTTACCTACGAGCCATTTTTTTTCAAGTTTGAAAACACAAAACAGTTCAAAATAGCCAAATTTGGCGAACAAAATGCATGGTGAAGCAATTAGAACTTTAATTCATTAATTTTGGATGTATTCAATAGCGGGTATGTATATGCCAAATGCGCTCTTTTTCCACAATTTCACTGAAATAAGTTAGCATAATAATCGCCGTTGATACCGATTTTCCTTTCCCTTCCTTCCTTTTCCCAGGCTCTTCCCAAAAACCAGACGCATTGACCTCGTCTGCAATTAGAATCGCCTACGCCTTCTTTGCACACGATTATCCCATTCCAGTCCACCGCTTTGACTACTCCATAGTAGATGTGTGAACTGGAGCATTGTCTTGATGAAACAAGATTTTCGTCTTCGCCAAATACTGCCTTTATGTAATAATTTCATCCCCTAGACGCTGCAATAAATTAGCATAATATACGGCGTTGATGTTTTTTCTTTCCGAAAATAATCAATAAAAATAATCCCGTGTTCATCCCAAAAAACAGACGCATTGGCCTTGCCTGCAGATAGAATCGTCTTCGCCTACTTTGAACACAATTCTCCCATTTCCAGTCAGTCCAGTCGGCAAATACTCTACTGAAACATCTTCACGACGCTCTTCTTGTTCTGTTGAGAGCAAGCGCGGCGCCCATCTTGCACACAGCTTTCTTATCTTCAAATCTTCAGTCAATATACGATGTATAGCATTTTTTTAAAATGCCTACCATTTCAGCTAGTTTACGCACCTTCAGTCGATTCAGACAATCATCCAACAGCATTTTGTGGATTTTCTTAACCGTGTCTGGCGTGGACAGCTCAATGGGTTGAACACTACGGTGTTCGTCTCGGTAGCTCGTACGGCCTCGCTTGAACTCTACAACTCTATATTTTACAGTCCTAAATGAAGAAGCAGACTTCCCCAGGGTTGAATCTAGGTCGGTTGGTTGGTTGGACTGCGACTTTTCAAATGGAAATGTTGAGTTACATAACGCTGTCAAATTTTTTCGCTGAAATCGTTTACTTCTGATGGCTCAAATAAAAATACTAAACAATGTGACGCCGTGAAACTTAAATCATATATTTTATAAAGTTGCCGCTGATTAGCAAAAAAAAAAAGAATTCAAATTACTGGCACCATCTATACGTCAGGTCGCCAAGTTTTGGGTCTGCGCTCGTAGAAATGCAGAAAAGGGGAACAGTCCATTGTTTTAGAAATTTTAGGAATTATGTTGAAAAAGGGTATGAAGCTGGACTTGAACTTTTATCTCGAGCGAACTCATGATCTTCACGCGATTCATTAGCCAATGTGAGCGACAAGGCTGTCACTGGGTGGGTTTGTAACCACCATCAATTAGGTACTGGCAATACTAATACCAAACCATTGAGTCAGGTGAACTAGTCTACCACATACAAAACATAGTGAAAATAAATTTATTATTTTTCCGATAGGTGGCTTTTGTAATGTGTATCTCGCATTGTGTAACTACGGTTGGGTTATGATAGGTGGCGCTAGAAATATCAGATTTCGCATTAGAAAATCTAGTCAGCTAGTGTGCTTGACTTAATGCTGTTTGAGCGCCCGTCAAGGATGAACATCAGCCAAGAGAAAATTTTCAGTTTCTCTTCGATAGAGACCACAACGCAAGCCAGGTGGCCGATATTGTGCATCGTGTTTCTGGTTCTGACTAACTGCAATAATGCTCAATTATCATCAATCATCAAATCAAATCAATCAATCAAAAAACAAATCAAATAATTACGCCCGAATTTGATTTCATCTATTCTCTTCCTGTAATTTTGATGTCAAACATTCAATATGCTGTGGAAGGCCAATTGTCAAAAATGTCGACAGAATAATATAAATCGTCAGGTCCGACCACCATATAAACGCTGTTTCGTTTCTCCATTAGCTAAATATTGTACAAAAACCCGCTTGGAACCACTAAAATAAAAATGTATACAAAAAGAAGATCAGTAAAAGAAGACCGTTAACTTAAAAAGCCTCGATTTCCATCTGCAAATCGTTCTTTCGTTAGTCGTCAAAAAGAAAAAAAAAAAAAAAAATTACAAAAAAAAAGCATTTCCGAAACGGGGATTTTGCAACAGGTGGCTGCTCAAGCGATTATATTTAATGGTGTTTGCTTTCGGCTTTAGAATCCAGTTTCTTTCATCCTTGACTTGCAAGATATTGATGATTTCGACAGGATCATGCCGGATGCCACACAGCTAGAGCAATAGTTTAGTTACAGGGATAACGTCCTTGAGTAAACTTATAACATAAAGTATACGCTCTAATATGTTTCCCCATAAATACCAGCAATAAATGTCAGATTTCAAGAGTTGTATGGCCTGTTTCAGTAAATTAAAAAAGTGATTAAAGTTGTAGAAATATTTCGCATTCAAACTTTTTCTTTTTTTCGGGCTTATAAAGTTTATAAGATACTGTAGTATTATCTTTTTACTCCCATAAAATTTATTTTGCGATAACAAGACATGTTTTCTGTTACATTTAGTTGCAAATAAAAACGTATCTCACTGTCAGTTTGTGAAAATTGTTTATTGTTACAAATGCATAGCCATTAATTCCACACCCCTTTAATCAAATTCATGTACCCAATCATACACAAACACACACATACACGTAGACATTTTCACAAAATGTATTTGCATTTTTCCTAAAACATTTTCGTCCTTAAGACAACATGACAAATTCGTTTGTTCCTTCCTGCCTGCCTCTTCGTAAAATGTTAATTTAAAAACTTAACCACAAACAATTCCTTCTTTTTCAGCTAACAAATCTTCAATGCTTAAGACGATGTCAAGTTCAACCCATTTCTCTAAGAGAACATAAATTTATCAATGTTTCTGCACCAACAATGGCAGGCAGGCAGGCAGGCAGTCAGACAGACGAGCATGAAAAGCAAAAACAGAAAATGAAAAGAAAAGAAGGGAAGGGAAAACAGCAAACCATGTCTAACATAGAATGTTTTTCATTTCGTCTTGAAGACGAAAAACAATGAAAAGCCAAAATTTCCTATGAATAACATAGAAAAATTTATGGCAAATGACTGGAAATTCTTTGTCTTTTCCTTTTCACAAAAGAATTCAGTTGATAAAAAATATGTAGCAAATATGGGCTTAGGGAGAGGGTGGTATTACAATACGATATACGAAAAGGAGAAATAAAAACAATTTGAAATTTTTATTGCCTCCGTTGTCGTTGAGGGAGTATAAAAATAAAATTTGTGTGTTTTGTGGAAATTGATTGATTTATTACATTCACCGAATACTTAATACAGAGGCAAAATGAATTAAGTGCTTAAAAATATATGCTCGGATCAGTGCAAAGCTTTTAGGCTTCTATTCGAATGGGATTTGAATAATAACTCAGCCAAATAAAAGAAAAATGTTGCAATATAATACGTAGGGTTTTTTTCAAGTAATATTCATAAAAAAACATTGCAATGGTTATTTCTACAGCAACTTTAACTTTTTAATTTATCTTCCTGTTCTACTTTGCATTTAAGAACACTTTGCAACATTGTAATGTCGTCGTTAAGGCAGCATTTGCTTACTTTTTCTTGATAGAATGAATCTTTCATTTCTTCGCCGTTGTTTTACCTTAAAAAAGAGTTCAAAAATTTGCGTTATAAAGGAATATACAGTCTTTTATTCCTACTATGACTATTTCGGCGTTCGCAAAACCTACTAACAAGATAGAGCGTCTAAGTCTCCGATTTCATGCAATTACGTCGATCCTACGCCTGTTCACTTTATCCGATACCCTGAATAGATTTGATAGAGACAGTTTCTCTGTGAAGCGTCCAGAATTTTCTGATGCATATTCCCAAATCGTTGTGCTCGTAACTCTGCGAGGAATATCAAAATTTTTTTCGTGAAAATAATTTTTAAATCAAGTTACTCTTGAAGCCACCCCAGGCGATGCTGCCACTAGATCCTAATAACCAATAGAGTAGTAAAATACTGAAATCCAGTAGCAAATATTAGTTGCCTACCTGCGATTGAAATGAAAACCAAAGTACTTCAACTGAAGTTGCGGAAAACATTATTAGACTACAGTTTTATTTCAGCAAGGAATACCTCAATTACCATTCGAAGAATGTATTGCTTTAAGCCATCTAAATTTGGTGATTTCGCTTTGTAAATTTGCTATTTGCAATAATCCTACAAACAAAAAATCGGTTACAATATTGTCAGAAGGCCTTGGCGTTAAAGAAATGAGGAGTTTTTTTAAACTAACTTACTGGCCGCAACACTGCCATAATGGATTTGAATATGTGACAAGTTGAAGCCGCATGATTTTAAAATTGATTTTCTTATGACGTTGTTACGGAAATCAAAATTATTTTAATATCTCTGCCTACCCTAAATTTCTAACATTAAACAGAAATTTTAAAATTTCAGTTAATATGTTTCGGATTTCAAATAGAAATATAACAATTTACGCAAATTAATTGAATTTCAAATGCAACTTTCAATAAATTTCTTGATTTTCAATTGTAAAAGGTATGGTTTGTTAACTAAATTTCATTACACATAATTTAGGTTTTATTACAATACAAATTACAATTAAGAAAAACAACAACGTTTTAGCAGAAATTTCAAAGTTTTAAAATTTCCTCATACATGCATACATTTTAAAATACATTTGAAATAAGCTGACGAAATTATCGTGTTCCGATTATAGTTTGTGTCGCATTGGTACACTGAATTCTTGTCTATACTGATAAATTTACTTCAAATTTATAGAATCGCCTTATGTCCTCTCTTTCAATACTAATGATTGCATAACTTTCTTTAAATTTGCACTTATCAATGCATTTACAAATTGGCTCCGTCATACTAACGTCAGCAAATTTAGTTTACATGGCATTATCTTCGGTAAGGAATTCAAACTGTTTATTTCGCCGTTGCAGAATTTTGTAGTTTAATTACGACATAGACTGCAGTTAACTAATTTTTAGTAAGCGGTATGTGTACTCGTATACTAGCAGAATTTTATGCTAAGTTTAATTTAACTGTAGCTCAATATTCGTTGCTGTCTTTTAATATGAATCATTTTATATTTTACGAGGTGTTGATATGAAATAAATTTTATCGATTACAAAAATTTTAATGATGGAAGGATATTTAATATACTCGTATTAGTTCTTCTTTAAAATAAAAACAAATTAAGTAGGAAGCACCAGATACCAATACGAAGATATCAATTCGACAATTTGGTTATTTCCGAATAATCAGATAACTCACATGACAATAAATAGCAGACAAGTTTCTGGCGCAAAGGACATGCATGCAATACGTAGACGGAGACGCAGATTCGGGACTCCACACGTCAGCCAATAAGATACTCAGAAGTTTGGGCAAAGCAAAAGATACTCGAAATAGTCACAGGCTGTCCAAAAAACTTTCTTATCTGTACTTGCACACCGATGTTTTGGACATAGTTCCAACATACATAGTGCGAGTTCGTATTTTAGTAAGAAAATTTGCATTCAGGCAAGCCTTTGTGGGAGGAATAATTTTGCTGCAGTAAATTTTAACGCGTGCCATAATTAGAGGATGAGCGAGACAGTCCGCCTTTCTAAAGTAATAAAAAGGAACTAGAAAGATAAGGAGTGTGAGAATATAGGAAGGTATTGGGAAAGATGCAAAATCCGAACGTTTTGCCAAAAAAAAGGCTGAAAGTCCTAATACAATTTTTCCTTTTTAAGGGTTAAGGACAGCCAAATTGTCCACAAATATCAAAATTATGATTTCACAAATTATTAACTGAGAAAGGCAGAGCAAGTGAAGGAATTAGGCCAATTGTTGACGATGGCATAATCAGTCAATTACTGAAATAATGAGGTCATAGTAGCAAAACTATGAATTAAGAAAAACAAAACTTTAGGTGACAATGAATTACCAAGAGAACTATTAAAATAAGGTATTTGGTAAGCTGGTAATAAGCTTGGGAATTTTGGCGATTTGGCTAAACGAATGCATGTGCGTAAATCCAAATCCAAGTGTGTGTAATAATTATCTGGTTTTCAGACTTTCAACGATTGTATACTAGCCATAAAGTAAAGTAATAGTTAGTACATGTGGCTTTCGTCCGCATGATGGCATGCCAATCTCCGATACAGCTACCTATGATTATTTGAGCGCCTTTTGTTTACATGATCGGCGTTTCAATCTCCGAAATAGTCACCTTTCATAATTTGAGAGTAATTGAAATGTCTAGTGAATGCTTCTTAAACTGTGACTTTCGGAATCGTCGTTAAATTTGTACATCCCGTGAAGTGAGTCTAAAAGTAGAATGCTTGTCGGCTCGCTCGCATATCTCATAAATTGGACGCAAGGGAGTTCGTTATATTCTTGTTTACACAAAGTGCTATCGAGTGCGTTATGTGAAAGACTAAAGAAAGACCTGAGTGGATCTTATTGGTGTGGTTTTACACCTGACACATCGGCAGAAAATTTACATTACGGCAAATCCTAAAGAAGGTCCAAGAAAATGAACTAATATTCATCCCTTCCTCGAAATGGCAAAGCAGTGTTTGACATCCCGATACGTTTGAAAAATGTTGAAGTTAATAATTATTTCGGTACTCTCGCGAATTCGATGAATTAACACTGGTCAAAATGAAGTTTTCATGGAAGCCATAGCCTATCATGAGATTTATTCAACATATGAGCGAAGCTACAGTCAACATGACTGACTCAATGTTTTAACCAAGCCCAAATGATGCTTGCCTATGTTGATGATATTGACATCACTGGTTGAAAACTGCGAAATGTAATCGCAACCCTTTCAAGCATAGAGGAAAAACTCGTTGAAGAGGCTTGATGGAAAACCAAAACAAGACTAAGTTGCCAAATAGTGCAAAAGAGGGCAATCACAAAGGAAAGATCAAGATCAATAAATGGTGGAAATGACGCTGGAGGCCCATGCAATTGGATTTACTTTTTACGTTCGGCGATTAATAGCTAATCAATTTTATTTCAGTCAGCATTAAAGCCAACAAATACACCTGATTGCATATATCTTGCAGGATGAATGTTGTTCATCTCTAGCTCACCAAACCATTAATAATTTTGGGATGACCCTGAATATGCTGTTCCAATTTGAAAATAACAAATCTAATTTCCAATTCTCACCCAGTTTATTAAAATTTTGTTTGATTTCATATTAGAGCTCATCATTCGCATATCGCTTAAATATTGCGATGTTTATTCTTTATACTTCTTGTGGGTTTTGTAATTTAAGACTGTAATATCCTGTTTGGGATTTCTGTTGCTTTCAAACCATCATCAACTTTTGTGACTTCCTCATCTTTTCATATTCTCTGTTTGGCATTAAGAAAAAGACTAAACAAACAAATGCTTGTAGTACTTGCCAAAATTGCAAAACACCTCTTTTTGCTCCCATTCTATCTATTCTACGCTTCCATTTCTTCGCTTTTATTGTAGTTTTTGGGTGCACTTTTGTTTGAGTGACAATAAATAAACTTAGACAACAAATCAAAAAGTCTTTAGATGGTGGATGCCACAAAATACACAAGATTTTGCAAACAGGCGAGGATGAGAACTAAAATGAACAGCAACTTTTTATAACAAGATATTGGTGGGAAAACTGATGAGAGGACTTTGACTGGAGAAAATATATCAGAACATTAATGTTGTTTTTAACAGAGCGTGAAAAAAGTGTGTGGCTAGAAGATAATAGCGAATTGATGGAAATGTATTATGTTCTATTTAAGCGATGTTGACTTGTAAACGCGCCACTAAAGATAGGCAACACTTTTTCTCACGATTAATGACTATGAAATCATTTTTATATAGATTTGTCTATATCTTCTTATATTCATATGTAAATATAATATAATATTCTCAGATGCAACGAAATTTTCTTATGGGAATATAATAAGAAACTTGCGTTTAGACAAATCTGTAAATTATATAAAAATTGTCACAGGTAGCAGCAAATGAGAGCAAGTTATTTGCTGAGAAACAATAATTTCACCCAGTGCTGGTTATATAAATATAACATAATATAGAAAATATAGTAAACACATTATTTTTCCAGTAGATGGGGTTTAGCAATAATTCCGCTAGATGGCGTTAAGAAAATAAGGTTTTGCACTCAAAAAACTACCCAGATAGATCTGTTAATGTTTCACTCAGTACTGTTAGAGCGTCCGTAGCTGCTGAATCACAACAAAATCAAACCGTTCCGTGAAGCGAATCATGACCAATAATGAAAAGTGGGTCGCCTATGATAATGTCAAGGGAAAATGGCAGTGGTAAAATTGGGTAAGCAGACGGTGATCACTGACTGTCAAGAAGGGTTCGCTGTGTGTTTGGTCGGCTTGCTAAGGAATTACCTACTATGAACTACTCTCCTACGGCCACATTCCTAATACCCATAAATATTCTCTCAATAATTGGCCTGTCTGATGAAAGAAATCACCCAGAAGTGGCTATCTTTGACCAAAAGGAAAGAAAATTATATTCTAACAAGGCAACGCTAGGTTACACATATCAATAATGACGCTTCAGAAGCCCCTTTAACTTGGTTGGGAGTTACTTAGACATCCAACTTATAGATAGAACCTGGCTCCAAGCGATTGTCACCTATTTCCATTTATTTATTATGGCGAAAGATTGTCAAGAGAAGCTTGACAAGGATGAGAGATTCTATGAGAGAAACAAAATTGGATTACATTCAAAATGACAATAAACTGCTGAATAAAACGGTGCATATGTGATCCAAATCTAGTCATTCTAATTAAATAAAGCCTTTAATGTGAAGCAAAAATAATGGATTCCTATTGGATACTATACCCTCACAACAATAAATAATAATAAGACACAGAATGACCAAAATCTTGTTTGAATAAGAGCAAAGTCTCGGAAGGATTGTGATTGCAATAAATTTTATGTTATACAACTTATCTCCGGAATCCTAGAAAATAAACCCTTTTCCTGAACATCTCATTTTGACAAATATCATAACTGAAACTGAGTAAACGGGTTTGCTTGCCGGGCACATATCAAGTGGTTACCAGCTTTTTATACAAAAATTTTGATTTTATTCGTTATAACAGAGACAAGGAGAAAGTTAAAAAAGTTACATATTTCAATCATACGAACTCAAAACTGGAATATTAAATGTGATTTTCAATCATTTAGAAACTTACCCGAGTATTACAATAAGATTGTAACAAAACTCAGAATGGAACTCACCTGAAACGAGAGAAACAATGATGAAAATTAGAAAAGATATAATTTAATCCATAAAGGTTATGCAATAATATTGTAAAAAATTGTGTTCTTACAAACGCCCATATATATGTTACTATCATAATTATATATTATAAAAAAAACTGATTCCCTTGCATCCCATGAATGAAATGTGAAAGAGCTTCTCATATTCAGCGAACTTATACGCATTCTTTTTTCAGACTCACCCAATGGGACCTTCAGTTTAATATCGTTTCTGAATGTCACAGGTTGGGAAGTTGATATCAGACTATTCGATTACCCGACTACACGATATATTAGTCAGACACATCGTGGTGACCCCCCACACAAACAATGATAATTGGCTATATCGGGGATTGAACCCATAGGGAGTACAGTCGCGCTTACTAACCGTCGCGCCATTATATATTACAATATAATTAATTTTATAATGTTCCTCCTTTCTACAACATTTCTTTGCCAAACCGAAATCAAAAGTAATTTTAAAACTTCAATAAACACCAAAGGCAATTTCTATAAATTTCATTTTTATTAACAACAATTGACACAACAGCATTTTTATATGGTCTGGTCATATACTGTATATTGTGCAAGATACACTTGTACTCTTCGACAAGCAAAACATATCTTAGAATTACAAAGTAGTCCTCCCCCTCGGTTTGGTACTTGGTGTCTATTCTATCAAACCTAAAGAAATCACAAAAATCCCAGAGTATGGTATAGAATGTCATATAATAGAATTGGCTGTAGGCCAAAGGGAATCCGTAACATCAAACTGAACTGAACAGAGGCGCACAAATCTCATCTGCGCAGAAGAAGAAAAAAATTGGACCTAACAGGAACGAGGGAAAAAAGCACAGCAACACACACACAGACACACTACAACAAAAGCAAAAGATAATACTAAAGCACTTTACACTGTAAGGCAAGTGGCAGCAAACATTGAGCGCAATAAATACAGAAACACTTCTAACAATGCCATAAGTGTACTGGAGCAAAATAAGGCCCAAACAATTATACTGAAAACAACAATTGTTAAAAAATAATATAGAACAGAGAGTTGATCCGGTGACGAAGTAATTTAAGTTTTTAAGGGACACTACAGTATGCGGGAAATTATATTAAGAGCACAACAGATGATCAAAGTAGCCTTTATTGACCACCTCTTTCATTCAGCAAAAAAATTATCAAGTTCGTCCTTCTACGATTCCCATATCCCTGCGAGATCTCATTTACATCCACTGCGAAGTATATTAAATTATAGTCCCAGAAGGGTCATTTTATATTGATTAGACCGAAGTCAATGATATTTTAAGCATTGAAAACCCTCAAAAATCACTTTTTAAAGACGAAACTGAATACAAAATCCAAGGTTGCGCAAAATTCCCCCCATAAATGCATATTTCTAAACTAATATCACTTACGCCACCTATAGTATACAAATTGTACTAAAATTGAAAACTATCCCTGACACGGAAATAGTAATATGCCATTTTTTATAGGTATTGACAACTGGCGTTAATTTTCACACAATCGCTGTTTTTAAAACCAAAAACAAGATATTGATTAATCAGCCAACATCCATATAACAAAGGAGTGCCAGATGAAAGTGCGCAGGAGAACTCGAAGCAATCAACTCCTTGCCACGAACAAGAATTCGATCTTTCGCTGAGTTCAACTTGGCGGATTTCGCATCACTACTTAAACCTGCCGACTTGCAAGGTCCAAAGGCCAAAGGAGATCCAAAGGAGTTCAAAAGGTAATGAACGTCGACAACGCTGTTTGTTCACTAACAGGGCTTCAAAACGCATGGCAAAGGGATCGAATTAGTTATCTTTAGCAACGAGACGCATATTTGGATGAATGATATGGTAATAAGCAAAACTGCCGTATATGAGGCCACTCCAATGCACACGAGGTCCATCAAGTGAAAGCAAACCAACAGTTACACGGTGCAAAAAAATTACCAAGTTCGTCCTTCTACGATTCCCATATTTTTCTTGCGATATCTCATTTACATCCACTGCGAAGTATATTAAATTATGATCCCAGAAGGGTCAATTAATATTGATTAGAGTCAAGTCAACGACGCTTAAAAACATTGAAAACAACTACTACTCTCTCTACCCTCAACAACTACTTTCTAAAGCCGAAACTGAAAAAAAAATCCAAAATTGCACAAAATTCCTTTCATAATTTACGTCTAAATTGCATATTTCTGAACTCATATCACTAATGCCACCTATAGTATAAAAACTTAACTAAAATCGGAAACTATCTCTTACACGGAAATATTAATAATATGAACAACTGGCGTTAATTTTTACAAAATCGGGTTTTTTTAAATACAAAGGGACGATATTGATTAATTGCATATTTGGATTAATGTTATGGTAATAAACAAAACTGCCGCATATGAGTCTACTCCAATGCACACGAGGTCCATCAAGGGGTAATTCATCGGTAAAGAACTACTATTAGGTGCAGATTCTGGACTCATTCTTCCGAAAATAGTGTTGGTGAAGCCATCACCGTCAACGGTGAGAGCTATAGTGCAATAATGATCAATGTATTATGACCAAAAATTGACGATAAGGACGTGGATGCCATGTGATCACACAGCAAAAGCCACAATGAACAATTTTAAAATATGTTTGTCTTCCATAGGCTAATAAGATCATTCGATTTGACCAAAGCCTAAAAAGTGCAATTGACTGATGCCATTAAAATCAAAAAATCCCACGCCATCGCTTAAATTCAGTGCTACACTCGTATATGCAACAGAATCATTAAAAATTGAACCTTTCCGATTCATACGAAATAGTGACGGGCAATTTGACTATGTTATATCATACACAATATGTACATAATGGCATTCATGAGCCTTCTAAATAAAGAAAACGTTAGCAGTATCCTACACACAGCTTGTTTTATTCCATTCCAACTTTGGCCATCCTATTTGGAAAACCCTTTACAAAATAATATAAATAATATATATAATATACTACAATACGCTTCATAATGATACGAATAGCAGTGAAATCATACAAGAAATAAAGCGGATGGAACTGTTTTCCAAAGGCGATATCGACTTTAAGTATGACAGAAAAGTACCAAACGATAGATTTTACTCTCAAATAACCAAAGCCAATGAAATATATTACAATACTTCGGAAATTTTCCTAACCGATATCCAGGCTATGTCTTCATAGATAACTCAGAAGTTGCCCAATGTATTACATCTGGTGCACTCCACTTTTAAACTGTATTCTCAAACATTATATTTTCCGTCCTCATTAATACCCCATGGAGGTAGAAACTTAAATTCTCAAAAAATTTGAGTCTGCACCTCAGTAGACTGCTACTCATGTTTTTGCTCGCACCCGTTTCATTTGCAGGTAATGGCTGTCGATTTGTTAATGTGTAGTTTATTCACCCTCACATTGATTCAAATAACTTCTGCACCACCTATAGGGAATAAATTGTACTATTCTGAAATTGAAAGTACGAGTATAACATGGGAACGTAAATTCTCTGAATATGAGTAACTTGTCACCACTGCAAGTTTCGTTGAACCATAGACTACAATCTGAGTGATCTCCAACTATTCTATTATTCTTTGTCCACCAGATATACTGCCATATCTACATGATCATATTGTGACCAATGGGAGAGCCAATGCAAAACACACCTGCGTATATTAATTACAACTATGTTTATATAATGTTGGAAAATAATCCGGATGCTATATTCCGCCTACGAAAAAACTGGCTTATGTGTCTTTTATAAAATCCACTGACGCATTTTTTATACCTTAAACTCCAGATTGAAACAGCATAAAGTTACTATCTTATAGTTACTACCAATCACGGAACTTAATTTTTCTCCATTAAACTTTAGCTCTCCTTACAAGGACTGACAAATCATTGAAATCATACGAAAAAACCCCAAACACACCAACGAACTATATTGAAAAGCGGACAGTTGCTAAATATTTTCATCTGTATTTTGTTGCAATTGTTTATAGGCACTGAAGCATAACGTTGCATAACAATGTTTATTTCATACAGTTTTTCTCCTTGCTCTGGCCATCATTCGCCTGCCGGTTCGTTTGTACGGCCAAGGATCTCAATGTTTTTCTGACTATCTCTCTAGGCATTGTTCGTTTTTCTTTTCACGTTGTCCCTTCCCATACGGCATCGCCACAGTTTCTTGTACTTGATAGTTTTGCTGGATTTATATTTTCCATTTCCCTTTCCCCAAAAAAAAAGGAAGAAGAGAAAAAGAAAACTGGGCCCAGTTCTGTGAAACTGATAATGTTTGTTTGCAACGTCATGTGTATCAAAATGATACTTATTGTGGCAAGCGACGAAGCAAAACGCACCACATACAGACAGGCAAGCACTCACAACTTAAGGGAATAAAAGAATAAGTAAATACAATTTATATTGTTAGTCGGAAGCGTGAGATTTCTTAAAGTGAAGTTTTTCCCTGAAAGATGAAATTAAAGGATTTTCGAATAAAAGGAAAAAAAGATTTAGAAAGGCAAACCCATAAGGATATAAGGATAAGGATATATGGATATAAGGATGTAAAGATATATGGATATAAGGATATGAGGATACAAGAATAAAAGAATATAAGGATATAAGGACATAAGGATTTAAGGATATATAGATATAAGGGTACAAGGATATAAGGATTCAAGAATATAAGTATATAAGGGCGTAAGGATATAAGGACATAAGGATTTAAGGATATATAGATATACGGATATAAGGATACAAGGATATAAGGATACAAGAATATAAGGGTGTAAGGATATAAGGACATAAGGGTATAAGGACATAGGGATATATGGATACAAACATATAAGGATAAAAAGATACAAGGATATGAGGATATAAGGATATAAGGAGATAAGGACGCAAGGATATAAGGATACAAAGATATAAAGATATTGGGATATAGGGATATAAGGATATAAAGACATAAGGGTATAAGAATACAAGGTCAAAGATATAAGGATATAAGTGAAGATTTTTCAACGAGAAATAAAATTAAAAATTTTCGAAAAAAGGAGAACAAAGATGTGGAAAAGACATAAGGACATAAGGATATGAGGATATGAGGATGTAAAAATTTAAGGATATAAGTGCATAATACATATAATGATATAAGGAAATAAGGATATAGGGATATCAGGAAATATGGATATAAGGATATAAGGCATATGGACATAAGGATATAAGGACATAAGGATATAAAGGTATAAGGATATAAGGACACAAAGACATAAGCAAAGATATAAGCGTATAAGAATATAAAGATATTATGATATAAGGACATAAGGATAAGAACATATAAGGATATAAAGATGTAAGTATACAGGGGTATAAGATTATAAGGACATAAATATGCAATGATGTATAGATGCAAGAATATAACGACATAAGGTTATGTCGGTATAGGGTATATACCAATATAAGTATATAAGAATGTAGGGATATAATGATATTTATAAGGATGTAATAGGGACATAACGATATAAGGATGCATATAAAATTATTGGTGGTGGTTTTACCCATCGAAAGTATCGAAATACTGGAACTAAAAATGATTCCAATATCCAAAATTGGATATTGGAATTTGTGGAATAACCTCCCTTTTAAACAGTAGTAACTGCATAGTAATAGCATAATTCTGAGTTTGCTTTCCAAAAGTTTTATAATTTCTGAACATGGTCTTTCTGAATAATGATCTTTCGATTAAGAAGAAAACAAACTCAGTCAAAGATTCCATAAAAATATTCAATCACATGGAAAATTTTGAAATTTGCGAACAGTTGAAGGTCGGCATTATAAGTACATCTTCTTCGTTTGCCTTGTATCGCCATTCAACATTCACATAATTAAGAGCGGATTGAATAAAACAAAACAATAATCATATAAATGTGTTGCACTGGAAAAAACCTGTTAATGATGTTTTTACATTGCCTGTACCCCACAAACTGCATGTTGCAATTTTGTTGTAATTCATCAAAAGTGCTCAGTTGCATGCCAGAGAGCTGTTAAAATACATCTTTAGGGAATTATATATTAATCAAAAATGTCGGCATATTTTTCAAAAATTTAAACCAGCAAATGCAAACAAATGATGTTTATAATTATTTAACAAAACGTACATAAATTAGTGGTTATGACCGAGCCTAAAAGTATGCATTAACAATTTATGTACACTAAGCAGGACACAACTCTTCCTCACTCTCACAAGTGCTGGTATTATATTAGAGACAGCCCAACTTTTGCTAGTTACAACATGCAACAATTTCGCCATGTTGCAATGGTTCAGTTGTTGGTTGTCGACATGTAATGTGGAAAATGTTGAAATACTTTGAAGTAATTAAATGTTATTCATAGGCCTGAAGGGTGGGCATTTGTTTTGTTAAATGACAGTTTGAAAACATTGATAAATTTCTAGTGAATATTGTTTTGGTTGAACAGCCAGGTGCATGTGAGTCATTATTCGCAAGCGAGTGTGAGGAAGAAATGCGGCAGGACAGTAGAATAACTAAGAGGGAGTAATTGAGGCGAAGTATAGCATAACCAAAGGCGCCATCCCCTATAGGAAATGACTTTAATCCCCATGCAATTATCGTAATTCGATGTACTTTATATTTTCTACTAATTCCATAGTGGTTACAACATTAAAAAAAGTATGCTAACTTTAACTTGCAATGTCTCCCCGAGCAATATTTCAAACCACCTTAATCATTTGCAAGTATCACCTTATAAATCAACACCCCTTTCATGAAGTGTTGTTAACCTCTGCATTCCCCCAACACCCACATTGTGTTCTGCAGCTAATCGATTTAGACATTCTATAGTTCATTCCATGCATATTAAACACTGAACACCAGTAACGCACAGTTTAAAATGGATTAACACGCACTTTATAAACTATTCAGTTTAAGTAGAAGCGGGCGGGTTAGCGCGATATTACACGGAATTCCGTCATCACTCTATCCAGACAAGTTATCGCAAAACTTTAAATTATGGCGACGTAATGAAACTACAACGTTAAAGAACTTATGCACAAGCAAAGCGAGGGGAGAAACTAAAGAAGCAACCAATGGTTAGAGAATACAACGTAAAACTTTTCTAGGAGTAAGTTTGTTGACCCTTACTTGCATTCATGGTCGGTTATTCGCAGCTATGAGACTACAATAGAGATGTCAATCATAGTGTATTTGCATTACACGTAATGCAAAGTTGCAAGTTATGGATTGCTGTTTGGCCACAATGTGATGAAACAATCAAATAAATAATGATTGATTGTTATAAATTCAGAAAAGTACAATAACTCGTTTCAGATACAAAGTATTCCAGCATCTAAATTATAAATGTAAATATATATGGAAAAATAAAATTTTGTAGTCATGTCCTTTGTACATCTGCGATATGTCGGAAGAATTTTGACAACATTTTATGTGGGTATTCCTCATAGTATTCGGACTAACCTATGCATAGTTTGGTTTATTTACTATAGATGGCTCTGTTCGAAATATACATGGAGAAAATTTGGCACACGACAACTTTTTGTACAGAATAGTTTCTGTTTTGTACAGAAAAGTTGGCACAGGATAACTTTTCGTACAGGAAAGTTGGCACAGGACAACTTTTCGTACAGGAAAGTTGGCACAGAACAACTTTTCGTACAGAAAAGTTGGCACAGGACAACTTTTCGTACAGAAAAGTTGGCACTGGACAATTTTCCATACAGAAAAGTTGGCCACGAAACAAGTTTTCGTATAGAAAAAATTGGCATCTAAGAAAAAAAGAGACAAATTTCATTTATAAAACGATTCCCCAACAATTTCACAATATATCTTTTCGTGGGCTGGACCCTTCTAGTAACAATTCCAAATGCAAGGGGTTCTGAAGTAACAGTATCCTATTTTCTAACATTCCAATTATGCTGAAATTAGTGAATCGATGTAGTATGATTAAGTAAGTTCTTTGGTTGTGGATAGAAACAGATGCACATATTAATTTTTGAGGAAATATTTAACATTACTTTATAAGATTTTCGTGAATTTCTAGAAATGTAGTATATTTTTTATCCTACACTCGATAACGGAGCGCCATTGAAAATGATTTCTCTCCATTAATCCTTTCGAGTAGTAATGAGGCAGGTTTGTAGTGTGAGGCGTGGTGATCACAAAAAATCCTATTACGCATTTAAGCTACGTGATTAAGTGGACTGAAAAATATGGTCTCTCAATTACTAGGATAATATGCCTCTGATTCTGATAATTCTGGTGTTCCAGGAACTGATTGTTTCCTCAAAATCATTCCAACATGTTATACAGTCAAGAATGTCGCACAAACTTTTAGTAAAAGTTTGTTGCAGCCAATTACAATGCGCGCTATAAATTATCTCTAGATGATCAAGAAAAGAGAAACCGTACCATCTTTTTAAGGAAAGAAAATAAATAATTATGGGAATTGTGGAAGATTGAGGATACAGAGAAGTACATTTGTAGAGATGAAGATTAAAATTTCTATTAAAAGGTAAAAGGTAAAGAGCAAGGATGGATGTCAGGTTATGGATACATTAAGTGTAGTACAATTTCAAAAATGAAACTTTAAATCATTCCTATTAAACAAACTAGAATGCAAAATCATTATAGCAGTATAATGGCTTAAAAACAACAAAGCTGCAGGTGGCGATGGAGATATGACCAGCATGCGCCGTCTCCCATGATTCGAATTTAAGTCTACTATATTCTGTGGCTACCATATTCTGCACTCGTATCAACTGTCGCCATGTCAATCTTTTACCTTTCGTTTATAATATATTCTTAGGTATGGTATGAGAAAAACTAATGCCCTTTTCTAACTGACCTGGTTCGACCTTACCAGTGCGGCTTTAGACCCGGTAAATCAACAGCAGACCGGTCATTCTCACTACATCAAATCATTACAAATGCAGGAAAAACAGGTCAAATTCAGGCTTTGACAATCCGATTTAGCAAATATTGTATAATATTGTATTTCTGGGGTGTTAAACGTCTTTGTGGGAGAACCCGGACGACACGAAATTTTCACTAAAGCCAAGCAAACTACTTACCGATTTACTTTACAAGGTTTATAGTCTACCATGTGATTTCTTACAAATTTTTAAAGATGATTACGAAAAATTTGCAGCAAACTTAACTGCCACTATTTTCAATAAACGTAGTATGTTGCGTTATAGACATCACTCGCGGAAAATTTTGAGATGTTACTGCTGCCTCATCAGACCTTATGAGTCAGCAAAGGTAGTCCCAGCAGAAGTAAACAAACGAAGACGGAACCAATTTATTTCCAATAAACAAACAGTCTGCTTGTGTTCAAGCTGCAATAACAATATCGCAGCGGCACATGATTTTATCTATTATATCTCAGTTCCAATGCCAATGCCAATAAAACTGTTTTTTGTCAGCTTCGGTATTAGGAAAGGAGTATTGTCTCCGAAAAGTAGCATTCTCTTCCTCATATCCTAAAACAAATTTTACTGTGTGTTTGGGAATATGTTACTTTGAAACTATTTGAGGAGTGTTTTTATGTTTGTTTAACCCAGTAAATTCTCTAATTGGTTAATGATAGAATCCCACATTGAATTATTTAAAATAGTTTCTTTAGAATTGTTCACTACTACTTACTGGTTTCACTACTTACTGCTTTTGTAACAGCAGAACAAAAAAATAAAGTATTATAGTTTTTTCATATTCTCGAGTCCTTGAAACTTAACATTTTTTCAATCCTTAAACCTGCTCGTAATTGTATTCCTATTTCTCTTAAATTCACTGTTTAGGAACCTCTCCCTTTTGCTGCTTTTACATTCGATAAAAACAAATCCCTAAATTTATGTGGGCTTGGCTCTAGCTTGCAATATCTTTCATCGTGCCACACATGTCTGTGGCACTTGCAAAGGCACTCACACACACATTGGTACCACAACAAATTGCAACAATTTTAAGTCCATTTAGATGGCGTGCTTAGATTAATATGAAACGGCGCGACCTCAGCTAAACTGTGGTATTTCGTTTAAAGTACAAGGAACCCCTCCCACACCACAGACCCACACACACAGAACAACAAGGACTTGCTACATTGTCGCAAGTACAATGACAACGCCAGTCTATGCTGAAACAAACCAACAAATGTTGGTCCCGCATATGCGGGAATATGCTAGAGTTTATAAATAACTTGAGCTTTTCATGTATACTTGTACTCCCAAAGTCTTGCAACATTGTTGTATGTAAAGTTTCGTTGCAACTTCAAGCCATCAGATTTTACATGCACTTCATTTACTTCTAATCTGTTGTTCTTATTGTCTTGTGGCGGGAAAGTTTAAGCTTTTGAGGTAGAAAAAAGACGACGGGCTGACACTAATGGTATTTATCACACATTTAGAGGGGCGATAATAAAAAAAAGGTTAACCCCGTCCAAACCAAGATAAAAGTAGAGTTTATCACTTCTACGAAATAGTTTAAACCCTCAGATTATCTGCGTTGTTCGAAGGATGAGAGATAGTCTTGGATGAATAAATATTAAAATACAGAAATTTCAAATGGAGCTTACAGATCGAGCACATAAATATGTCTTGCGGCAGAGATCTTTATATAACTCAGTCTGGTATATTCCATAAACTAAATAAATCGTTTGTCCTGAAATGTCAGAAGCACGTATTTGGAGATCAGACAGGAAAACTTTCGTATAGCAAAATTGGCACAGCAAAACTTTCGTACAGAAAAGTTGGCGCAGGACAACTTTTCGTATAGAAAAGTTGGCACAGGACAACTTTTTGTATAGAAAAGTTGCACAGGGCAAATTTTTGTGCAGAAAAGTTGACAAAAGCCAACTTTTCATGTAGAAAAGTTGACACAAGACAACCTTTTGTTTAGAAAAATTGGCACAGGATAACTTTTCGTATAGAAAACTTAGCACAGGACAACTTTTCGTATAGAAAAGTTGGCACAGGACAACTTTTCGTATAAAAAAGGTTACACAGGACACCTTTTCGTATAGAAAAGTTGGCACAGGACAACTTTTCGTATAGAAAAGTTGGCACAGGACAACTTTTCGTATAGAAAAGTTGGCGCAGGACAACTTTTCGTATAGAAAAGTTGGCGCAGGACAACTTTTCGTATAGAAAAGTTGGCGCAGGACAACTTTTCGTATAGGAAAGTTGGCGCAGGACAACTTTCCTGTAGAAAAGTTGGCAGACGCAGGACTTTTCGTACTGACAAGTCGGCACTGGGTGACATTTCGTACTAAAAAGTTGTCACTGGGCAGCTTTTTGTATTGATAAGTTAACACTGAGGAACTTTTCGTGTAGAAAAGTAAGCACTGAAAAATTTTTCATATGGATAATGTTGTATAGAAAAATCGGTTCAGGGTAACTTCTTGAATAGAGAAGTGGGCACAAGTAAAAATTTTGTCATACACAAATTCGGGTGAGTCAAGTTTATTGATAGAGCCGGTGGCGCAAATAAATTTTATTCATAGAAAAGTTGGCAAACTACAATATTTTGCAAATAAAATAATGATCACGTAACCGACTGGATACCTGTAGTAATAATTTCGACAAAGAGTGCACGAGTATCTGTCTGCCGTAGCTTATTATGCTCTCTACCATGTTGTTTGATACGATTTAATTGTAACCACCTCCTGATCCTTAATTTAAATTTCGGGATATAATTAAGGACAATACTGAAATTGTTGACTGTTATTTTGGTCTTTCCCATACTGTATTTCCTCTAAAGTTTCAAACAATTCGTGCGAATAAATGCAGTTACGTCTTGTAGACAAAATTCAACGTTCCTCCATCTCTGTAAGTTTCGAGGAAAACCCACCAGCCTTTGAGTAACAAGTAACTTAAACTTTCTTTGAATATCTTTTAAGTAGGTGCATTTCCAACAAAGACTGTGTCGCTGGGTGTTTACAATTCAAAACTATATCACAAAACAAGGAGGTTTAACAATCAGGATAACGTAATAACCCCCTTTGCAAACAACAGTATTGCAAGCAACATTTTTGTGTCTGCTGTTAATATTTATAAGTTTGTTGCACATGTTGCATAAACAATTTAAGTCACGTCCAAACATGCTTTTCGGCATAATAACTATCCTTTGATTGCAAGAAATACGCAGACAAAGGATAACATCGACTTCAACAACAACATTGTGCTCAATCATTAAAATGAAAACAAGTGGAGAGTAAAGAAAAACACAACCGCACACACACCCAGACAACATTTTTAATTTATAATTTAATTATTAATTTGCAACGCATAGAGAGAGAAAGAGGAAGAGTATAGAGAGCTGCTGTTAGTAGCAACAATAATAAAAACAAACACCACCAGCAGCAGCAACAGCAGGAGGTAACAAACAATAATATATCATCATCATTATGCATTGTTAATTTATTTGTTTTATTAAACCACAATCATAATTGGTAAATATTGTCAAATAATGATGAAATGTTGACGACCAACAAATAGGAGCTGAAGTCCTTTCACAATAATGAGAATGGTGATGACTACGACGACGGCAACAGCGACAATGGCAATGTTTTAACAGCAGCCACCTTAAAGGTATGAGGTGGCTGTGTTTAAATATTGTCACGGTAATTGTCATTCAGCGCCAGGAGTAGTTGCATCATTAAACACATACATCATTACACCTTACACATTACGATGTAGCACCGCCATCAGGACAATTAAGCAACAACAAAAATTATATTGTTGTCCTTTGTTTTCCTCAGCCAAACAATCATCAATTGATGGCAGCTAGCGACAAATATCATTCTCCACATGTGTGTGTGTTTGTGTGTGTACGATTGGCCAAAGTGTGTCTGTGTTTGAGTTTATTGGTTTTTGTATTGCCAATGGCAACATTTAAGGTGAAAACAATTACACAGCGGTAATGTTGGTTAAGATCAATGAGATGTGATGCCCTACGCGTGACTGGCATTGTATTGGTATTATTACTAGGTGAAAAGGAACAGGGTCTCCTATTACAAATACATTCTAAATTATTTCCTTGCTTATATGGTGAAATTAAATTTCTACTAAATGCCATAATCGAAGCTGTAGACTGGGATGCAGCCTATAGTGCGGTTTCTTCAACATAGTTTTTGGAGGTGGCTATAGGGAAAGCTGCAGTAAACACGACTGACGATATTTTCAACCAAATCTATGTGTTACTTTTGTTGAAAACTACGAGATGTTACTGCAGCCTTCACATGGATTGACAAGGTGTCTGCACACATAAATATGATAGTAAATGAGGACACAAAAATGATATTTCTTTCGACAAGCAAAAAGTTGAGAGATGTTACTGCGGCCTTCACATGGATTGACAAGGTGTCTGCACACATATATATGATAGTAAATGAGGACAAAACCAGGTTATTTCTTTCGATAAGAAAAAAGTTGAGAGATGTTGATTAAATAATGACAAATATGGCTTTGCAGCAGTGAATAACTGGACTCCAAATCAGTAAAGTACTGAGATCTCAGGTGGTATTGTGAACTCAAATCCATCCAATAATCCTACATATACGAGCATATCTTGATGTGTAGTGCATAATCTTGTGTTACAGTACAAGAAATTGAATTTGTTTCGGAAGTCATCATCAAAATACAACGATTCCACTGGCTGGGCTATGATAAGCAGATGGAGACGCTTTAGCGTCTACTATTGGAAAGTCTACAATGAAGATCTCTATCGACAGCGTAGAAGACGCGAATGAACAATTTGTTGGAACAGGCAGAGCGGGGACTATAAAAACTTTTGTAAATGTTGCTCTTACTAAATAATAGTTTCTAATATATTTATGATGTATTATAAATAGACGATATAATGAAACATCTCTGGAAATGTGATTGTATCCAAAGTGTTTCTTTTTTATATACAACACATTAGTTTTGCTTCTTTTCAAATGAAAAATCTTATTTATTCAAGCAAAAAATTTTGATTCGTTTCGGTTTTGATATTATAAATTTATTTACTTACTTACTTATTATACTTAAAGTACAGGGTGGTGCAACAATTGTGCAACAATAAGAAATTCAAATAATTTTTTTTACAAAATGTATTTCAATAATTTTTTCTAAATATTACGGAGAAAATGCAATTTTATTTCATATAATCGATTGGTTTTGAAGATGATAGACCGTAAATTACCTTTATGCTCATTCACACATATGCAAAAACCTGATTAAGAAATTGCAGCCTGAGATCGAGATCGTCTCAATTATTGTTCTAATGGACTGCTTCAGTTCAGTCAAATCCCTTACCTCTCTTACCTCTTGTTTGATATAACCCCATAAAAAAAGTCTGGTGCAGTCAGGTCAGGTAAACGAAGGAAGTTTCATTGGAAATCCTTCATAACCGGTTTGACTATATGTGCAGTCTCTCCAACTTGCTGAAACCAAATGCTGTGGAAATGAATACGTCTTTGACGCAATTATGGGTAAAAAATATGTCTTCCATGCAATTCTGAGTAAAAAATACGTCTTCGATGCAATTCTGAGTAAAAAATACGTCTTTGACGCAATTCTTAGTAAAAAAAGACCTTGACGCAACTATGAGTAAAAGACATCTTTTAATAACGATCTCCATTGACAGTTAACAGTTGGCAGTACCATGATTTGTGCGGCACTCTGTAAATCACCCTCTTTTTACACACAGAACATCGGCCTTGTTGGTTTTCAAAAGAAAATTCTCATTTGGTTAAAGCAGATGAGCTTCACGAAAGCTCCATTTCCTTTCGATATTGATATTGTGAACTTAATTAAGTACTTAATTAAAGTACAATAGAAATTTGTTGTTTGATTCATATTCGAAATAATAACTCCCTCCATGCATTGATTCGTTTTCTACTTGAAATGACATTAGAAACCTAAACATAATGAAACAGATGTTTTGATTTGAAAACCTAAAACGAAAACACACTTTTATGCAGCTTTTTTTCTTAATCCGAAACAGAACTGGAACAAAATATAGTTTAATTTCTTGGCAAAGAAAAATACCTGGGGCCAAACTACGAACTGTAAATAATATTTTGTTAAACATCTGTATTTGCTAACAGACAACATTGTCATAGACACCAAATTGTCGTGGTTATAAAATACTAATCAATGGAGATTTGGGATCGGACTAAGGAACCGTACGGTTCACAAAGTCTGCATTTGGTAGATGTGATGAAACTGTGATGAAAATTAAACTCGCCGTAATCAAGAGCAAGTCAAAATATTTTCGGAATTATCCATTCTAAAACAGCAAAATTTCCAATTTCATCCACCTGTCTCGAATGGCCACACAAACTTAACCTATGAGTTTACACTGCTGTAGCGTTCAAATGAAACAGACATATCGTATATGCAAATTCAATGTGATAAATATTGGCCTGATATCATACCATTAAATTAAAATAACTCAACGTTGTATCAATAATTATCAATTAATTTGCAATTGTTTGTTAACGTTTACGTTTATTAATGGGAAATTATTAATGAAAAGTCTATAAAGTCTAAAGTGAAATTAAGTGTGTAAATATTAATAAAGCCATTCTTCTTTAATGAAATTGTGGAGAGTGAAAACTAAGGACATATTAGGAAATATTATATGTATTTTGAAAAATGATGTTAATCTATGTATGGAAAAGATACAATATTTAAAATTAATGTAATAAAGATCACCTAAAACACCATAATATGAAAGCAGTCCCAAAACTAGCCGACCTAACAAAGGAGAAACAAAAAAGTTGGCAAAAATTTTCTTTATTTTTCAATGTAACCTCCTGTTAGCTCGATACACTTTTTCCAGCAATATTCAAAAGCTTCTGTAGCCTGTTTTTAGTAAGAACTCTCAAACTCCTTAAAATAGCCATCATCCGCAGACTCCATCTCTTCATTGTTGGCAAATATTTTACCATCAAGCTATTTGTCCAAATTTAGAAATAAAAAATAGTCCAAGGGAGTTAAATCTGGCGTATAAGGTGCGGTGTGAAGCAATTCGATTCATTAATTAATTAATTTCGGTCACCGCAATAGTTGATGAGTGAACTGAAGCATTGTCTTGATGAAACAACAAATTTCTTTTTTGACAAATGCGGCCTTTTTGCCATAATTCCATCACCTCAACATTGCAATAAATGAGCAAACTATTTGCCATTTGTGCCGATTTTTCTTTCTGCAAATAATCAATAAAAATAATCCCTTGCGTGTCCCAAAAAGATCAGACGCCATGACTTTGCCTGTAGATGGAACCGTTTTCGCCTTCTTTGGACTCGATTCTCCTATTCCAGTCCATTAGTTTGACTGTTACTTCGCCTCGGAAGAGAAATAGTGGACATGTGTCTCATCCATGGTTATAAATCGACACAAAAATTTGGCTTTATTGCAGTAAAACCTCGTCAAACACTTTACTGAAACTTCCTTACGACGCTGTTTTTGCTCTATTGAAAGCAAGCGCAGCACCCATCTTTCTCATCTTAGGTCAATATACGATGTATAGCAGTCTTGCAATGCCTACCATTTCAGCTGGCTCACGCACCAATATCATTATATTGTTATTGACTACTACGGTGTTTGTGTTGGCAGCTAGTACGGCCTCGTTTAAACTCTGCTACACAATATTTTACAGTCGTAAACGAAGAAGCAGATTCCCCCCGTGTAGAATCTAGCTCGACTTTAATATTGGTTGGACTGAGATCTTTCAAATGGATATATTGAATCACATAACGGTGAGCAATTTTTTTCACGTTTTCAAATACGAGTACACTGAGATCATTTATTTTTGATGGCTCAAGCAAAAATACTAAACAACGTAGTGCCTTGAAACTTAAAACATCTGCTTTATAAGGTTGCTACTTTTCATCGGATTAATTTATTACAAACTGGGACTGCCCTCGAAGGTGGAAGTGAGATATATGAATTATGATATACTTATTTAGAAAAAATATGGACGGACATAAAAAAATTTAAATGTTTTCAATACTCATATCCTTTACTCGTTAATCAAAAACCACATACGATAATGTAAGATACAAGAGATAGAACTATTACACTGGTCTACAAATTTGGAAAAAAAATTGACTGCAGAAACTAAGCATGTTTTAAACTAATCAAGTCTTGTTCATTTCTTATCGCATGCTGGCAATATTGTAAAACGGTCAATACTGACACTACAATTTCGCAATTATTAAGTTGACAGGAGCCCACATTCATTCTAAATCTTCATAATAGTAGCATTTCAGCATGTCAGGGAGATCGTGTGTTACTCAAGCTATTTTTGCTTTGTGTGTGGTGAATATTTGGTTGAAAAAAAGGATATGCAATATCAGAATCATTAAAATATGCATATCTACATTATTTTGATTTTGCTGTCAGAAACTTGAACAGACTGCGGACAAGTAGTCAAATGAGAAGATCTATTTCGATTTTTCAATTCCAGTACTTTGGACAAAATCAAGTAACCACCAAATATATGTAGTGTTGTTTCATTTGTCTATGTCATGTCATTATTACATCAGAACAGAGTGGCCAAAATGAACTGAGTATTCATCAGGAAAACAAAACATTTTAGATAAACCATTAATTGATCCAAATGACGTTCTTCTTCCGCCGCTGCACATAAAATTGGTTCTTTTTAAGAGCTGGACAAAGATGTTGTAGCATTTAAATTTTTCCCAAAATTTCATACACTAAAATCAAAGAAGCCATATTTGTTGGCCTTCAGATCACGAAGCTATTAAATGATGAAAATTTTTTACAATGTTTATTGGCGAAAGAATATGCAGCCTGGAAATCTTTCAAGAGCAACGTGAACAGTTTTCATGAAAACTACAGACAAACTGTTGCTGAATTAGTGAAAAATTATCTCGAATTAGGTGCACGAATGTCACTGAAAATGCATTTTCTACATTCGCATATAAATTTTTTTCCACAAAATCTATGTGCGGTGAGCGATGAACAAGAGGAGCGTGCTCACCAAGATTTAATGAAAATTGAAAGAAATTATCAAGGATTTTGGTATAAAAGCATGCTGGGAGACTATTGCTGGACGCTAATATGTGAAACAACAAAATAAAAACGACGTTCAAATAACGCTATTCACTTTTAAAAATTTATTGATTTTTAAATAAATTAATGATTTTTTATGTAAAAATCAAATAAAAACTTTTTTTGTATCTCGAAAACCTGATGTGATAGAGAAAAACCAATTATAGATTGAAATTCAGCCCATAAAATTACAATAGGAAAAATATCTGGGTGATTCAGTCCAAAACCTTGTTGGTTAGTGTAATTACTCCGTAATGCACAAAAATTGTCCACGTTTGAATGACTACTTTTGTAATAAGTTTTAACTAATTTGACGCATCGTTCAGTTTTTCAACAATCCATATTCGTAAATGGCAAACAGTTGACAGCCTTGCCAGACCGATGAATTTCAAACCACTAAATGGATAACCCTGTACTATGAAGCGCAATCCATAACAGTGGATACACAAACTTCGGATCGGTTTAACTTAATTGTTCTACTTCAAGTCTCTACGCCCTAAAAAATTAAAAAAAAATATCGTTATCCTTTTAAAATCTCTCTAAAAAGTTTATCGATTTAAATCTCATTCGTCTCCCGAGAGTACAACTTCAAAAACTAAAGGCAGCTTCAATTTACGTTCTTACTTAATCACTATATTAGAAATTTTTATCAATTATGCGCTATTTTTACTAAAGAAATTTTAGTATTTTGTCATAAAAAATTGTGACCGTCTCTCAAAAGTATATTTCTTCTACTGTCATCCATCGAGTTTATTGTTAAAGCCTTTTCCTGCTACAAGCGTTGTTCATGCATCGCACATGACCCAACGAACGGTGGACATACGAAATCAGTCGCTATATTTTTATGCTTTATATACATCGATGTCAACAGACAGCCTAAACAGTTCATGATTTACTTAGTGCCAATAACCTCCACTAACTACTATGGTCCCAGATATTCTGCCGAGTATATTTTTCCTACACACTTTAGGAACTAATTCATCTACATGTGTCATAGCCCATTATTCTGCACTACGCAATAAAGGAAGGAGGATTTTTGTCTACTACAGTATGTTTTTTTCCTTGTTGTGAAGGTATTTTGGCCATTAAACTACTTGCTCAGCCCACTGAAAAATATATTTCCAAGCAATACTCTTTTCGCAATTTCCAGCCAGCTTTACTGGCAATAAAGCCCAAGTAGACAAATCATCCACTACAAATTAAAGTTACAGCTTTAATGTCCAAACAGAATCGAAAACAAGTAAGCGAAATATTCAATGAAACAAATAACTCGGAGTCGTTATTGTTTATCGCTGGACCCACGTTGACTGACTCCTTCTCATTGCTTGAGAAGGTTGCAGTAACATCTGGTGCTTTTAGGACCAATGACATATTCATCATTAGCGTATGCAAATCATGACTTTTATAACACACAACCATATGGAAGTGGCAGAATGACTGAGGCACAACATCTTCACTACGGTGGGGATTAACATATTCTCTGACAGTCAAACTGCCATTAAATCTCTGGATTCTGTCTTCCTAAACTCAACATCACCCCTGAAATGCCGCAGATCTCTTAACAAGACGGCTTAGCATTTCAACATTCACCTTATGTGGGTGCCGGGTGACAGAGACATACCAGGGAACTGCAGAAGAGATGAAATGGCAAGACTATGGACAACTTCACAGACTCCAGCCGAGTTGGAGTGCGTGGGCATGCCTTTAGCTACTTGCAAGCTCCTATTACGAGCATATTTAGCAGCAAATGGTAGGTAGGCGTCTGTCCGAGAGTGCAATCAATCCAGACAGATGTGGCCTCGCCTAGATCTTAAGCGTTCACTCACACTGCTATCGCTATTAAGACCCGATGTCTCATTACTTATCTGATTGGAACACTGTTTGATTGGAAGACATGAACACGAACAGACGGGGATTAACTCTGGGCTTTTATTTCTTTAGGGACCTACGAGATCTGGACGATACAGATATTGTCGGACTTAAGAGGTTTTTTGGGCGCTCAGGATGGTTCAATGAGGAAACCAGGGTAATCCATATCTCTAGTTTCCGTGGAATCACAATGGACTATGTAGTCTAAGTGAATTTGTCTATTCAGACTGCCACACTGACCTAACCATAACCTAACCCTAACACACGACAATATCGAACACAAACAACATATTTCTACATATGCATCATGTGAACTATTTCCGGAAATATGAACGAGTTCAACCCATCACAAAACATTACGCATTGAAAATATGTCTTATTTAACCAAGAGAAGTTTATGAAATGAATTGCATACTTTATTTTACTTTTAGCAAAATCACTGCCAATACGGTCATTTCTTAATTTTTTATGGTATTTTATATTCTGAGCGTAGCAAACGTTTCCAACGTTTTTTAAAATAAAAAAAAGGTACACATAAAACTTGTTCAACTCTTCCCCAGAAGGCCATTAATATTTCACTATAATTCACAATGCATTAAATGCTGCTGGTGACTGCTGGCACACATAATAACCACAAACTGCCAGATACGCCATCCTACTCGAATTGAAAAAGATGAAACCGTAGGATTATTGCACATTTTCCTTTTGGGCACAACACCAATTTCTTATGTTGTTGCAACATACTCATTTACAGCTAATAGAACACACAGGATTTGTGCTTGCAAGGCGCAGCTTCATTTATATTCGTTGCAGAAGAATTTGTCTTAATTTCTCACTAGAATGTCACGTTTGAACATTTGAAAAACGTGTCTCCACTTCACGCTTTTCCTAGCAGCACAATTGACAGGACAAGAGGAGAGCACAAGTCCTGTTTAACTTCCAGTGGCTATTAACTTTTAATTGTGGTCAAATAGGACAAAGACTCCCAAGAGGATGATGGTTGTGAGCCTGTGTATGTGCATGTGAGAGACAATCCTTTGGCCAGCAATAAGGATACTTATGAAATTATCTGCTTCGGTTTGTGTGTGTGTGTGTATGTGTTTGTGCTTGACAGTCTTTGTGAGTTTAATGTTAAGCAACTCATGTCCTGCACAAAGTCAAGTTATAATTATACGTCTCTCCATAGCTGTCTCTTGCCTTCCTCTACACGTTTACCCCTGATCTGATCTGTGGGTATAAGTTGCCAAAAGGTGTTGACTTTGAAATTAAAATTAATTGAGTATTCCAAATGCGTTGCCAGCAAAGAGTTGAAAGGGAACAGTGGTTTTTCCGGGAATGTTTGTAGAAATTTATTCTTAAAACATTTGGTAACAGGATTTTACAATAAAATAAATTAAGTGTCACGGATATGACATATCGAACTTGCATTTCAAGCTAACCAACAATTGTTTCGCGACAGTACTTGGGCGATATGGCTCCGATATTCGTTTCGTCGCCCATCACTAGTATGAGCGATGGAATTTCTCATATAAGGGGTTTGCTAAAGGCTTCCAGTCGTATACTTTCCACGAAATCACAACAGAAAGAAAGAAATGTCTTGTAAGAAACGGTGCCCTACAAACACTGGAGACCAACACAAACGTTATAAGATCTATGACCAAAAGTTATGTACTTGGAATGTCCACACTTTATAGAGTTAAAATGCAACACGTTTTACTACTTTTTCCCAACATATCTGTTTCATACAGCAGTCGAGTCAGCAGGAAGCAATGAGACAAATTTGAAAAAATTGGAGAAATAGGATGAATTGGAATAATTATATATTTTTTCAATAACTATATTAACACGACTGTTCTCTATACCGAAGCTGAATTTGAGCGCGATTTGTCATTTAGTTTGCTTCCAATGCTAGACTTTATCGGTACATCACAAGTGTGTTTTGTGAATTTTACAATGAAGGAATGGCTTGGCTTTAAGGAACTGTCAATATTTGTTCTATAGCTACGTTGGTACGACTATCCTCTACACTGCAGCTGAATTTGAGCGTGTTTTGTCATTTAGTTTGTTTCCAATGCTCGATTTTGTCGGTACATCTCAAGTAAGTTTTACGAATTTTACACTGAATAGAAATATCACAAAAAAAATTATCTCAAATTTTGTGTTGCAAATGAAATTTGGTATAACGAATCGATAATAGTGTAGGGTGATTCTTTAAGGCTTGAGTTTTTCAGGTTGGCAGCACTAGTTGGTAATGGCGTCCAAACATCACTTGTCAATGTAAAAAGTGTACAGTATACTCTGCCATTTCATTATGGAAAGACTAACAAACGAGCAACGATTGCAAATCGTTGAAATTTATTATCAAAATTCGTGCTCTGTGACAAATGTGCGTCGTTTGACACGACCATTTTATGGTCGTCATAATCGACCTGCGCAATCAACTATTCGCGCTGTTATCTTAAAATTTCGCACCAAATTTACTTTGTTGGACATAAAACCATCGACTCGCACGCGTGGAGTGAGTACCAAAGAAAATATTGCAGCCGTAGCGACCAGTGTTAATGACGATCGTGAAATGTCAATTCGTCGCCGTTCTCAGCGATTGGGCATGCGTTACTCAACCACAAGGAATTTTTTGTTTTGCCCCAATTGGCTGAGTTAAACTTGGTTGACATGTGGTTTCATCAGGACGGTGTAACCTGCCACACTGTTCGTAAAACAATGGATATGTTGAGGGATGAATTTGGTGAGCAGACTATCTCTCGATTTGGCCCTGTGAGTTGGCTCCCAAGATCTAACGATTTAACGCCTCTTGGCTATTTCTTGTGGGGTTATGTCAAGTCGTTAGTCTATGTGGACAAGCCGAACACTGTTGAAGTCTTACAGGATAGCATAGCACGCGATATTCATAGAATACAGGCCGAAATGCTCGATAAAGTGACGAAAAATTGGATCTTCCGAATTGACATTTTGAGACGGAGCCGCGGACAACATTTACATGGCATTATCTTTAAGAATTAAATGGCAAAAACCAATTTGTCGATTCCAATAAAAAATTTTAATACATGATGCAAATTTGAGTATTTTATTCGATTTCTGGAAGAACTACGACTAAAAAATTAACTAAAGAACTAAAGAATTATTAAAGAATTGACTTTATCAGAAACACATGTTTATGAGCGGTATAGTGGATTCAAAGCGGTCGAGATGTAGTGGAAGATTTGCCTCGTTCTGGTAAGCCATCAACGTCCTTAACTGACGTTAAACGTAAAAAAGTGAAAAATATTCATTATCATTTGTGATTGAGGGAGATAGCCGCTGAACATTCTATCCCATTTTATCCTTTTGTTTCGATATGAAACGCATTTATGCTCGACTGGTTTCGAAAGATTTTAATTTTCTATAAAAAATCAATCGCGATAAGATCACCAAAGATATGATAGAATGAGTCAATTCCGATCCCATACTAGCTAAGAAACAATCCTTCCAAATGAGGCAAAATCGAAAAGAAGAAAAACGGATCATATTTGCTAATGAAATGCTTAATCGATTTCCCAATTTTGACAATATCCTTTTCTCTGACGAGGCTCATTTCATTATGAATGGGTTCGTAAACCGTCAAAATTGTTGTTACTGGAACAGTGAAAATCCCAAAATCAAACACCAGAAACCATTGCGTAGTCCTAAAGTGACAGTATGGGCAGCAATCTCCAGCAGAGGAATAATTGGTCCTTTTTTCTTCGAAAATGCGCGGGGCCAAAATGGCACTGTTAATACGGAAAGCCATGTTGAGATGTTGGACGGATTTTTGGCTCCAGAAATTGAAAGTTCAAGAATAGTGAATTCCAGAACTTGGTTCCAACAAGATGGAGCTACCTGTCACACATCAAATGACTCCATGGTGGTGGTGAAGCAGATGTTCCCTGGCAGACTGATTTCGAAAAGAGGTGATATCCCATGGCCCCCACGTAGTCCAGACTTGACGCCTCTTGACTTTTTTTGTGGGGATACCTCAAACACAAAGTCTACAGTAATAATCCAAGAAACATCGTTCAGCTCAAGGAGAATATCTGTGGTGAAATGACAGTCATTACACCAGTATTACTGAAGAAAGTTTTCAATAATTTTCGTTTGTGGTTAGAGGAGTGCCGTCGTAGAGAGGGTCACCATTTTGATGATGTTATTTTTAAAAAATAAACTCCTTTTATTACTCTACAATGCCTTAGATTTATTTTAACCATACCTTTTGTATTTACTTTTTAATCTATTTTTAAAATATGCACGTTCTATTGCGCTACCCTGTATTTCAAGACAGGTCTATTTTAAAGGCGCTGCATTAAATTTGAATGAGACATATATAAATATTTTGTGTTCCACTAACAAGTTCTTTAACAATTTCAAATATTTAGTCACCTTGTTAGCAAATATCTTATGATTTGGCAATTCGTTCAAATCAAGTTGTGATTCAACTGTAGAACAGTTGAAGGCAAAGTCGAGACAAATTTGCAATTCGATGTAGAATAAAGGCGATTCTTTTATATTTCTATACATATATATCGTAATGCTTCATTATCGCATTAATAAAAGAAACAAACAATTCACGTTTCCATAATATTGATCGATAAATAAAATGTAATTAAGGCCTTCAACTCATAACCCTACATAGGCGGAAAAGCACTGCAATATCTGCCAGGCTAGCTCGCAAAATATTAAGTTACTGCTAGACGAATATGGATCGTACTTTTTAAATCATAAAATTATAAAAACTATCTTATTAACAATCGACAGTGAACGAAGCTATCCCGTGTCATGCAGCATTTCCCACTTAGTTTCATGATTTAGTTATTTAAATTATCTAGAATTAAAGTTACGCCATTATTTTATTCCACTTCTTTTACACTTTCAAATATTTGACTCACTTCATTAGTAAATATCTTATGATTTGGCCATTCATTGAAATCAAATTGTAATTCATTTATTAATAATATTTCAACAACATTTATTTTCCAAAATATTGTCCACCCAACTACTGTTCACCTCAACACCATAATCTTGCAATCACTGACAGAACCACCACATCTATGTGACTTCTTTCCCACAACAAAAACCATACCTTTAGCCAGTCCAAAGAGAGAGAGGACCGGAAAGAAAACACACACTCACACACGTAAAAAGGATTCATTAGTTAAACATAAGAAATGTTTCCCATATTTTTTGGCAACAATTCCACGGAAGAAAAAACAACTTAGTCTGTATTTTTTACGATTTTTTTTCAGTAATTCGAAGGTATAAAAAATATCTCCCTTTGGTTGTCTTTGGCACCATATTTGGCGCTTTAGCCTGAAGATGGTTCAAGTAGCTAAATAGTCATTTGCTAGCAACAAACGTTTTCTTCTTCTACCACCGTTAATGAGCTTAATTAGTGTTAAATAGCAAAAACGTGAGCAAATATAATTGCTGAAATTTGTATGGTTTTTGTGAGGCCACCATAAAAGGTTGTAAAGTTAAGAAAATAAGTGAAATGAATTGGAAAGGCAATATAGAATGATTTTAAAGGCAAAAGAGCAACAGAAAACACATATGCGGGAGAATTTTTGGGAATTAGTGTCAAGCTGATAAGTTGTTCTACTAGTCGGAATAAGAAACTGCAATTTGTCTTGAAGCTTTCCGAAAAATGTTTGTACTACAATGGTGATATTAGGTGCTCAACTAAGTTCTCGCTGTTTTTTTTTTTATAAGAATTCAACTTTGTTATGAAAACATGTTTACAAATGATTCATTGAAAGTATTGCCCATCACTTGCTATTACTTTTTCTGTCTTTGTGACAAAACTCGAATTTCGTCACAGTAAAACTGTTCATTTTTTAAGGCTATCCACGAATCCAACCATTCCTTGATGTCGTCATATAAGTGATACTGCTGGTCAGCCAGACTGTGTGCTATCAAACGGAATAAATGATAATCGGACGGCGCAATATCTGGAAAAATTAACGGATGAGGTAAGACTTCCCATTTCAGAGTTTTCAGTTGTGTTTTAACGGGCTTGGCCATGTGAGACCGAGCGTTGTCATGTTAAAGAATCACTTTTTCACGCCTCTCTGCGTATTGTGGGCGTTCCTCGCGCAGAACTCGACTCAATCGCATTAACTGAAGTCGATACTGATCCACAGTGATAGTCTCGCTTAGTTTCAACAGCTCATAGTAAATATCATCGACCTGGTCCCACCAAATACAGAGCATAGTCAGCAGCATGAATTTTCGGCCGAGACGACGACGTATTAAAAGCATGACCAGACAGACGCCATGACTTTGTTTTCTTTGAATTGGTGTAATAAATTCATTTTTCGTCACCCGTTACGATACGATAAATGAAATCCTTCCTTTTTTGTCATTGAAGCAGTTGCTCACTGGCAAAAAAAAGACGCTAAACGTTCCTTGGCTTCAACTCATAAGAAACCCAAGTTCCTAGCTTTTAAATCATTCTCAACGCATCCAGTCGCTTGAAACTGGCTTAGCGAGTAACTTCTTATACTGAAGCAAGCTCTAACTGCGTTTGACACGGATTTCTATCAAGGAATGCCGTCAATTCAGTGTCTTCGAAGGGTTTTCGTTTTCCTTCGCGCGAACGGTCGTCAACGTACGTGGCGTGCTTTTTTTTTGGTCTGGGCTCTCCTGTACTCTTCCATTGGGACGATTGCGCTTTGGTTTCGATGTCATAACCATATACCCATGATTTGTCACCAGTTATGACCCTTTTCATTCAACAATTCCTGAGCGATGCTCATGCAATGTTGTTTTTGGTCAAAATTCAGAAATTTTGGAACGAACTTCGCTGTCACACGCTTCATGCCCAAAATTTCCGAAAATATTGCATGGCATGAGACAACCGATATGCCGACATCCTTAGCAACTTCTCTTATTGTGACTCGACAATTCTCCATTGCAATTTTCTTTACTTTCTCAACATTTTCATCGGTTGCTGATGTGCTGGGGCGTCCAGAGTGAGCGTCGTCATTCATATCTTCTCGACCTTCTGTGAAATGCTTGTATCACTTGTAAAGTTTTTTTTTTTTTTTTTTTTTTGACTCAGAGTACTCTCACCGTATGCCATTGTCAACATTTCAGGTGTTTTTGAGCACTTAGATCAATTTTTTATATAAAATTTGATGGAACTTCTTTGATCGCTTTTTTTTCGATAGCAGAAAATCATCGAATACGCAAAATACTTGTCTTATTTATACCTCTCACAAACAAACTAAATGTGCTATATGAATAAAACCGTCAATTCGAGACGAGTGTACCAACATAGAAAAGAAATATAATCGGAATTTGAAAATTAACCCTATTTTTGAACACACCTCGTGTATATTGCCTCCGTGTTATCAACTAACATAGTATTTACCCTTATTCTAATTTTAAGGATGCGTAAAATTCCAAATTTCATTGATTTAAATGAATTGCAAAAAAAAATCTTTAGCTCATAAGGATAATTCTTTTTAACTGAATTGGAGAAAAAGTTTATAGTTCCTTCTTTTCTATGAAAATTGTTGACATTTTGGAAAAATTTGTAAACTGTATTCAGTTTATGGAGCAAAATTTATGCATTCATATGATGTAATCTCAAAAGACGCTGGTTAGAGATTATCTGCTTTTTAGTAATAGCTATTATAGCTCCTTAATATGAAGATTAGAACAGATAATTGTACTTTTCCAGCATGGCTGAATATTAACTATTTATTCCTGGAATCTACGTTTGCAAATTCTTAGATACTAATCCTCCTTCACTGCAATTGAGCCGTTCATCTTCACTGTAATTGAGAGTACTACTCAATTGTAATAAGATTGGGTGCTTTAGAGTAAGCTTTATGTCTACTGATCTATTAGAGAATTTGAATTAGAGAATTTCTCTATTAGAGAATTTGATTTGCTAAAGTCAATTCTTGTTCTCTCCATACGTATACATAATCCTGTAGTTACTGCAAGGTGTAATCTTTAAAAAATTCTGGAAACGAATGCTAATCACCGCTGTTTTTTATATTTAACTAGCGGACCCGGTGAACTTCGATTTGATTCATTTGAGAGCGATATGATGACAAATGTTTTTTTATTTATTGTCCGGCACAAAAACAAACAACGAAGGCGGTTTTCCAACATGCGAACAGACAACGTACAGCTGACCGTGCGAAAAACAGGAAAATTCGAGATTAATCCCACAGACTTCCAACGATTGGCCTTGCGATTTATTGATTGTCATCGCAAAAGCCAATCGAATGGGGAACTGAATCCGCTTGAATTAGAATGGAAGTCAGTTGGAATTATAGGAATTCGTTAGATAAGGACTTCCTTTCCTTTGAATTTGCCCTTGATGATTGTGCAGCGCAAACTTGTTCAATTTGGGCAACGTCTCCATTCATTTTGTTCTGCGCGTTCCTTTTGCGTTAGATTATCACGGACAAAAAAAAACGAAATGAATTTATCGCAATAAATGCCCGCAATCCAATAAGATAACCTCGCGTTTTACACGCAAAATTATTTTCTGAAAAAATGATCGAATTGATAAATATGAAATCAGTGTAATAATTCGCAAAACTCGAATCAATTGCAGCAAGAAAAATACCACATTTGTTTAATAGAAAATGACAAAAAAAAAAGTGCACCTGTCAAATTGCGCTCAGCCTAAATCAACGTATAACGCCAGCTACGGAGTTGTGGCATTGAACGCAGCACAGTGCCATCTGTAATTTGTCTCGTTAACTTATCCACCCATAATTCACGCAAAACGTATTTTACATCGTCCAAATTCATTAAATCATGCGATAAAATGCAAAATTTCGTCGAAACAAATTGAAATTTTTCACGTTTTTCCGTAATTTTCCGAGTTTTCCACTACGAGTTTTCTATTTTGTCATTCGCAAAGCCATTTTGGAACAATTGTACATAAAATTCCATACAAAAAATCAATTTTTGTTTTTTCTAATTTTCCGACTTCTCCGGAGGGTTTCCTCACAATTTTCTTTTGTAAAAACCTTCTCCAGGCAATTACGAACAACTGAAAAAAAATTGAGCCTATCGGTCCATTCGTTCTCAATTGATGAATTACTATACATTTTTCACATCATTTTCATATATATTTAATAACTCTCTTGATATATGTTATATTGAACCCGTTCCTGCCGACCCATACATATAAGACTCATACTAATAAGATTTGTTTGTTTCTTTTTCAACTATAGGTATAACTGCGCCTTTTTTTATTTATTCATTTCTTTTTCTATTGTCTTAACTGATAACAGCGAGCTATTACATTGGCACATGCGGTAGTGTGACATTTTGCCACGTTATGTTGGTTCCTAAACTCCACCCTAACTTTTGAAAAGACTGGAACTTACCGGGTTTTTCGTAATGCCACTAATTTCCTACCACCATTCAATCGCTGCCAGCCTCCCCTTAAATCCCACTAATTCAATTTCATTTAACACGTATTCGAATTTCTTATTCCATTTCGATATAGTTATGTTTTATATCCTCGCTCCCTGTTTTTTTTTTCAGTTTCATTGCATTGTTAACTAACATGTCACTTTACAAACCGGGACACACGTACCCATTTATAGTTCTGCACAATTCCATGTAGACGGCAGCGGATTTGTAGTGAAATTCCTTGTGAACCTCTAAGGCTATGACATCACACACCAGTACACCAGGCCAACGCTGTACGAAGGCACGATCTTGACAGTTTGGCAGACTGGCGCGTTAAAGTGAAAATGTGAAAATGTTTGAGAAATTTAATAAAAACAACAAACGAAATACATGTACACACAAAATACAAATACAAATGTGTATATTCCGTACGATAAAAGCGTATTGGAAAATTCAAAAAAAGGCAAATATAAAAACTAAACCTATACTAAGAAAAACTGAAAAAAAAACTAAATAAATGTCAAAAGAGAATACAGGAGAAGAAAATTAAAAACAAAACAGTAAAATCATATAAAAACAATAAAACCACACGTACAAATGAAACATGACCATCGTTCCCCCAGTAGTGACAAAAAGAAATACACGCATACTAACGTAGTTATGCTTTAACATCCTTGCACTACCTTTGCAATCCTACATTCGCATACACACCCAGGAGCGTGTGTACTGTATGATAGTTCTATAGCTGTCAAACTATAAGTGTTGTAGGTGTCGGCTATAGAACTAATGTTTGTTCTTGCAATGTTTTAGTTGTTGTTTTGTACCTCCAACAAATCATGTCCTTTTTCTTTTGGTTGTGTAGAAAAAAAAAAACAAATAATAAAAATGAATAAAAAATTATGTCTCTCCTACAGCCAGTGATTGCATAGGGTAAGTTGGGATTAAGTTTTTGGTTTCTAAACATTTAGAATTTGAGAACAAATCGAGAATTTGGTGGTAAAAATTGTCCCAAAACTAACCAGAAGCTTGAAACAAAAAACTATTTTGATGAAAAGTAGCAGGCTTATAGAGCATATACAGGGTGGACCATAAGGGTGTTGGCGGTTTAAATATTCAATTAAAAAAAAAAAACTACGAAACGTAAAAAAAATATATTTGTATTTTTAAAAAGTAGAAGCATGGGAATTTTTAAGACTTAAAAATAATGTTGTCCAAATGGCTTCCCTCGGCTGCTGGACAATCTTGGAACTGAAGTTGCAAATTTTGGAAAACTCGTTGAAAAGTTGTTCTCGGTATTTTGTTACTTTCCTGAATAATGTTCCTCTTCAACTGCTCTAAATTGGTCGGATTATTCTCGTAGACTACCGATTTGAGGTAGTCCCATAGAAATTAATCGCATGGAGAGAGATCGGGGCTACGTGGGGGCCATTCAATATCAACCCTTTTCGAAATGAGTTTTCCAGGAAAAACATTTTTCAGCAGCTTAATGGATACCCTAGCCGTATGACATGTGGCCCCATCCTGCTGAAACCACATCCTCGAGGTATCGCCTTGAAGTTCTTGCAAAGCTGGCACCAAAAAGTCCCTCTTTCGTCCTCAAAAAAGTATGGTCCAATAATACCGGTTGACGTTATCCCAGCCCACACGGCAAGCTTAGGGCTATGAAGTGGACGTTCATGCAAGCGTCGGGGATTAGTCTCGGACCCGAACCGACAATTTTGCTTGTTCACATGGCCGTTAAGGTCAAAATTCGCCTCATCACTAAAAATCACATTGTTGAAGTTGTTGAACCGCTCTAGCATCAAATTGACAAAGTTAAGTCGGTTATTGGCATCATCGGGTCTTAATTCTTGGACAATCTGGATCTTATAAGCATTCAAATGCAAATCAAGTTTCGAAATTCGTCGTAAAGCTGTTCTTTTGACATCCAAAGACTGACTTCTCTTACGTCTTGACTCTTGCGGATTTCGCTGAACTGAAACGCGAACACGCTCCACAATGTCGGCTGATCTTGCAGAAACTGGGCGACCACGAACCGTAATTGGTACTGTTGAGCCGGTTGTTTCGAACATTCTGATCCATTTTCGTATCACATTGGCGCTTGGGACTTCACTTAAATCGTGTAAACCGTGTTTATGCCGATACAAACTTCGTGCAGTAATCACTGATTTATTGTTTTCGTAATACGCTCGGACACAAAATGCACGCTGCACTCCCGTGTACGGCTCCATGGCGACTAAATTTCCAGGAAGCGGCGCAGCGAACAACATATCCCCCCGCCACCCCGTGCCGCGCGTTACCGAGAAATTGAAGAATTAAATCGCCAACACTCATATGGCCCACCCTGTATTTTAAGTTTCAAGGCCCCACGCCTTTTGAGCCATCAAAACTAAAAGATCTCAGTGAATTTGTAAATATCGTAAAAATCGTATTACCGTTATGTGAATCAATATTTCTTTTTGAAAGAACTCAGTTAAACCAAAATTAAAGCCGAGTTAGATTCTACACTGGGGAAGTCTGCACCTTAGTTTATGACTGCAAAACATTGCATATCAGAGTTTAATCGAGGCCGTACCAGCTACCAAAATAAACACAGTTGTAGTCGACCAATTGAGGTGTCCGCGCAAGACACAGTTAAGAAAATTCACAAAATGGAATTGGATGGTCGTCTGAATTCGATGAATTTGCGTGAACTAACTGTAATGGTAGACATTTCAAAAAGTGCTACACAACGTATATTAATCGAAGATTTGAAGATGAGAAAGCAGCGCCCACAATGAATGCCGCGCTTGCTTTCAATACAGCAAAAACAACGTCTTGAAAGTGTTTCACTAGAGCGTTTGGCAATGTGTCGCCGCAGTGCAGACGAATTTTTGCGACGATTTACGAGCATGAATGAGACATAAGTCCACTACTTCATTCCTGAGGCAAAGGAACAGTCAAAGCAGTGGACTAGAGTGGAAGAGTCGTGTCCAAAGAACATGGAAACGTTCCATTTGCAGGTAAGTTCATGACGTCTGTTTTTTTTTTGGGATGTGCATAAAATTAGTTTCATTGATTATCTTCAGAATCGAAAATCTATCAAAACATTTCTCAACTTTTTTTTGTATTCTTTGTTAGGTCGACTAGTTTTCAGAATCAAAATTAGGGCAACATTTAAAAAACAGTTATGGACCATGGCATGACTCTTTCCCGCCTCTATCACAAGCCATCATACAGTGCTTTTAGTTCACAAATAACTTGTTAAATTTTAAAATTCCATTTCCATTCCATTTTCTATTTTACTGGAGATGTGTTCAGCCTTTGTATGGGCATATTTTTCCCCCTGGTCCGATTTCGCCTAGTCCAGAATTTATCCCGCTTGCGACTATGAAAAATTCTGGTGTTCAATTTAGGGCTTCTTGCTCTGAAGTTTAGGTCTCTATCGTGGTAACATTTCAGGAGTTTGTAATGAAATATAGATTTTCATGGGCTCAAGAACATCAAATACTTCACCAAAGTTTAGACTAGTTTCGGGTTTAGCAATTTTGTTAACTTATTTAAAGTACTTTAGAGATTTGTTTCTGATTCATATCCTAAGTAACAATTCGCTTCATACATTGATTAGTTTTTTACCTGACGCAAAATTAGAAACCTACATTGATTTTGTTTCTCCATCCAAACATTAGGAAACACATATTCTGATTGTAGAGTCTCAAAAGAAAATATAGTTTTATGCAGCTTCCTTTCTTAGACAAAATCAGAACTGAAACTTAACCGCATTTTCGTTTCTTGGCAGAGAAAAAGTCATGGCGCCAAAGTGCGAAAGACAAAAATGCTGCAAATAATTTATTTTCTGAATTTACGATAGCAGGTTTTCAAAGTTAATCACAAATTTTGTCCGTTTTTTTAATTAAAAACTCAAAATTGCCTCTGATTTTGTGCGGATGCAAGAATCAAAATCAACATCATTTGTAATTTCATTTTGGATGTGTGAAACTGAAGCAAAATTCAGAACAATTTTGACTCTTTGTCGAGAAACTGAAATAAATCGCAAATATTTACGAATTTAACTTCGTTTCGATGGCGGTACCTGCATATTAATAATGAGTTTTTATTTTTTATATCAAACAAAGAAGGACTTTCGACGTCACGGGATTTTGCCCTTACTGCTATTTTCAGATTTCTCATTCAAGGCCCTCACTATGATCGTTTACGTGAAAAATCAAAAAAAAAAAAAAAAAAAAAAAACAAATACAATATTTCACTAACTCTGTTACCTACAAAACAGTTTTGTATATAAACTCCCGGGTTAGATATAAAAAATCAACATTTTAACAAGAAATAACTTAGTTTTAGGCTTTATATGAGCCACCATTTTGAATGACAGCTTAAAGAACTTTTCCAAAACTTGTTGAAAAAAGACGAAAGATTGTGTCGGTGCTCAAATCCACAATGAAGTGCATGCTAAGATCGTCTTTTCAAAAATCAAGCCCACAAAAAAGTTTTTAAAATTATTGAAAGAAATCTTCCAAACATTTGCGGGCTACACTAAAATCTAATACATGAGGGTGGTCCCTAAACTAAGCAACGAAACAAAGATGACACAAAAAAGTTGGAAAAATTGTCTTCATTTTTCAGCACAATCTTTTTTTAGCTCGATACACTTTCTCCAGCGATATTCAAGAGCTTCTATACCCTGTTTATAGTTAGACCTATCCAACTCTATAAAATAGCCATCAACCGCAGACTCCAACTCTTGATTGTTGGCAAATCTTTTATCACCGAGTTATTTTTTCAAGTTTGGAATTAGAAAATTTTTCGGGGGAACTAAATCTGGCAAACAATTCGAACTTAAATTAAATTATTTTGGCTATCGCAATAGTGAATGTGTGAGCTAGAGCATTGTCTTGATGAAAGAACAAGTGCGGCCTATTTCCATAATTTCATTACCTAAATGCTGCAATAAAAACCTTATTTGACCTTCTTTTGGATTCGATTTTCCTGTTCCAGTCCACTGCTTTGACTGCCCTTTGTCTCAGGTGTGAAGTGGTGGACTCATATCTCTTCCATGGTTATAAATCGTTGCAAAAATTTGGTTTTATTGCATTAAAACATCGCCAAACACTCTACTGAAATTTCTTCACAAGCTTGGTTTTGCTCTACTGAAAGCAAGCGCGGCACCCATCTTTCGCACAGCTATGTCATTTCCCAATCTTCGATCAATATACGATGTATAGCACTTTCTGAAGTTATAGTTTTGTTACTTCCTACCGGTACCATTTATTCGTCTGGTCGCCTAGTTTTGGCAACGCCATCGTAAATTCAATACGAGTGTAGGAACAACTAGATTTTAGAAAACAAACATTTAAAATGTAAAAGTACTTCGAGGGAGTAAATAATGTTGCTGAACGTCTGGAGATATATAAAGTGATTTATATGTTATTCTCTAAATATCTACTCCATTTGCTACTGCTTCAATTTCAGAACACCTTTTTGTGTATGAAATGCCAAAAACGTCTACGAGATTGTCCTGCAATAATAAATAAACAAACAATAATATTCATCATTCTAACAAAGTCGACCTTATTCACATGTACAAACCAATACAAGCTGTGTAGCTTTACACACCTTTACACACAACTACATACATGCCTATGTGTCTATAATTTGGTTATAGAAATGTTGTTGGCATTTACGTGATTTACACATAATTCCCCAAATGTTTTTTATTATACCATTGTATGAGAGTGTGTGAACAAATTTATTCACACCACAACGAAAAAAAAAACACGAAAAAGGAACTCAATAATATGCACATCTACACGCATACGTAAAAGTGTTGCATACACAACTATCTGTAAAATATAAATTGCATGTATGTGAGTGAAATCAGGTGTTAAGGCGCAGAAAATGTCTCCCAACAAACGTCTTTACGTCTATATCACCTAAAATAAGTCAAGGATATGTAAAGGAGAAGAAATGGCAAATTATGCTTCTATTTTTAATACTACTTTGGTTGTGCATTCTAATATACGTAAATGTATATGGTCGATTCTTCTAAGCATATGTACATACTCACATATACATATATATTGGTTTTTATTCCTGTATGAAATATTTGCTGCCAATTTCTTCTATACGTTTATCGTGTCTACATCGTAAATATATACAATTGATTGATCTTAGAGACCTTTTCGCAGACGTCAGAAATTTTGCTAGGTTTTTCTTTTCTGCATCCGCCTTTCCTATACTTTTTGGAAGTCTACTGGAGTTACTTGATATTGAACGACACATACAATTTCGATAAACACATAGCGTTGCGGAAAAACGTCAATTCAAATTTTGTTAACTTATGAAGCGGAAATTATACAAATATTACTTTTTGAAAGGAAAATAGTACAGGACGGCATACATAGAAAATGATAGACAGGCAATTGGAAAAATATTACAGTGAGCATTAACACAGTTAATAAATGACACTATAACTATAGATGATAAAGATTTTCTATAATTTTCAGTCTAAAATATCCTTCAGTGATAGTTAAATAGTATCAATTATAATATATAGATGGCGTATAGAAGAGAAAATCTTCAAAAGCCCCAGAGAATGTACTCGTAAGCTCGTAGAAATTGCTTCTCAGGCCGACCCATTCACTGTCTCTACTTAATGACACCTTAAATCTTTGCTACGTGCCGCTTGTCGGAGCTTAAAGCGAGCGGCAAAAAGTACTTGAAAACTTAGATCATTTCAATACTAACAGCAGGAGTAGAGAAATTAAAGGAACAGAACTTGGTCTGTATTGTTAACCCCTAAAAGTATTACAAAGACTATAATTTGAGATTGAGAATATGTTGTGGAATACTCAAACTTTTTGCAGCAAAAGTAGCTCGATTCAAGGATGATTTTGTATGAGAATGATTGCTATCCTATGCCATATTTTTTTTTTTTTTTTTTTTTTGGGAAATTCACGATCGAAATTGTAAAAGGTTTGCATAGCCTAACAATCAGAAACTTCAGCCTACGCAACTATGCCGATTGCATACTGCAGCAACACCACAGTGTGATTAAAAAAGTGTATGATTAAAAAAGTGTGACCGACTGTGGCACGACGATTAATATACGCGACTAACCTCCGCATGATCGCGGGTTCAATCCCCGCCACCTTTCTTCTATTCCGCATATAGACTCATATCATTATTTGAGCAGCGGTGTACTCGATGTGTCTGACGAATGCATCGAGTAGTCGAATAATCAGCAAGTCTGGTAAAAAACTTCTCCAATTGTGACGTTCGGAGTTGTCGTTAAACTTAGTGAGCTAAAAAGAGAGACTATGAGAAGCTCTCCCATATCTCATTTATGCGATGCAAGGAATTTAAAAAGACAAATTATTAAAAAAAAGTCTCAGGGTATCTGAAGAATGGGATGCTGCATACATCTCTTTATTGTAGCCGATTACGAAATGGATTAAGAAGGCTTTCCATGAAGAGAAGAGTGAGAGAGAAGTCCATTTAAATAAAAGAAACGTTGGCGAAGAAACGGAGCAGTACGATATAGGAAGCTGCATAGTTGGAGGCCGATAATGAATGGTCGAAAAATAATGGCTTATCCATTTTGTGATTTCAAAATTACCGGTCGGGCAAGGCTGTCAGCTGTTTAAAACCTGTCATCTTAAGTATTATTTATTTAGTGAAAGGTTGGCCATTTATAAATATCTATCTTTTAACAACCGATCAAGGCGTAAACGTGGTTAAAACTTACTACAAAATTGACGATTCACACACGGGCTTCCAATTGAACACAATTTTTTCTTCAGCGATGAAGCTCATTTCTCAGTCGGCGGTAAACTTAACCAGCAAAATTGTCGTATATGGTGCTCGAAGAACCCAGAAACGATTGTCTAAAAGCCATTGCATCCGGAACAAGTGAATGTTTGATGTGCATTATGGTTTGGAGTCGTCATGGAGCCGCATTTTTTCGAAAACGATGCTGGGGAAACCGCTCCAATTTAAATCAAAACACTATGGCCGTAAGATAACCGAGTTTTTTTGCCTGTAATTAAAGATTATGAACTGGACGATATGTGGTTTCAACAACGCGTTGCCACGAGCCACACAACACGATCGATTTCGGCTTTATTGTATGAGAAGTTTGCAGAAAGCGTGACTTCACGTATTGGAGACGTCAATTGGCCACCAAGATCATGCGATTTGATGTTATTAGACTTCCTTTTAGAGGGGCTACGTCAATGACGGTGTTTACGCGGATAATCTCCAAACATTGGAGTATTTGAAAATCAACATTTGGCACGGTATAGACGAGATACCGCCCGAAATGTGCGAAGAAGTAAACGAAAAATACCTGAAAAGGATCGACTGCTCCGACCAATCCAGAGGCGGCCATTTAAATGACATTGTATTTCGTACATAGGGGGTAAGGTTCAAGCATTATAATGAAATACAAGTTTCATCGAAATCATAGCTTTATGTGTGTTTAATTTAAAATGGTTAACCCGATTTCGTTTCAGTGACGGTCGCTGATTATAGTCCTCCGTAAAATATTTCATACATGTCTTTAAGAACTTATATGTCTTTAAGAAATTATTAACGAAAGACGAAATTATTGTTATGGCACATTCCCTATAGTTTTTGCAGCATTTCGACAGCCATACGATGCGGCTTTAATGCTGCTATAAATAAGTCTGAATGGAACTCACATAACTGCGCTATTTTCTGATATAATTAAGCTATTAAATTGAAAACTACTTGCTTTCCTTAGTTACAGAAGTACGGTGTCCCAACAAGAATGCTAGATTTATATTTGGCGCCATCCGAAGTGTCATTGTTTGACATTTGAACAATTGTGCGTGTACAATGGAGTGCTACACGAATGAATAACGCATTCTCATTGAGAAATGGTGAAAGTTTTGCGGCTACAGTTCGCAAATTGCGACCAATTTGGGGTCTCCATAATGCTCCAAAAGAGTCAACTGTAAAGAGATTGATGGATAAATTTGCCAAAACTGGGTTTGTTAGTGATGTAAAGTCAACAACACGCCTTCGGCCAGGTCAATCGACCAAAAATGTTGCAGCTGTACGTGATGATGTCCCTCAAACTCCATCCACCTTAATTCGACACCGAGCTCAGCAAATTGGTGTCTCCAAATCCACTATGCAGCGAATTTTGACGAAAGATTTGCATCTTCATGCATACAAAGTTTAATTGACTCAAGAACTGAAGCCAGCTGACCATGGACAGCGAAGGGAGTTCGGTTATTGGGTATTGGAGAGACAACATGAAAATGCTGATTTTGCCAATAAAATCATCTTCAGGACGAGGAATATTTCCATCTCGATGGCTCCTTCAATAAGCATAATTGTCGCATTTGGGGTGAGGAAAATCCTCGAGTGATTAACGGGAAGCAAATGCATCCTCAACGTGTCGCTGTTTGGTGTTGATTTGGGCTGGAGGAATCATTGGACCTTTTTTTATGAAAATGGGGCATGTCAAGCGCAAACAGTCACTGGTGTCCAGTATCGTATCGGTTTTTTCATGCCTAGAATTGAAGAAATGAATGTGGAGGGCACGTGGTTTTAACAAGACGGCGCCACATGTCATACAGCCAGAGAAACAATATAATTGCTGCATCAATCATTTTTCGGTTGTGTTTTTTCGCGTTTTGGAGACCAGAATTGAACACTCAGATCATGTGATTTAACACCATTAGACTTTTTTCTTTGACGTTTTTTGATGTCGATGATTTACGCGAACAAGCCGACGACGACTCAAGTCCTAAAAGAGGAAATTGTACGCTGCATTAATGAAATACCGCAGCATTTATGCAAAACGGTCATTGACAATTTCATTAAAAGATCGCGTGTGTGCCAGCAAAGCCGCGGCGGCCATCTGCCCGATGTGTTGTTCCATACATAACCTCATTCGGTCTACTTTACGATATAATAAAGTTTCACGATTTTTTTTTTTTAATATCTGTGTTTTATTTAAAATTTAAATCCTGCGTTCCTGTTGGGACATCCTTTACAAAAGGCGTTCTTCACAAGAGATAAAAACGTATAAATGACTTTAAATATTTATACTGGGGATATCCATTTGTATAATATTAAATTACAGAATCTCATCAGTATCTGTTCACCCACTTTGTTTGATACACAATGTGAATTTTTGAGACACCTTCAAGTAGCTGCAATTGCTCCACTGTTGCGCAATACCTTTCCTCTGCCTACAACACACCCTAATAGTAGTTTCTTGTTTGCGCTCACATTAGCTGTACATATTTCATACGTACGCTTTATGGCCAAGGTAGTTGTGTAGTAAACCATTTTATTCCAGCCCTCTCTCTTATGCTAATCCAAAAAAAAAACTTGCAATTCACAACCAAAATTGCATGGAATGCACGTGCGTACCCAGACTAAATAGGCTTTATAGTCTAACAGCAAATGATGATGATTGAAGCCAGGACATGAAGAGGGAAGTTGAGGGAAGGGGAGTGCGCACATAGTTGTTGTTTGTCTATATTTTGTGGTATCTGTACACCGATATTTATTTGAGGCAAATTATGGCATTCAATATGCAATCATCGTACATAATACAAGTAACTATAAAATAAACCGAAAATAGAATATGCAATTTGCATAATAAACATTGATGAAATATTTAGACTATCAAATGCATTCGTCAAATCATAATTATGAACCACAAACGAACCCACATTCATAGGTAACAACGTATTGCATAATGATGGTAAAGGAATAACTTAGAAATATCGGCTGATTTACATTGTAAAGTTTTTGGTGTGTGAACTAAGCCTGAAATGTTTGTAATGTTGCTTTAGAAATTTATTAAGATTTAGGGCAAATTTTAAGTTACATTTTTGTGTAATTCTACTTCTCAGTAATATTTTTGTAAGCGTCCAAAACCATAAGAATTCTACTTAAGCTAGGCCGTTAGGCAAAACATCGTTTACGATAGTCGATATAGTGTTGTGTTAGTGGCGCCCGATGCAACAAAATGTGATATGAAATATGGAAAAGATGCCAACAACTTTTGGCAAAACTGCAGTTTAGTGAAAACTATACTGAATTTGTTGCAATCAGAAAACCAATGAGACAAATCGTAAGAAAAGTAACAATGTCCACGGGTGTTTTAACGTAAATCCCGATGTGAAGGTCTTTCACACGGTATGCTAATCATACAGGGCATATTACAAACCTAATCTAACTTGGAAAAGGACTCGAAAATTTTGCTAGCAAGCTACCGCATCAGTCGCCTGTTTCTTCCAGCCAAAAAATATCAAATTGAGTATGTCCATATAGGGCAACTTTTAGCGAAAACAATACTGATAAAGATACTGAAACTTTACTGGATTAGTTGCATTTAGAGAACAAGTAAGATAAGTCAAATAATTCTCATGAAAGTAACAGAATCCAAGGCGGCTTGTACATAAATCCCACTGAGAAAGTCTTTCACACGGTATGATAATCATACAGGGCATATTACAAGCCCAATATGACTTGAACTATCAAGGAGGTTTTTTTTAGATCTTCATTATGCATTTCAGATATTTAACATATCGGATATCCACTACAAAGTCAAGCAAAACTGTTTCAGAGATTTTTTTTCCCCAAACTTCACAACCCTTTTTTGTCATTTTCGTAATTGGTCTCCATCCAATTGGTCTCCATCCAAAACGGACCTTTTTGAATTTTCTGAAACCGCTAATGCATTTGCTATATCATATTTAGATTTCATACGTAGCGAAATTTATGATGCAGCATTCTGAATTACATGAAGTGAATTGTTCTCAATATTTAATGCTTTATTGATATTGGTGATTCATATTTTATTTTTGATTTTTTTCTTTCAAAATGTCCTGTTTTGGGACGTCTTGAATGGGAATGGTATTGTCGTAAAATTTTTCACAAATTTTCGTCTTTTTTCCCTTTTTTTTTTTTTTTTTGAAATCCAAATTTTTTTCAAAAATTGTCCAATTATGGACGGACGTCCTGAGTTGAAATGTCATTGCCGTGAATTTTTTCACAAATTTCTACTTTCTTGTTTCCTTTTTTTTATTGAAAATCCATATCTTGTTATTCAAAAGTTGTCCAATTGTGGGCGTCCTGAAAATGGAATGTCATCGCTGTGAAATTTTTCACAAATTTCTACATTTTTTTAATTTTTTTCCTCTTTTTTGGAAATCCATATAAAAGCACGAATTTTGACTACCACTTTTATGAATACCTAAGGCACCAGAAATCAAAGACAATATTTTCGAAGAGCCATAGTCAAGAGGTTTTTCACTTTGTTCGAATTTGATGCTCACAACTTTTAGTTTAAATATTTGACACTGCAAACTTCATCATTAAGTAGAAAAGACTGATGATGTACAGGTTATTCTTGGAAAGAGGTTGTCACTCTAATAAATCATAAAAATTAAGGGAAATCTTTTGGGCAAAAACGACAGAGCATACAAAGATGTCAAAAAGATTCTGGAGCAGTGAAAAACTGGTGAATTTAACTTCGGATCATTATAGGTGGGTTACTGTTGTTTTTGCTTCCATTTCCGAGTATTTTCACCAGATATCATAAACTAATGAACAACTATTATACGACTTCCAAACTCATTAACATAGCCCTAACAAAGTAATGTTTAATTGCTTCTTCAAAGATAATACAAATGTTCACCTGTTTTCAGGATATGTTATAGACGGCGTATCATTAATTGATACTCACTTGATACCTTAAAATATTGCCCATACGCTACCTATAACTTCTTTTATACTTTGTTTTGACAATGTCACAATTCAGGATTATATATTTAGTGGTTTATATTACATAGCAATCGTTCGTTTGATTCCTAACAAAAAAAGGAGGAAGTCGTTGGAAAAGAATTGCATTTTCATAACTTCTTCACCTTTGATTCTTCAAAGGTGATAAAAATCCTCATCGCGGAAATCATTTAAGTGTTGAATCCCAAGATCGCATTTGAATGTCAGAAAATCATATGCACTGCCGCTCACTTGAATAGCATCCCCCTAATCATTTAATAATAGTGACTTCTATTTAAAGTACATTTCACATAACGGCTCAGTTTTTACTTATTTGTTTCTCCTACTTCCACACATCACTTACAAAAAATGTCAAGCCATTGAAGTGTCTCGTTATTTTAATTCGCTCTTTTCTTTTAAATGAACGAAAAATGTGTTCTTCTTTTTTGGTTCATTTGAATAGCATCCCTCACGTGGTAATCAGTTTAAGTGTGAAAGTCTTTCGCAGATCATCATTAATCAGATCGGATTACAGTAATTGTGTATAGTTAAATATAAAACAATCGATTTTAAATAAAATGGACCAAGCTTAATCCTTGGGTGTAGAGGAGAGATTCAAAATTAAAACCTACAAGGAGTGTGGACTCTCTATTCATCAAATAGCTAAAAAAACTAATAGAAGTCGCAAAGTTATATCGACATATTTATGTAACACCAAGGCTATGGTAATAATATGAAAGGTCAAACAGCAAGTGCTATTACAGCCACTGACAAGAGGGTTATTCTGAGATATGCCTCAAATTCACACGACTCTGCTGCCAGAATCAAGGAAGAAGCTGGCGTAGCAGCACACTTGCAACGCTTGAGACTTAAAAAGAAACCACCGCTATACTATCTCTGTAAGGAACGACGCGTAAATTTTTATCGTAAGACTATGACGTGGAGTAGAGAGTGATGTAAAATTATATTTTCCGACGAAAAAAAAATTTAATTTTGAGGGTCCTGATGGATATAATTACTACTTCCACGATATTCGAAAAGAATAACACCTACTTAGTCGATTACACAGACGGGAAGTTGGAGTTATGGTATAGGGTGCGATTTATAATCGCACGATAGAGCTCCAGTTTTTCTCTGCAAAAATGAATGCTACTTCAAACAAAGCCGTGCTAGAAAAAGCTTTTCCTGAAGTTAAAAATGTTTTCGGGGACGTGGAATGAAAATTTCATCGTGACAACGCTCTAATCCACACAGCAAGAGTTGTCAAATCATGGATTGAAAGCAAAATGTTGAGGTTATGAACTGGTCGTCTTATTCCCCAGACTTTAACATTATTAAAGACGTCTGGGAACGGCTAGTACGCAAGGTGTACGAATCAGGCAAGCAATATTTAAGCAAAAGTAAACTCATTAATGGAATTAAACAGGCCTGGTCGTGTATTTCGTTGGATCTAATCAAAAAACTGTATGATTCTTTACCGAACAGAATATTTGAATGTACTCTGAACCAAAGCGGAAGCACCCACTACTAAATTTTACTTAAAATACAAGAGTTGTCAAATCATGGATTAAAAACAAAATGTTGAGGTTATGAAATGGCCCTCTTAGTCTCCAAACTTAAATATTATTGAAAACGTCTCGGTACGTAAGGTGTACGAATCAGACAAGCAATATTCAAGCAAAAGTAAACTCATTAATGGAATTAAACAGGCCTGATCGTGTATTTCGCTGGACCTAATCAAAAAACTGTATGATTCTTTACCGAACAGAATATATGAATGTATTCTCAACCAGAGCGGAAGCACCCGCTACTAAATTTTACTTAAGATACTTATTTTTAAATTAGATGTAAACGAACAGTAATATCTTTAATTTAGAATTAATGTTTTCGTGTATAATCTAATTTTTGTAAAGGGGGGCTGTTCAAATGAGCCAAAAAACTGAAATTGAATTTCTGATTTTTTTTGTGCTTTATTTTTTAGTATTTAACTAATTAAAATTAAAGAAAATTTATGTTATAAGATTACAGCAAATACGTGAAACATGATTTATAAAAGCACAACCAGTTCACTATAATTATTATTTTGGAAAAAAATCGAGCTAAGAAAAATATTTAAAGGGGATGCCATTCAAGTGAGCGGCACTGTACATATATTACACTACAAAATAATATGTTTAGGTTTATACAATGGATTAAATTCAATACAACCATTGCAAAGTAAATTTAGGGAGAAATAAATTTGAAATCAGCTTTAAATTGTTCATACAGCATTCGTAGAGGTTATGAAAATGCAATTCTTTTGCAACGACTTCCTTTTTTGTTAGGAATCAAACGAACGATTACTATGTAATATAAACCACTAAATATATAATCTTGAATTGTGACATTGTCGAAACAAAGTATAAAAGAAGTTTTAGTTAGCGTATGGGCAATATTTTAAGCTATCAACATTGCATATAAGCCTAGAATTTCATCTTAATCAATTTTGCCTGATAAAGAACTGAAATCATGATTTACAGATGATTGTATATATAAATGCATAACGTATGGGTAATTTTTTAACTACCAGGTGAATATAAATTAATCATTCGCCTTCTATAACATGTCCTGAAATTTTCTGAATTTTGACAAATTGCATATAAGCCTAGAATTTCATCTTAATCACTTTTGTCTGATAAATAACTAAACACGTGATTTACACATGATTGTATGTACAAATACATAACGTATGAGCAATATTTTCAACTACCAGCTGAGCATCAATTAATCATACGCCGTTTGTAACATATCCTGAAATTTTATAAAATTTGATAAATTGCATGTAAGCCCAGAATTGTCATTTGTGTCTGATAAATAACTGAAAACATGATTTACAGATGATTGTATATATAAATGCATATAACACAATTAAAAATAAATCATATGCCTGAGTGGTTTAAATTGAAATTTTATATCAATTTCATTAATTCAAAACCTATTTGCCTAAACCGTAATTGAAACACAACTATACTTTTATACATTTCAATGTAGTTCTCAACTGAAATTGAGATAGAGTGTCAGAGATAGAGAGAGAGAGAGAGGGGGGGAGAGAGAAAGAAAGTACTTATACCTACCTACCATTTGTTTAGAAGAGTCCTTGACAGCATTTTGCAACAGAGCACGAGAAGTTGCAAAGTTTCCGGGATGCTATAATTTGGATAAATTTCTGTTAAACTGAATATAATCATGACTACATTGATGTTGTTGTTGTTGTCGATGTTGTTGTTGGTGTTTGTGAGCATTTACCACGTTTGCCGTCATCGATGACTCGGCGTTTGTTGTTGTTGTATTTGTGGACGATGTTGTTGTTGTTGTCGTCGTTGTTATGGTTGCTGCTAAAGATGTGCTATTTAAAAGAAATTGATGTTGTTCATCTTGATGACGTTTCTCTGAGTTTTTAACATTTAAAACTAACGATGACATCTGCTGAGCATTCGCTAGGTAATCCTTTATAAAGCGATACTGAGGTCGAAGATGCTGCTGAGAATGTTGATGTTGATGGTGATGATGATGTTGATGTTGATGATGATGTGGATAATAATGATGGTGGACATGAGGAGGATGCATTAGAGGTGACGCCAGCAGTTTCATTGTACCACCCTCCCGGCTAAGATCATAAGGATGCAGTCTTCGGTTAAGATTTGTAAACGTTTTTGGTTTCATTAAAATCTGTAAAGATATACAACGGAGAGGGGAAACAAAATAGTAACATAAAGAAGGAATACACATAATGAGGATAAAAGGAAATAACATAATAAGGAAAATAATAAATAACTTATCAATTAGGAAGAAGGAAGAAACATCCTTTCTTTTGGTCTTAGAGAAGTGACATATATATTTTTTAAAGTAGTTATTGCTTTCGGATATTTTGAGTTTGTTTTTTTTATGAATTTAGTAGACATTTAGATTTCATTGAGCAAAACAACGTTTTACAACAACATTTTCATAGAGCTTAAACAACAACATCTAGATTACAAAAAAATTAAACATTTAGTACAATTACAATTCTTTTAGCTTTCTTTTATTAATGCAAAATACAATTATTTTTTTTCATAAAATAACACATAACCTCACATACATAGTTATATTATAGACACGAAAAAGTTAAAGAAAATTTTGCATTTTGTTTTTATAATCGATTTCATTGGAAAAAGGAAGAACAAATCAAGTTAAAAAGACATTTAGAATGAAAATTATACACATACAACATTAAATAACAACATCAAGAGAACAACATCAATATTTTGTTTCCATTTCCTTTACTTTTTTTTTAATTATAGGAAATCATCTTTATTTCGGCCTCTCAAAACTTGTGTTTATAAACAAATTCTTGCATTGGCTTCCGGTGTGGCCACAATTGTTTTCATACATTTCATTTGGAATCTTGTCTATACACATTATTTTTTGACTTGGTTTTGAAACATTGAAAAGAAAACACACACACAACAACAACATCGATATGTATATTTAAGAAATGTATAGATATAATTATATGTATATATATGTATGTATGTAATTGTATTCAGGTAAATATTAACAACAACATCAATATATCAAATACACTGAGAAAAATTATATTGTTTTCGATTTAGAAAATGTCGCACAGACATTGAGAGTAAATTAAAATTTCCAATAATCGTAAGACATCAATTGAAGTACTTACCTTATTATTTTAGGAGCTTACTTAGTAGAAATTTGTATAAACAAGTACAAGTACTGAATAACGAAATAAATTTTAGAAAGGAATTAGAGGGAACATGCATAATGTGTGATGTTAAGCAAACAATTTTGAAAACAGAAAAGAAGAATATTATTATTATTATTATTATTATATAAAAAGCTATTTAAGTAATTTATCATAAATATTTGTTTTAAACAAGCAGAGTACATCTAATACACAGGACTATAAATATAGACTAAATACTAAGTTTTATTCCAACATTTTATTTACGGCTAAAAATGTGGGCTCACAATTGCTTTTAAAATCTATAAAATCCATGCAAATATAACTTATTAATGTTGCATTTTTCAATCATAATAATTAAAACAAGATGAATTATTGAAGACGAGTTGAGTTAACGCAATTCACTGCTAATATAACTTGCAAAATGTTCACTGGCCATATAAGTAATATTATTTGAAAAATTCGCATCGACTCAGTTGATTATACGCATATAAGATATAAGATGAATTATTGAAAATGAGTTAAGTTTACGCAATTCACTGTTAATATAAGTTGCAAAATGTTCACTGGCCGTATAAGTAATATTATTTGAAAAATGCGCATCGACTCAGTTGATTATGCGCATATGGTGCAACTGCAGAAAAATATAAATCTACAAAAATACTAGATGAATTTAAATACATGATCTTTGATAAATCTGAATTCCCAATACAACTTAATTATATAAATCTATTCCATTCTAATCACAATATGTGTTAGTTAGTCTTCACAAAAGTTCAATCTTAAATATTCATTTTAAACGCTCATATGTATCCAACAAAATTGTATAACCCTAAATGCGAGAAGCCGTCCCAAAACTCAAATACCTCTCTCATGTCATGCAAACATAACGCTTCAGTGTGGCGTTTTATAATATTAAACTTAAGGAGTAAAGTAGGATGATTGATTACGCAGCAATTTGGACATAGAGTTTTAAAGATATTTATTGAACGTATGAGCAATAATTTTTTGGAATATGTTCCAAATAAATTTATCATACGCCACATGGTACAACTGAAAAAATTTCAAATATTCAAAGCAATCAACGCAGATATGTACATCTTAATATCCAATACAATCTAAAATCCAAATTTATCCAAACATTTCTAATAAAATTATATGTCGTCAGTCCATAAACGCATTAATATACAGCGATTGCGTTGGCTGGGTCAGGTTGTGCGGATGGACCCAAATGCTCCGACATGGAAAGTTTTCGACAACGAACTCAATGGGCGGCGTAGAAGAGGGCAACCCGAACTCCGTTGGAAAGACCAGGCTTTTGAAATACTATCGAAACTTGATGTGACGAATTGGAGAAGAAGCGCAGAAGATCGAGGCGTTTGGAATGATTTTCTACAGGCGGCGTATAAATAGATAAGATACGTCTATTTCAGTTGCCACCTAAGAAGAGGCGGGACCTTTAAGCGATTGAGTTTTCAAAGAAAATTCTAGTCTTTTAGAATTAGTCGACCGGTTTTCAGTTTTCACACCCAAATAATCGTGGCAAATTACACAACATTTCTCGTGAAGCTTAAAAAGTTCTACGGCTATTTTTCTTAAACATAAATGATGTTTTTCAGTCACCATATCCTCCACTTTATTGACGTTAACTTCAGTTGAAAACATAGATGATCGGCTAAGGCGAGCCATTCTTCATAAACTTCAAATTGCTACATTAAATTTGAGACAAATCATTTCTTCGATATATTTATCAATTGTAAAATTTAGAAAACATAATTCAGATGATAGAATTGAATACTGTAAAAAAGAAACAAATGACGGATCGCTCTTAAATGTCCCGCTTGTATAGAGGACAGTGGTGCCAATTTAGAGACAAATAGAATTTTAGCAATATGTTAAAGTGGGCTTTTTCAACGATCAATTCCCGGTACTTTTCTTTAAAAAATTTGCACCGAAAATATTGTTTCAATTTGTTTTGAAATGTGCAAGCGGGTAAGTTGAGAATAGACTGTAAGTTATAACACTAAACAGATGTTAGATTAGGTTAGTGTGGCAATCTGAATAGATAGACTCACTTACACTACGAGTACATAGTCCGTTGTGATACCACGGAAACTAGAGATAAGGATGTCTCTAGTTTCCGCCGATGAACCACCCTGAGCGTCCAAAGTAACTCTTAAGTCGGGCAATATCTATATCGTTTAGATCTCTTAGGTTTCTAAAGAAATAACAGCCCAGTGTTGATATCCGCCTGTTTGTCAGGGCGGGGCAAACACCAAACAAAAAAAAAAAAACAACGAAAAAAATTAATTAATTTGCTTGAAAGAATGAGATATGGAAGAGTTTTTCTCATTAAGTGAGTTTGCATGCATTAAATTTTGATTCTACGGGATATACATTTTAACGAATATTCTGAACAACAGTTTAAGAAGTATTTACTACATGTCGAATACCCAACTATTCTAAGTATTGGTTAGATACATCATCGGATTTTAAACCCACAATCATATGTACCGATCATCTTATTACGGGCGGTCACAGTTACGACACCTTCGAGCATTCAAATCAATTGATGACTGTTAGAAAAGTCAGTTCTTTGTGTTTGTTTGCCCATTTATTCCTGCTGCAATTTCCTCTGCTGAATCAATTTATCATACTAAAGCTGCCTGTCATACATAGAAGTGTTAGTTTAATTTAAATTTCGATTTGCATAGTTAGGCTAACGATTGAACAGATTTAATTATCAGCAAATGACCGTTAAAATTACCATTGAGATCAATTATTCTGCTGAAAATATTTGCGAAACTTTATGCTCTCTTTATCGAATGTCAGTTATTTGAAGATAAAATTTAATTTACCTAACATTCTGTACGAGCTAAATTAATTTTCCGTTGCGTTATAAAGTGAAATACCAAAGCCGTATAAAATATATTTCTGTTTTCAATTTAACACCGCATAGATGGAAATTTATAACAATATTTGTGGGTCGCAGCAAAATAGAGAATGCAAACAGGAGCAAATAACGGCTATAAAATCATGTGTTTGTTGTTTGTTGTACAACGCCAAAAACAAATTGTTTTTATAAAATCAAAAATCCACCACCAAATATTGAACAATGTATTTTAACTGAAATATTTTCACTAAAGTGAAAAACAAGAACAAAACACAAAAACAACTGCAAAAGAAAACAAAAAAGACTACAGGATCGAGATGGAAAATGTGGACTTAAAAAAACCTATACTGGTTGTTTTTTTTTTTTGTTTTGTTTTGTACAATATTATTTTTAGAGTTTTTTGTTCGATTTCCTCTTTCGCAGTGGTAGAGGCTACAAAATTATTTATTGATAAATATTTTATATAGCAATATTGCATTTTGAGTTTGTTGTTATTTGTTACCACATTTGTTTAAACAACCAAACACCCACCAATACATGTAAATACCTACAAACGAGGGAACTGTTGTATGTTATGTACGGCAACCAATGAAACCAATACAGCTAAATATTTGCATACATACGTATATTTATAGATATATAAGTGATGTATAAAAAAACAACAACTGAAAATTGTACTTACACATAAACACAGATGCATTCACACGCTATATTCACATGCTTTAATAACAATAAAAAAACCAGGGTATCAAAATCAACAACTACAACTATGTTTTAGTCAGAATACAAAACAAAATCATCAAGGATACTACCAGAATTTTGGTTTGCAACAAATAAAAAATTGCAAATAGGTTTAAAAATGCAGCTGTTGTTGCAAATAAACATACATTTCCCACAACTAAGATGTGAGGAAAAAAAATCTATATATAAACATAAATATAACAATAAATATATTTATCGATATACAGATATATTGAGCGAAATATTCTGTGTATTTTTGTGTACTTTGTGAAGACAACAATAACACAAACTCAGCCAAATGATCGCTAAATATATTTAAAAAAATAATAATAAAAATTTTGCTGAATTTGACCGCATATGGTAAATGTTGTTTAGTGGGCGGAAAAGAAACATTTAACAAAGATGTGAAATGTTCATATATATAACAAAACAGCGGAAATAATATTTATGGGAATATTTGAAGAAAAAAAA
>JAHXMU010000145.1:1082376-1133806 GCA_019455685.1 Philornis downsi | reverse complement strand
AGATGAGCACAAGCAAAGTGAAAAATCGCCTCTTTTTAAAAGTTTTCTTCGATAAAGACTTAAAAACGCGTCATATTTTACAGCCCTTCGTCGTCGCCGTCGCTAGATGGCGTCAGAAAGGCAAGGACAGGCACTCAAATAACTACCAAACAGTTTTGCAACTACTTTATCGAGTATTGCTTTAAAGCCAGACAAAGACGAGCACAAGCAAAGAGAAAAATTAAGACTTAAAAACGCGTCATATTTTACAGCTTTTCGTTGTCGTCACTAGATGGCGTCAGAAAGATAAGGATAGCCACTCAAATAACTACTAAGGCAGTTTTGCGACTACTTTATAGAGTATTGTTTAAAAGCCAGCCCAAGACGAGCACAAGCAAAGAGAAAAAACGTCACTTTTTAAAAGTTTTCTTCGATAAAGGCTTAAAAAACGTGTCATATTTTACAGCTTTTCGTCGAAAATATGACGATTGAAAACGTAAGCGTAACCCTGATACCGCAACAGTCAATAATTATTATATATTATAAACATGTGTTATCTTGATTTCGTCCATTTTGTTTCAATAATTTTGATGTCAAAGATGGATCACCCTCGATGAAACCAGTTGGCGTAAATGATACATTAATGGAAATTGTAAAGTTTGATCGTCATATAAGCACTGCTTTCATTGAACAGGAGCCAAATATTGTACAAAAAAACATTTGGAACCTGTGGAATAAGATTGAATATAAAAAAAAACTTCGATATATGGAAGACATACGAGTTGATGCAAAAAACAAAAACCTCTTGGACCGAATTTCTATCAGCGAGTCACTGCAAAATGACAGAAAATTAACCTTTTGTTTGAAGCGGAGCGTAACAGGTAATGAAAAGTGGGTCATTTGCGGGACAACGTTAAATGAAAACGGTCTTGGTTGAATGACAGTAAGCCCGCGAAAACGGTGGTCAAGCCAGGATTGACGGTTGTTGTGGTGAGTTTGGCAAGATTGACAGGGAATCATCTACTAAGAGTAGTAACAGTTGAACCGTGTGAAGGATGCAATCGCCAATAAAAAGGAATTGTGTTGCACCAGTGGAATTGTGTGCGAGCCCACACTCTCCGATAGTGACCCGCCAGAAGCTCCGGGGCTTTGTTTGGGAATTTCAAATGCATCCAAACGATCTTGGTAAGCTGGAGCAAACGTTGGCCCAGCCAAGATTGACGGTCAGAAACTTGTTCTTGTTGGTAGGATTGGCAGGGAATCATCTACTAAAAGCTGTTCCCCTACGGCCAAACTTGTAATTCGGGTCTATACTGTCAACAGTTCGACCGTGTCAAGGCTGCAATCGACGAAAAACGCTCAATTTTAGCTAATGGGAAAGGAATTATGTTGCGCCAGTGATTTCGATAGTGACTTTGCAGAAGCTCCGGGAGCTTGTTAGCAAAGTTTTAATTGATCACATTTATATTTCGGATGTCTATGCCTATGGCATTGATTTTGCTTGTGGAAATTTCACTTTAAGACAAACTTGCGGAAATTGAATGTTTCATTTGCCAATAGCTACAGAGTTTTCTATAGGAGAAACATAATGCAATTACCTTCAAAATGACAACAAGTTAGTGGAAAAAACGATGCATATTTTACCTGAAACGATTTATTCTAGTAATGCTAAATAAAGCATTTAAAGTCATGCGAAAATAATGGATTTCTTTTTACTAAACCTTTCACTTATGAATATTGTAATGCATCTTTAAAAATATTATAAAAGTTCTTAGTCCTTTCCGATCTCTTTTACGGTATTCAAGTTTAACACAAAAGGCAAAAGCTTGAAAATACCTTTCGATTAATAACTAAAGCATAGAACAATCACTTTATACAGGGTGGCGCAATAGAACGTGCATATTGCATCATATTTTTCTGCGGGGTAGAAAAGGAGCGGGCGGGGGGCGCCTACATCGTTGGGTTGGCGGGCTCATGGAGTTTTAGTCGCTATGAAACACTTCGACGGGAAGCGTCGCGCATTTTGCGTGCGCGCATTTTACGAGAACTCTCGTTCATATATTGCTACTAGGCGACTACATTGTGCTGAATATGGACTACGGCGAATTAGTGAAGCTCCGAGTGCGAATTTAATTAAAATATGGGTAAAGCGTTTTGAAGGGACCGGTTCAACATTTAAACCACAAGCAAATGGTCGCCCAAGAACATCTAGAACCGAAGACAATGTTGAAAGAGTTATGGAGTCAGTACGAGGAAATCCACAAATGTCGACTCGCAAGAGATCGTCTGTCTTACAATTATCGCGACGAAGTTTGCAACGAATTTTAACATTAGATCTTAAACTGCATCCATATAAGCTGCAATTAACACAAGAATTGAAAGAGTCTGACTTCATAGCAAGGCTCGCATTTGCTAATGAAATGCTTAATCGATTTTCCAATTTTGACAATATCCTTTTCTCTGACGAGGCTCATTTCGTTATGAATGGGTTCGTAAACCGTCAAAATTGTCATTACTGGAACAGTGAAAATCCCAAAATCAAACACCAGAAACCACTGCATAGTCCTAAAGTGACAGTATTTGCAGCCATCTCTATTTCTAGCAATGGCTTTTCTAGATATGAAATATCTCTTAAAAAACGTGCAATAAATTCTCATAAGTAAATCTTATCTGCAATTGATGAGACTTTAAGACGTCTAAGATCAACTGAAAATTTTAAAAGGCTAATTATTCATATTTAGACAGTACTTATGATGACATTTTCCACAAACGTGAGTACTGGCGCCGGTGCAGCTGCCATCCATTTCTCTTTGGGAAGCGGTGACCAACTTGATATATAGAAATTGACGTGCTCTAGTAGGCCGCTTTCATAGAATTCATGTAAACTTACTGAAAGTGAGAAATTCTCTCATATCTCTCTCTTGGGATAAAATTTCAATTGTTCTTTATGCATGCAACCACACATTGCAGATAGGAGAAATGCGATGATCAAGAGTTACGTGTTCGTCCAGAAATATTTTACATCGAAAATTTCAAATTTTATTCACGTCCCTATGGAGAACCCTTTAAGCAAAGTTATTTTGCAATGTACTTTTGGTTTGTTTATTATATATTAAATTTATATTGAATATTTAAATGCCTTTTTTATCAGCAATGCAGTTAAAATTCATGCTCGACATGAATTTATATTAAACGCTAAATAGATTTTTCCTCCCACGCCAATTTTCAGTGAACAGTAATTTGAATTACTGCATTCATTCAATGCATTTTTTCAATTGACGATATTTGTGTTTGGTCGTTGTTTTTTTTTCTCTTTCTTTTTTTGTACACATTTCATTATACACAGAGTACATTTGGTTGTGTTGGTGTTGTTTCGGATGAATAAGTGTGAATTTGTTTAAAATGTTTGTTTTTAATATTTGGCGCCTTTTGCTTTTTTTGTTGTTGCTTTTGTTTTTGTTTGGGATACATAAGCAGGAAATGAAATGTTTGCCAAAAAGGCGGAAGTTGTTCCGTCAGTTGGTATTTAAACAACAACAGTTGATAGACAGCAAGGAGAGAAAATATATGGGCATAATAATGGGCAACAAGGGTGAGGGCGATAATAAATTGCTTGCTAGTAATTTGAAATTAAGTGTTGATTAAATAATGTCAAATGCATCAAGAATGTAGTAAATAAATTGCGAATATAGGGAAAAATAGTGAGACTGGGTGGCTTAAACATTTTGGAAAATGAGGAAATTACAGCATATATTGATGATATGAAATATAGTAAAATTATTTCAAATAATACGAGTATTAAAGATAATGAGAAACTAGTAAAAAAGTCACCTTTATGGGAACTGGCTTAAAAGTTTCAGTAATTTCTTTCGCCGATATCAAACATTAACGTCAATAATTAACATTTAGTTTTCCATAATAAAATAAAAATGAAAATTGTTTAAGGCAATGTTAGTGCGTTCGAAATTTCTGTAGATTTCAATGAATCTCAAAATCTGCAATATAATTAGTTTTTCAGATCCTACTAGACGAAGCAAAGGACATTTCTCCAGAATTGAAAATTACATTATGAAATATTAAGACAAACTCAAGTTTAAATTAATTCAGCCTATGAACTCTAAATTATAAACGAATAAAGGATATCTGTCCGATTTGCCATTTTGTATATGAGATACCGAAAGGGTGCAGTACAGATCTGGGCCAGAAATTTAGAAACATTTACAATATGCACAGTCTTAGCACATTTGTGCTGATATTTTAATAATTTTCAAGGTTTATGCTAATTTAGATGAGGAGGTACCATAAAAAACTATAAAGCAATACAATTAAGCAATTCTAAGGTGAGCATCGGAAGGCATATCAGAAATTCATAAACTTGGCTTCAGTATAGAACCCAAGATCATTGGTCATTGTAATCGAAGATCAAACAGTTACCTACAAGACTTTAAAAAAGTTTTGATAAATGATAATTGATAATTGTAGTACATAAAATCAATTTTAAAGAGAGTCCAAAAAAAGGGGGATGAAAGTCAATATCACAATTAATGCTAAACCGCACACAATATTACGAATTATAACAGCGAGTAATGGAAGAGCTTAATTTCTATCCTGAACCAACAACAACTGCCTACTGTAAAGATCTACCTTTGTTATCGTGTCTACCAATCCAAAAAACCATGAAAAGAATATTGTCAATAAGTCAATACTACAATTACTGTTAAACTGAATAAAATATTACGAATTGAAACAGTAAGAGAATAGCTTAATTTCTATCCTAAAGTAACAACAATTGCCGACTGTAAAAATATACCCCTGTTATCGTGTCTTTCTATCCTGAACCAACAACAACTGCCTACTGTAAAGATCTACCTCTGTTATCGTGTCTACCAATAAAAAAAAAAAACATGAAAGGAATGTTTTCTATAGAAAACTAAAGCGTAAGACGTCTCTTTCAATATATTATGCCTTTCCTGGTATCACATCGTATACATTTACCCACCTAATTTAATGTACGAAAATGTCTCCACACCAAAGACTAAGGAAATGGGCTTTGTGCCAACGTTCTATGTGAAAATTTGCACTGTGCCCAAGGAGAAAAGAAAATTTGTCCTATACAAAATTTTCTACTAAAAAACTTGCATTGCTTAAATTTTTCTACTAAAAAAATGCTTTCAGCAAACTTTACGTGTTAAAAATTAAACCATTACACATTTTCGTATGTAAAATTTCTCTACATCAAACTTTCTAAGAGAAAAGTTGCTTTGCCTGAAATATTTTGTACGAATGTTGGATTTTCGCAAATTGTTTGAAACAGGACAAAGGGAAGCAGTTTTTTCTATGCAGAAAGTCGGTAAGTGCCAAATTTGTTGCACAGTAACAGCAAACTTTCCGTGTTAAAAATTGAACCATTACACATTTTCGTATGTAAAATTTCTCTAAGTTCAACTTTCTGCGCGAAGAGTTACTCCGCTTGAAATATTTTACAGGAATATTGGATTTCTGCAAATTGTATGAAAAGCCAACTTTGTCATAAGGAAAGCAATCTTTTCTATGCAGAAAGTCGGTAAATGCCAATTTTTTGGTACAGTAACTTGAACTACTCCCACTGTTCTGTAACAAAATTGCTCTGCTCCAACGCATCTACAGGAAAATTAACCCTCTACCATAACTTCTACACTAATATTAGTACTGCATCAACATTTCCGTTCGAAATAAACTTTATGCAAACTTTTCAGGAGCAAAAGTTTCCGGGGCAAGATTTTATACTACAATTTTCCTCAAAGAAACTTTTCTACACAAAAAATTGGCCTGCAACACCCCTTCTACGTGCATAATTGTCCTGGCCCAACATTTCCTTAGTAAAAGTAAGCTTTTGCCAACAGTTCTATACGAAATGTTAAAGAAATACTTCTGCTACAGGAAAAGCTGCTTTGAGATGACTCTCCTACACACAAAGTTGCCTCCTCTCAAGTCTCCTTTAATAAATTCTGCTACATGACAAACTTTTCATACAAAAATATAGACTTTGGTAACTTGCCCAGCACTAACTTTTCTATATGAAAACTTGGACTGCGTCGATAATTCTATTCGGAAATTTCGGTGTCAATCTTTTCTGTAAGTAATTTTGCTTTGTATCAATCTTTCTGTACTAAACGCTTCCCTGTGCCAACTTTAATATGCCAAAACATGACCTGTACTATCTTCTCTGTGCAAAAGCTTGTCCTGTGCCATAGTTTCTACACGAAAAGTTGCCAGGCGTCAAATTTTCTCTACGGAAAGCTGCCTTGCATCATTTTCCATACACAAAATATTTTCCTGCACTTACTTGCCTTTTTAAAGTCAACATTTCTATGAGAAAAATCACCCTGCGTCAAATTGCTATAGTAAAAGTTCATTTGCTGCAAGCTTTCTATAAGAAAAGTTGCAAAGTGCCAACTTTTCTATGGTAAAACTGACTTGAGAAATCTTTTCCATGTAAATAATTGTCCTTTCCGAAAAATGGAGGTGTATTAATAACACTCAGAATTTAAAAAAAAACAAAAATATACTATTCTTCATGCTGAAACGGCTTAAAATATGGAAGACATTCAAACTTTGAACATCAAAACATTGCAAATATTCAAGACATTAAAATTATTGGCAGCTCAATTATTCAGATAATCTTTAAATTATATTTCACATAATTGATTAATTGCTTTTGCAAATTATTATTATGAACACATTCTTCATTATCTGTACATAATTTATTCACAACTTGACTTTGATGGAAAGGTGTGTGAATTATTCACACTTTTTTTGATATTTGTGTCAGCCTGATTTGCCCATTTCAGCGAAATCCATTTAGTATATTAATATTGACGTAAACACGTGAAATCATTTAAGAATAAAATCTCACCATTGAATCCTACCAAAGTCTTTCTTCCCCCCATTTCCAAATGTTTTTCCCTCATGTGTGTGTTGTGACAATCCTTTCCACACTCGCACATTCCTATTCACATGAGATTTGTTATATTTCCATATATAATAGTGGAAGGGGATCTGTCATCATGAGGGGATGAGATTTTTAAATCAGCGGAAATGAAAATTTCGCATTAACTTCTCATTTAAAAGGAATGGGTGGAAATATTGTGAAGTGATTTCAATTATATTTATGCACAATTATTGATTGATTTTCTAGTATCAGAAATTAATTTCTAACTTTATGTCATCTTCCGCCATCCCCGCTATATCTTCCGCTGATCCCCTTGGGAATAGCAGTAAGTGTTTATATGACTAACATATACTTTGAAATCCTTATCAAAGTTTGTCTCATCTCAAGGGAGATGAATGCGTAGGTTTGAAAGTAATATCACTTATTATAATTAATTTATTATGCAAAATATTATTAAGATATTACTAAATATATTGAATTGTATTCAAAAGAAAGGAAAAAACGGTGGATAAAGAGAAATTTCCTTTCAATACGTGCACTAATTGTAATTTCATAACGAAAATACCATAATAAACTGATGATTCATAGCAAAAGAACGCTTTACCCTTTTTATTGTATGTATTAAAATATATAATCAGAATTCTGTTACCAATATAACCGTTTGGCTGAAGCTTAAACTACCTAAAGAAAGAACTCGCTGTGTAAACCCAAAATCTCTGTTTGCCCCAAAGTATGCAATTATAAACCCACAATTACATCTACGCAAGTATGCACCACAAATACACCAGGCAAAATAAGGTACAGCTGGAACAGCAAAAGGAAAAAAACTTAAAAAATCATTGAAGGATATAAAAATCGTACAAATACGTGTGTAATTAAAATCCTTTTGTAAATTTATGTTTATGCATGATTGTGTCGAGCTCTCGCGTATGATTGCACAAGAGGAGTACTTACAGGATTGCAGGAGTTCTACCCAAACGATTCCAATTTAAAATCTTTCGGTTTTTTTTTTTTCTTTTTGCAAGCGAAATAATTTCGTAAAATACCCTGCTGAAACTCTGAAAAACTATAGTGTCAAGAAGACAAAAAAAAACAGTATTATTTTTGGAGGAAAAATAAGGATGCATTGGCCGTGGTGCCCACGTTAGTAAAGGACAGTGATTTATCAATACCAAGAAGTGTTAAAACCACTCAAAATAAGAAAATTGATGAAGATGCTTAAAATTTTGAATGTTTAGAGAAAGTAGGGAAGGTATTGAAAATATATCAAAATATTAAAAATATTGAAAGTATTGAACGGAAAGTTTCGAACATAAATTGTATCAAAAGATACCGGTATTTCATTATTTAAAAAACTTACTTAAGGGGACTGTCAAAAATTTCTTTATCGTTAAGTTAACACAACTGTCATTTATACTGATGTAGAGTTGAGTGAGTGTAATCTGCTGTTTGGTTTGTTTGCAGTCCTTGCTTTTGTCAGTTCAACTCAAGTGTAATTTGCGATTTTTACAATGGCCAAAAAATGTCAAACAAATAATTTCTCTTAAATTTTGTGTTGCAAATTGGATCTTATTGTGTTAAAATGGATATGTTACGGAAGGATTACGGGGAATCGCAATGAATATATTACACATGAGGTTACACGAGCTCTCGAGACTTGCCTCGCTGTAATAGGAAGTTATTATAGATGAAGTGAAGTAAAGAAAACAGTGCCGGAAAGTAAACACTTAATTGTGAACTATCTTTATCACACAAATCAATTTGTACCATTTTATATGATAGTTTGTGTAAGAAACTGGTTTTTCTATAACCAGATGTGAATTTTTGTCTTTACCTTCAGCATAAAGATTAATCAAAGTATGCTCAAACGTTAAAATTCCAAAGCCACGTTCATAAGAAGCATTGCAATTGGGGAGAGACATCAGTTTATGAGTTTGATTCCAACCAGTCACCAAGCTAAGCAATGGCGTCTCTTAACTACGTAATGTTGAATACTTTCTTTGGCTATCGCGTTGAAGTCAGACATAAATATGGAACACTATCTAGGCAATATAAGACATTTGGGGAAGCAAGTTCGTCGGAAAATACCAGATATATAAGAAGCAAATATACGATTTTTGCACCACGATCATGTAGCATCGTAAAAGGCTGTCAATGTGAATGGCTTACTGGCCAAAAATTCAACAAACATTATCCAGCAGTTACAGTATTTAGCTGATGTGCCTCCGGCTAACTTTTTCCTCTTTACAGAACTAAAATTACTTCTTCCAAGTGGCTGTTTTCGGAAAATAAAAGATATGGAATAGAATTCGAGGTGAGAACTAAAGTCTGTTTCGGAAAATGCGTATAAAATTTATTTTAATGACTGGATTATTCGTTGGCAGAAGTATGCTACTTCGGAAGAGGTCTACTTTGAAGCTAATATAATAAATTTGAATGAATAATACATATTTTCGGCATTATTCATAAAAATTTTACGAAGATTATGAAATATTTTTTTCTATCAAAATTATATTATCTAACTAGCTGACCCGGCAAACGTTGTTTTGCCTTCGAAATGTTAATGTGGCAAAAAAAATAATTGCAAAAATCTCGTCTCCAACGCCATCTATCACTTTAAATAAAACCTTTTAAACCGGAATACTCTACCAATAATTTAAGACCAAAATGAGCTAAATCGGTCCAATTGTTCTCGAGCTTTAGCGAGACTAACGCACAGCAATTGATTTATATATATATAGATAGAATAGATAGATTTCTGGTACTTTTTGAAAAAAGTATATAAACTAGCTGCTACTAATATATAAATAATGAAAATAACAATATTACATTTCTTACAGAAATTGTTTATTTATCCCACTCTGACCACAACTTCCATGTAGAGAAAACTATTTCCATTACATCTCCTTCAACCACTGTTTGTGGCCTGCCTGATACTCGTTACGAGTATTTTAACGTTTAATGAAAATATACAAAGTGGTGTTTGCAATTAAGCATATAAAAATCCAACACTTGCCATGCATCCTCTTTGCCAAATTTACAATCAGTTACCCAATTGTATTCAGAGCTCTACCAAATTTCGACAACGATCAGACATGGGTCTGCATCCAACGTGGCGAGCGGACGGTAAGGAAAAACGTGGCATAAAGATAACAAGTCAAACAGCGTATGCAGATATTAACACACGGCCAACGCTGCCCAACGCCACACGCAAGGAGGAAAAAAACGTTAAACTACATTTTACAAGTGGATTGCAGTTGTAATTGTTTGGTTTAAACTCTATGGCTACTTGTAGTTTATGGTAACGGGTCCTTGTGTGGCTCTGGATGGGTGTGAGAGTCGCTTTTTGCTCTCTATTCATCTGGGTACTAAACATAAATCCTTTTAAATTTACAATGAGCTTCGCTTAAGTTTACGCTAATGACTCCTGTATGGGTACTAAAGTGATTTTTTGGGGGGAGAGAATCGGACAAAGAGTGAGCAAATAGCAGTAGTTGTGTTCGACTTTTGCACACCAGTTGAATATTAACGAAATGGATGACTAAACTGAAGCCAGAAGGAACTCGAAGCCAGATTTAATGAAATTTATACAAAAGAAAAAAGGAGATTAATACCTCCGCAAAATCTGAAGTACTATGTTATGGAGTTAAAAACAAAATTATTGGTAATTGAAACACATCGAAGAGCTGCAAAGCGATCAAATACTTTGATGCATTTTGGTATTGAAAAATTTGTCTACAAAAAATTTGCTATAAAAACTTGGATAAATTTATCATTAAATGATATGACATTGTCAATAAGGGAATTAATACATAATGTTATTGTTCCACTTCTAAAAAATAACACCCGAAATGTGGCATGCTTCTGGGGCTTTTTCATTTCATTTAGAAGCTATTTGATGGAACCATATTTGTACCTGGAAAAAGAGGTCTTCATGCGGCCTGGGGGAAAAATCCTAGACGTGATTGGATTTGGTCCAAAATCTCAGTAGAGGCGGAATGGAAAAATGAATCAGTAATAACTAACTCGGCCATGGCCACATGCAGTTTTATCTTTCGAAAGTCGGCCAAAGGGTGGATCGTGTCGACCTGTTTTGTTTCTTATAACTAGTCGTAGAACTAATCTTAAGCCTCACTGGTAACGTTCAATGTGGTCAACTGAAATAGGCTTTAGTTTCTTACATTTTACAATGGACCGAGCTTTATATGCAATAGGCAAAAGACTGATACCGTGATAGTTAATTGTCTCCTTTTTTATTAGAACAGCATGTGACAAACTCAAATCCCAATCACCGGATAAACTTTTCTCTACTCAAATCGAGCTTAGCATCTGATTCATAATGTTCATCGCCACCGATCTCCCCAGCCAGGTTCAATAATATTTAAATAAGTATCTTTATATGATAGAACTTAATACTAGGCCTTAAGCTGAAAACCCAAAAATTTGTGTGTGCCTTCTGCGTATAATTAATATTATTACAAAAAAAAATACTTATTTTACCACGTATGATTAATATTAATTAGATGGCAAAAAGTCTGAAATGTGACAAAATAAAGTACCGATTAAACCATTACCTGGAACTTGTGGTAATGACAACAACGTTTTAACGATACGTTTTCTTGCAAATTTAAATAGATTGTGTTACGAGGACGATGATTTCAATTTTAATTTTTTTTCTTTTTTGGAGTTACCCGATACACAACTCTGACTACATGTATATCCAGCGCTATTTGTAAAGAGTGTGCTTTACATAAAATTACCTGCTGATTATGAAATTGCTGTAAGTTCTTTTTGCAATATATCTTAAAAATGCCTCCATTGAATTAAATCCTTGTACAATTGCTCAAATTTCCATAGCACTCTATATAACTAGATATTTGTATTTTTTCTTTTGTATTCACATCCATTCCCGCCCAAACAAAGTGTTCCTCTGTGCAGCATGTGCGGCAGCCACTTGTCACTTTTACTTTTTCCTCGCTGTATGGCACCACATGTGGCAAATAAAATTGCAAAATACATTAATGTAAGGAAGCAGGATTTTTCTCCGGCATTCTCTCGACACTGAAATAGGTGACATCAGTGTAGCGAAAGAAAGTGTTATTTGAAAATTATTTGCCTGAATAATATAAAACCATTTTAAATTCTCTGGTAGTTGATGTTGCAACTCGTAAAATAACAACTTGAAGTTTTTATGGGATTTTCAGTTTCAAGATAATAAAATTCCTTATTCCGTTTTTTCTTTGCGGTTGCCTCAGCACGCTAAGTGAGGCTGAGCGAATTCATAAAATTCAGCTGTCTCAGTCTGTACTGTTGCATGGTGAATTGGTTTGTCGGTGAACGGTATATTTGAAATATTCCACTTTACACTCAGTGATTGTCCTTGTTTAAGGGTAGTAAACTTCAATGAGGTAGTTCATATTATGTTCACATGACGGCGCACGGGATCATCGTTTTTAACATTGCGAAACAGAAAATTATCATAAACATTTTTGATACTTTTTTGACATAAAGTTAAGATACAGAATTAACTGGAGCTGAATTGTTTACAACATCCTGGTTTGGTGACATTTTCATAAAAGTCAGAGAAGTATGACAAATTTATGTCATTCGTGGAAAAATAAAAATGACAAACGTATATGATTTCTAAATGGTTAGAACGAACATCTTTGCACCAACATTTGTCAGTCACTCAGTAGATTTCTTGTTGATTATAGCTACATTCGGTCACGTAACAGTAACTGAAATATATAGATAATTTGTTGGTAGTCCTTGACAAATCGAAGGCTGTCACCACCGTCATCCACAAGGTCTAATGGCCAAGAAGGAAAGAGTACAAAGTAAAAGCTGTGACAGCTTTCAAAACTGCCGCCCTGATGAGATGGATGGAGAGTCATATTTACGGCAAAATATTCAAATATTTTGTTCAATAAAAAATTCGCATCAGGACGAAATAATTTGTAATGCTGATATGAGTGTAGGATGATAAACATAAATCTACATTGTGTAAGCGTCTTTTAATATCAAATAAAGGGTTTTAATGCTAACAATAAAGAGAAAATATTCTGGATCAATTTATGACACATTTATGATGGCGGATTTAGCTTTCTAAGTTTTTCTCGAAACTACTCTTCAATATGAGTATGTTCATAAGGTATTTTGACTGAGATTTGATCAGATCCTGGGAAAAAAGATTTCTCAGAGAGTAATAAATGAAAAGCACTGAATAAGGTAATGGACGTACGTGCAAACAGTGGTGCCAACACGTATTCGAATGAACATCATAAATTTGCAAAACCTCGACATAACATCGAGGGCGACTACGACACAAAAGTAACAATTCTGATGTGGCGTTAAAACGCCACCAAGGCTTGTAATTCAAGGCTTCAATAGAAGTAGAAATAGGAGGAATAATCCAACTTTCTGTTGTATTGAATTTACTTCTTCACAATGTGCTTCATTTTTGAATTTGAATTCTGCCATGCAAATACTTTATATTTTTTAAATATATTTGATTGAAAATTGTGAATCCTAACACAAAAACACAACAAATTCAAAACACAAAAAATTAAAACTTGGTTTCCGATACATATCAAATATCATATAAAATTTTGGACATTTCCCATCGACCCACCACACCAAATATCATATAGAATTTTTGAAGTTTTGATCGATTCGCCATACCATCGTCTATTGTGCATCTCCTTACGAAAACTAATATTAATTAAGCTTTTACTCATCTCTCTTCCCAAAATCAATTCACATTTGTGACAAAGTAGCTGTCACAAACTCCTTCAGCTCAGACAAATTTCAAAACTCAATTTTCTATTTCAATTTCATTTCAAAACATGCCAAAACAGGACAGAATATTGAACACAACAACCTCGCAAACTTAAACGAACCAATGATGATGGCGATGATGATGACGATGATGGCTGGTGATGATTTGCTAGCCGTTTGTTCTCGTTACGTTAAATGAACTCATCATATTTGGTTATAGCCCGTTTACGTTGAAAAGAGTCAACAAACCATGTTGCTGACAACAGCAACAACAGCAAAAATGTAGAAAAAATAAACAAAAACAAAAGGAATAGGGCAGCAAGTTTCTTTTGCTTCTCTTTTCTAAAAAAAATTAACAAAAAAAGTTTTTGAGAAGCAACAAAAGTAAAATGGACTCAAAAAATCGGCTTTCAACTAAATGGAGTTGAGGCGTTTCACCATTGTCTGGCTATAGAATGAAATTAAAAAAGAAAAAAAAAATACAAAATAAAAAAGCAACTCAGACATACTGACGTCAGAAAATCACACAAAATTTGTTAAGATTGTTGTGGTTATCCAATGGAAATTTGAGTTTCCTCCTTTAAATGTACGAGTATTCCCCGCTCAACCACCTTAAAGCTGGCGCAAGGACAGAGACAATCCATAAACGGGAAGGAAGAGACTGAAAAAAGGCTGTATGTGAACAATAAGATAAATATCGGAAAATCCGTTAGCATGTCTCTGCCACGGCTAAAGTTAGGAAAGAGGAATGTAGATTGTTTAGCAAAAATTCATTTTGTTTGCTTTCCTTTGCTAGACTACGCCTCCCACAATTTCTCTCATTTCTTTACATCACCTTCCTCGACGACTTCAAGGGAGTATACGTTGATAAAGTGCATTGTTTTTGCGTTATAAGCATACAAAATCGTGTGGTCACTACAAATCGCCTTCCTTGACCAGATGAAGGCGTAAAAGGATCTCGGATATTGTCTCTACTGTCACACCACAGTAACGCGAATGCATTCTGAAGCAAATTGTTTAATTTATAGTGTTTCAATATCTTTTAAATATATATGAGATAATTTCATCAGCAAAAAAATTTGATGATAATGTTTCCAAAATAATAATTCGATAACAGTTGTCCCACATATTCTGGTTAGGTCCAAACTGACACTCGATCGAATAGAATATTAAGTGACCTCTACTAAGGATTACGCTGCACAAGGTAGTAAATGAATTATAACTTCTTAGTCAGTTGGATCATCTCCTTAAAAACTTTTTCTACTCATATATAACATGTAAAACTAGTCATAGTCATAACCACAATTAAGGCAGTCCTCCAATAGTATATATAAATTAATATAGTTCCTCATCACATCAATCGAGTGTCAGCATATGTAAATTTCACTTAAAGTATGAATTGTATAAGTGTTACACTATTACGAAAAATTATCGACTTTTTTAAAGAAGGGTTCAGTCCTTTTACGGGTAAGTTGTTTCCGGGTAAATTATTTCCATCCACTAGTGAATTCTGCCATCAGAGTTATAAATAACATATAAACTCATTATAAGATAAGGGAGCGAAAACGAAATTTTCTTGTACAAAATCTTTTAAAATAGACTGCTTTGTAAGAGAGAAACTTAATGTTGATATAACCACGCCCACAACTAATGCCTTTTTTAAGGGTATTTATTAAGTGGGAGTGCTCTTTTCTGTATCTATAAGCAACTACGCCACATTGCCTATAGTATAAACGATAATGTTATTCAAAAATCACTATTTTACAAAATTGGTTTCAGTCCTATGTGATCAAATTCGTTTTCCCATGACCTTTTTGTTCAGTTACGAGCCTGATTTTCTAATCACAATGAGGTATTTGTAATGAAATCAATACTCTAAAAGCCGTTACTTATTCGATTAATACCAGCTCAAAGTTTATAATCCGAAAAAATAAATAATATTTGCAGAACAAACGCATATTCGCGTTGATGGTGTTTATTCTACAACTTGGAAGTTTCGGCGTGAAACTCATTGAGTACAGCCTCACGAGATTCGAATTTATTAAAATCTTAATGATGAATAAAATCAATACTTCTAAATCAGTTACCATCTTCATTGCACAACATAGAAACTTTTATATAAAGGCCTTAATGCACATACGCACGACATTCAATGGTTTCAAAATCTCAACTAGCTGAATGTTGGATATGAAAAGACAGCTTCATCATTAGGGGAATTGTATATAGCTGCTATATGTCATTACTCGTATACCAATAAATCCTATTGACTTATTACTACATTATACTTGGACATTAACAAAATGTATTTTAACCCTATGTATCATATTAACTACAAGCAAAAAAAAAAGTAGCCTGGACGTATGCTTAATATTAATTAATTTTTGACAGTGAATAATTTTATTAATATTAATCATACGTCTCACACGTTAGCTTAAGAATAACAGCGCAGAATTAGCTAAAATTAAAAAATTTCTATTTGGCAAAAACAAATGATAAATGCTACAAATATACACATTTTTTCCAACTCAAAATGAAAAACTGGCCTCTATGTCTTTGTCTTCCTACATATTTATGCAAAGATTCACGTAAAAACCCTGCAGTGGACCTATATTTCGGTGAAAAGTCTAAAAAAAAGCCAAATCGAAAACATGGCGATCAACACTAGGCACATATAAGGCGAATAAGGCTACATTCAATAGTATGCTTTACGTATCTAATTGTGGTATAAACTCAAGTCGTTAATATTACAATAAGTGTATAAATCCACAATACTTCAACTGTTGCTGGCATAGGCGAAGTGATTAGAAAACGCGACTATCATGCACATGATTCTGGGTTCATGCACTGATGTAACCATCAAGTCTATCTTTAAGCAGCGGCCACATTGATGTGTCTTGCAAACACTTCGAGTAGTCCAGTAATCGATAAGCCTAATGAAATGTTGTCAAACCGGCATTCGGAATAGTCGTTAAGCAGTAGATCCCTTCCAAAAACCAAAAAGAGACGTATAAGCTCACTGAATGTGGGAAGCACTCCCATATCTCAGTTATGAGACGCAAGTGAACTGGATTGGTTGTACACTTCCAATCATTTCCTTTTGAAGCGATTATATGGAGGGCAGTCAGAAACAATAGCACAACAGTTATTGCTCAGCAGCCAACTTGCATTGGAGCTACCGGAACGCCGCATAGCTGACCTTCACAATCTCTTATTGTTATCTCATTCATCTTGGCAATTGACTTGTTGTCAAGTTGGTGGCAACGTACAATACGGTATACAAAAATGAGAGTAGAGGTGTGATAAATATAATAACGTTATCATTTAGTGGCTTCAAAACCGCCAGTCTGACAAGGCTGTCAGCTGTTAAATACCTGTCATCTGAAGTGTTATTTATTTCGTAAAAGGTTTGCCATTTACGAATATGTATCGTTTAATAAGAGCAGAATGTGTGAAAATGGTTAACACTTACTACAAAACTGGTAATTCAGACGTGGGCTTTCAATCAAATAAAATTTTCTTCAGCGATGAAGCTCACTTATGACTTTGGCATTTACGTTAACAAGCAAAATTTTCGCATATGGGACTTGGATAACCCAAAAGTGATAGTGAAAACTACATCCAGAAAAAGTGACTGTTTGGTGCGCACTATGGTCTGATGGTGTCACTGGTGCATATTCTTTCGAAAATCACCTCAAAAAATCCACTGCTTCAACCAATACAAAGCCGGTCATTTACCTTGCCATTATATTGCCATGTCCAAACATTATAATTGAAAAAAGTTTCGTCGAAATGGTAGCTTTATGCATGTTTTATTTAATTTTACTTGAAACCTAAAAATAGATAACCCTTTAGTTACAGCTAACCTTCAATAAGGAACATGAGATTAATTTGAAAAGTTGAGGGAACAACAAACAGAGTTAATAATGAAGTCTACAGGGGTAACTCAAAATAAAAATATGGCCAAGATATTATACTCTTGCTGACTTTCAGATTGGTGCAGAGTTTTTCCTGATGAAAGTTGTGGATGGAGGTCATAAACTAGTGGACATAGCCACGACAAACTACTGCAATTTTTTATGTCAATATTTCTGAATGCCTTTTAAAAGTTAAGGCTAGGCAAATTACGGTATAAGTCCCAAAAGACATGCTATAATCCTGTTAAACAATAGACTATCTTTTGCTTATTTGTTTGTTCTCATTTGCTACGGAAATCATAGTTTTAGGTCCATCCCATTAACGTCGATTTTTCGTCAGTTCGGCCAAACATTTCTAGCAAATAAGTGAGCATACACGGATTCATAAATTCACTACAATTTTGAGAGAAAAGTATCAAAAATCTACGTAATCATCCAAAGATTTAACATAGAATTGACGCACAAAGGAAGCATTTCTATTGGTGATGCTTATGATGCTTATGTTAGTTTTCTATCAAATGAATGAAGCTGATAAACCCAGAAGTAGAAGAATGTCTAAAAGCAATACATATTAATCATAAGCCCTAGAGTACTCATCGAGTTAATATCAAGTATACGTAACTAATTTCAATAATACACAAAATTTCCTGAAAATAGGAAATATCTCAAAATTTCAGAATCTACAACATAATCATTATGACAGCGCAGTAATTTGAATTTTCTTAAATATTTGATCTGATATGTTTTTGATGTACCAAATTTCTAACCGAATCACTGTTGCGCCCTTCCCCCATCATCCTCAAATCGTGGCTTGAAAATGTTAGCAATTCCTAGTTGGTTTATAATAGAAATTGTTTGTTTACCGTGTTATGCCTTTTTTTCATCTACCCGTCTAAGCTAAATTTTGTACGGTGTTTCTCTCTATCACTACACAAAAGTAACAGCAGCATGAAAACGTAGCCAAAGGGTGCCATGTGGTTTTCGGGCTTGATTAATTGCATGCTGCGGTTAAATTCTGCTGATTTTAAAAAGATTTTATTTGCTGGCTTCTGGGTTCGTGTTGTTGTCTGTCTTCTCCTTCCTTTTGCTTTGTTTGCAATTCCTCGCTGTTCTTTGGTCGTTACTTTGGTACTTTTTTTCATTCGCTATTTGCGTTCTGGTTTGGTGGTCTATGCGGTGGCCAACGTAAGCGAAAATATTTTGTAGTTTTTATCCTTTCTTCCGATTCCCCAAAAATTGAATGCTTACTCGAGCTCAACTAAAGCTTGTCCAGCCGGACTTTAATGGTGGTGATTTGTTTCTGTTGCAATGTTGTAGCCACCATTGTCGGTAACGCGACGTTGTTGCCGTTGTTGTATGAGGTATTCAAAATTCTTTGTTCGCTTGTGGCTGATTCCGTTTGTTTATTCGTTTGCTTTCGTTATTTTACTTTCCGGCCGCAAAGCTATGGTCAGTGTTTTACATGCATGCAATGGGCAACAAATAATTTTTGAGCTGCTCGTTGTTATCCCGAGGTGACGGAGAAAAAGTCTTTACCGCGCGTTGTTTTCTTTTATGCTGTCGTGCTGCTGATTTAGAGATGAAGATGAAGAGATAAATTTACAAAAATTGTCTTTATTCATTTGTGGCTGAAGCTTTTTTTATATATTGAACGTATGTGTAGATTCGTATGCGACATTTGCGAAAAGGGTTTGTAATAAAGGAGGTCAAGACCGTATAACAAATAATATAACAAATAATTCTTTATATACAATTACCAATTGACACGTCTTTCTCCTAAAACCATAGATTTACGAGTGAAAAGTCGTTTCGAATTTATGACGCAAGTACATTTTAAGAAATTTGCATTCTGCCAAAAAGTTATGAAAATTTATAATTTAAAAAGGCCTCTTAAAAGGGATTGTCAAAATACCTCCCTTCAATAAATTGGCACAATTGTCCTCTATGCTAGTAGGAAAATTGAACACTATCGGTCGTTCAGTTCCTTTATAGCGCTCGATTTTGTGCTTCGTGACTTTTACAATGGATAAAAATAATGAATTAAAGAATTCGTCTTAAGAATTCATATTGTAAGCAGAATTTTGTGTGGCGGATTACTGAAGATGTTGCAGAAGGCTTACCGAAACTACAGACATATGAATACTACAGTGCATTCAAAAGCGGGCGAGATTTGATGAAAGGTTTGTCTCGACGTCGATAATGTGAAGGAAATGGTGGCTGAAAATCGTCGTTTTATTTTTGACTGAAAACCTTTCTTGTTTCATAAGTCAGTTCGCATCATTTTACATGACAGCTTTATTGTAAAATGCGTCGCTGCTCGATTTGTGCCCAAAGACCTGACTTTCCTTCAAAGAGTCAGTAGCGTAAAGGCAGTTGAAGACATGCTGCAATTCCGATGCCATATTGATACAACGTATTATAATTGGTGATGCGGCATGAGTCTACGAGTTTATCATGCAAACCCTTCGAAAAACCTCGAAATGTCGCCTTCTAACTGTGTCGAAACCGAAAATATACCTCAAAATCGACCAAACTCAAGGTATTTTTAACTAATTTCTTTGATTATCGCTATATTGTGCACTTGAAATTCTTACCATAAGATCAAACGGTAATTAAATAATGTTATGTGGGTATTGTGCAGCGTTTAAAACAAAAAATTCATCAAAAAAGAATTTCGGAAAAATAAACATGGATTTTGGTGAAAAAACTGTTGGATTTTTGCACTACGATAACGCATCTCACAAGGCTATCTTTGTGAACGAATTTCCGGCCATAAACTTAACAAATATCAGAGAACAATCACAGTATTCTTCTGATATGGCCCCGGCTGACTTTCGCTTTTATTTCCAAAGCTCAAATTACGAGGATAGATGGGATACATCCACTTTTAGTGGATAGAAAACACAAACGAGAATTCTGGGCGGGAGTCTTTTCCGGAAAACGAGGTTTATTTTCTGCATTAGGGTATTATTTTGGAATTATACATGTTAATGTATAAGCTAATGAACCTTATATGTTAAGTATTTTAATTTCTATGGCCAATTCAGCATTCTTCACATCAGTATTCTAGCAATGACCTTTCTCCCGATAATCTTGTCACTTTTTGATGTAGAAATGAGTTAAGAAGTAATACTCAATCTGCAGCATCTCGCGAAAAATCAATTTTGGCATAATACGAAATGAGAACTTGTAAATTTACTGTGCCCTAAACTCCACGTCAACTAAAGGTACCCATCGTACGGATTTAGAATAAAGATTTTTAAACACAATTTCTTTTCTTAATCTTCTCTGAAACCATTGCTGATTACCACTTCCCCACATATACAATACATAACAAATATTTTGTGCTTAGCTGACTAATTTCGTGAAGTTTTTTAAATATTAAAAATTTTGGAATTAGTTAATTCCTCGTATACCAAATTTTCGTAGATTTTGTTTTCGAATGTAAATATATTTCGCCATATTTGTTTCATTTATTATTAATATTACTCTCCCCAGATACTCAATAGCTTCTAAGATGAACTCTCTCGTCAAATACGTATAACGACTGGCATTAATCATACGTATTTTTTAAAAGCCAACATCTGATTAATAGCACTTATACGCCAACAGTTCAGTAAACTTTGAATTACAATACTATATCCCAAGACTTTGTATTTGTATATTGGTTCACTAAAGTTTAGGTATTATTCTCTATCACTTTCTGTCCTGTCCTTTTTACTGAATTTTCGTTTCAAATGCGTATGATAAATGTCTTTGAACTAAACAACAAATTAATATTAATTATACGCCAATAGACCACTAAAGGTTATCTCATTGGTTTAGTATCAAATTCATTCTAGTTTTCGATGAAATTCTAATTTTAAATTTGTAGCATTCTTCTCGCAAAACCCTTTTTAAATTCTACAACATACTTAGTGTGTTATAAGCAATTTCTTTTTGCTAAATGCCTGCGAAAGTTCAGTCATTGTCGGCCAATCCTTTTCCCTGGTTACCTCACCAAACCTATGCACATTAATCAGTGTTGCATTTTTATTGCCTTCATTTTACTTTGCGGTTTCTCCTATTCCACTTGCCTTTATATTTAGAGGGTTGTCTTTTAACATTCTTGGTCTGATTAAAGGAAATTTTTGGCTGTATATTTATTGCACAAGAGAAGTTCACTCATACTCTCTGTCTATCAACAGCTTGTATTTGTAGCCAGTGAATAAAAGCCAATTTTTACCTTTCTCGGTGTGACCGTTTAAGATTTTTACTAAATATTAGTTTTATTTGATGAGGTCACTACTATTCATAGCTTTTAGCCAGTTGCAAAAGTAGAATTTATTTGATTTTTTTCTCCCTTTGCTTAAAAACAAATCCATCTATAGATGCCCAGCTATGTGATATGAAAAAAATTGGCTTTTTGGTGTTCCTTTGGGTCGAAGCGAAGAGTCTGGGCTGTTCGGCGTAAAATTCAGACTAAGGTTAACTACGCTGTCAAGCAATTTATATGGTCGACATATTTAGCCATATTTCAATTTTATCGATAAACTTTTTACAACTCTATCCCTCTTTCACTCCATTTCGCCTTTTTGCCATGTATGTTTGTTTCACTGCCTGTTCACTAGTCTGTTGCTGTTGTTGTTGTTGTTTTTGTTGCTGTTATTGGTTTCAGTTTCTGGTTAGCGTTAAACAAAGGATGCTCTACAGGACGAAGATTGAATCCATACGATACGAAGTTCATGGTTTTGATGGCAAGAGAAAAATCTTAATGATGAAAGGTAAAAATATACGGAGTTTACTTATAAAATTTCATGAGCTGTACCGAGACGAGCGTTGCGATAACGGGTTACAATATCTAAAGAGATTATGTTTGGCAAGATACGAGATTAAAAATTCTGGGGAGCATTGATTGGCAGTTCAACAAACAAAAACAAAATTTTTGTTACGTGAAACCCATTATTTTTGCATTATGGTTAGAATAATCCGATATAAGTCAAATAAGCATCATTTGGTTTGGCAACTAGTTGCTATAATGAAGATTACTTCTTTGATATAAACCTTTTCCCTATTGGGGAAAAAGACGGCAGTCAATATTCACAAGCTTCTGTTAAGGTGAATTTCTCACCAGCAAAATAATTCGCCACAGACAGGAAGTTGGTGTCAGATCTGCAGTAGTCACTTAGTGTCAAGTCTGGACTATAGAGTGGATCCATAAGAATTACCAAACTACGTGAATTTTGGTCAGGCACTGCCCTGATGGAACACAATTCCTCTCTTGTTCAATAAAGCTGGCCCCTTCCCGATTCTCCTTCCAGACGGTCCAATTTTTAATAGTACAATTCCAAATTAAGATTTTAGCCGTGGCATTGCAGCTGATAAATTATTCCCTGTTAATCCAACCAAATACGCTGTACAATTTTTTCTGCCCGTCAATCATGGCCTGGCCGTCATTTGCCCTGGCTCACCGCAATTCGACCGTGACCGTTTTTGCTTAAGGTTATTTTAAGTAAAACACATTTCATCAGCACTCACCACCTGCTTCAGAAACGGGTCGATTTTGCTTCATGATGTATCTTTGATATCACAATTACAAAAAAGAAATAGCTGAAATCAAATCCGTTCATTAAAAATAGGTGATGCTAAAGAAAAGTTTCTGTTCTTAACAGATTAGTTATATGAAAATCCAGGGAGACAACTGAAATTTAATGAAACTTTTAAGATTTAAAAAATTATTCACACCTCAATCAGATGGACAATAACTTCCTTTTAGCTCGATACACTTTTTCAAGCGTTATTTAAGAGCTTCTATACCCTGTTTATAGTAAGTAAGAACTGCCAAACTCCTTAAAATAGCCACCAACCGCCGACTCCACCTCTTCACTGTTGGCAAATCTTTTGCCACCGAACCTTTTTTTCAATTTTAGAAACAGAAAATAGTCTGAGAGAGCTAAATCTGGCGAACAAGGTAAGTGATAAAGCAATCCGAACTTCAATTCATTAATTTCGATCATCGCACCAGTGGATGTGTGAACTGGAGCATTGTCTTGATGAAGCAACACTTCCTTTTTCACCAATTTCTACAATTTCATCACCAAGACATTGCAATAAATAAGCATAATATTTGTCGTTGATGATGTTTCCTTTCTGAAGATAATCAATAAAAATAATGCCAAGCGCATCCCAAAAAACAGACGCCATGACTCTGCCTGCAAATGGAACCTTGTTCGCCTCCTTTGGACACGATTCTCCAATTCCAGTCCACTGCTTCGACTGGTCCTTTGTCTCAGGTGTGCATTGGTGAACTCATGTCTTATCCATGGTTAAAAATCGACGCAAAACTTTGGCTTTATTTCAGCGAAACATCGCCACATACTCTGCTGAAATATTTCAATATGACGCTGATTTTGCTCTATTGAAAGCAAGCGCGGCACCCATCTTGCGCACAGCATTCCCATGTTCAAAATTTCAGTCACTGTATGAGGTGTATAACACTTTTGGAAATGCATGTCATTTCAGCTAGCTCACGCGTCTTCAGCCGATAATCATCCAATATCATTTTGTGGATTTCCTTAACCGTGTCAGGCGTGGACACCTTAATAGGTCGAACACTACGGTGTTCGTTTGGGCAGCCAGTACGGCCCCGTTTAAACTCTTCCACCCAATATTTTACATTCGTAAACAAGGAAGCAGGCTTCCTCAGAGTAGAATCTAGTTCGGCTTTAATATTGGTTAGACTAAGACCTTCCAAGTGTAAATATTGATTTACATAACGGTGGCCAATTTTTTCCATATTTACAAATTCACTGAGATCGTTTACTTTTGACGGCTCAAATAAAAACTCTAAGCAACATGGCGCTTTGAAACTTAAAACATATGTTTTATAAGGTTGCCACTTTTCACCAAAATAATTCTTCTAATTTTGGGACCTCTCTTGTATTTTCTGAGGTTGCCTAATGTATATCGAAACTGCAAATTTCACCCTCAGGAACAAATGGGAATATTAAGTAAATATTTTATATGATTTGTCCCTTTTTCTATTTATCAACTTATTTTCGTAAATTAAAGTCGATAAATCTGATTCGCTAAAGACTAATTTTATCGCTTTTGATGTACAAATAAAAAACGAGGAATGTTAGATAATGAAAACGCATTTTTCATACCATCTCTGTACTTATTTATTTACAAAAAAGATATACAAAGATTTTCAAATTTATACAAATATTCAATATAGCAAAACCTTAGAAAAAAATAACGATTTCTTCTTTTTTTTTTTTGTATAAATCCTAAAAACAGCGGGGGAATCAACGTTGCTTCCTCGTTTACTGTGATGGCACAAAAAACAATAAGCGATGTTTTCATTCCATATCAAACCACAACAGTAAATTCCAGAATTCAACACAATTGAATTACTTATTAAAAATTCCAAAAGTCGTTTCATATGAAATTTTTGCAGCTGTTATTGTTATTAGAAATTTTTGTTTTATTTTTGATTGTTAGTGCAATTTCCAGTGTTTTTTTTACTGCTTCTTTCATTCCCAATAATAAATTTTATTTTATATTATGAATTTCATTTGAATTTGGAGACTAACATTATACAACACATAAAGGCTTTTTGTTTAGAGATCTCTAACTAAGCGAAATTGTTATCAGGATACAAAACCTCACTCGCTTCATTGCCCCTGTTTGTTTCAACCTTTTTTACAGGCCCAAGGAAAACGCCATCTTATAATAAAGGGATCCTTTCTATTTTACTTTAATATGTCTTAAACTACTCGAATTTTTGCACTAAAAGTTCGACCATATTATAGCTTCTTCAACATTTCTCAATTTTGTTTAGGAAGAGAACACTAAAACCCAGTTAAAGAGGAAATGACAAAAAAAACCTTAAAAGTTTTAATTTTTTTGTTTGTAGCCACCTTATAATTGGATGTTTTGTTGATCACAATGTTCGCAACATGTCTGCAAATGGGAATAACATTGGTCTCCATGCCAGTGGTTAAACATTTTTCAATTGGTTTGTGAAGAAGTGGACCCCTGAGGTCGCGATACTGTTCGCAAAAGTACAAACAGCTAGAAGTAGTATTCTGGTGAGATCTTTAATAAATATCCGTCTAGTCAGCTATCACAATAACAGCTTGCACAAGTTTCGAAACAAAATTCTTTAGCTGTTTCGTTCAAAAATACATCAGGAATTCGACTTTCATTCGTCCAAAATAACCCCCATTTTTTGTTCCAATTCGATTGAAAGGGGGCCGTATGATTAACATAAATAATTAATTATGTGCGTGTACGTAATATTAATTGTACGTGATTATAGAGAATTAATTATACGAGTACGATAGATTTCAGGTGAAATGTTCCTTCCAAAAAAATCTTTGTAGCTACGTCAAATAAAGACATCTGATTGAAAGCTAAAACCGGATGTAGTTTTGGTTTTTTGCAAAAAAATTGCCTGAATCCACACAAAATATGGTAAACATGCTTTAAGTATTGTTTTCCTGATTTCTAAATACTAGACTCTGATAAATCTATACAGTTACTTAAAAAGCTTACTGTTTTCTCAGTTGCGATGTACCAAATGAGGTCAATAATCCATGTATAAATTAATTCCGAAAGTAGAATTAGAATTTCTATGTAGTTTCATCTCAGATTTATGAATAGGATTCAAAGATATAGAGATAATTTTAAACTGAGTCTAAATCAGAATTGCTCGTAGTTCGGTTCGCACACCGGAAATTGAAACAAATCAACTATTTTCACACTAAAATGAGTTTATTTCGTTGATGATTGACATTCTCTATTAATAAGTTTAGATTTAGCTATGTGAATCAAATTCAAAACGATTTATGAATCAAGAATAATTTTGATGCGGTGGCCGAAATTTAAATCAAAAAAAGATAAATTTATTCGAGTAGCAGAAACTGAAACAAGTCAATACAATTTTTCGACATAAATTCGTTTCGTTCCGCAATTAAAAAAAAAATACGAATTTTATCGGGTTATTGAGATGATAGCTCCTCTTAACAACTCGATGATTAAGATACGATACGATTAAGACGATGAATAATAATAATATAATAATAATAACATGAATGAATGATGATGAATGATGAATAATAATAATAATAACTCGATAAAATTCGTATTTTTTGAGACAAATTGCGTCAATGTTTGCTTTCGCCAATATTTTATTACACGTCAATTATATAGGGTGGTGCATAAGTAACGTTAACGGCGACTATATTGAATGCGTTCTTGTGCATCACTTGGTTTTAACTCGTGAATCAATTGCATCTTATATGGGAAAAACTGTAACATATGTAAAATTCTTTGCAAAGACTGCCTAGACATCTCCAACTGCTGAGAACGTCGCCTGGTAGAAGTTTCGATGTTTTCCTCAATACTTGCTTGCCCACGAGCAATGGTCACTTCATTTCGAACTGTACGAGGTCTTTCAGCAAGCGGAAGATCACAGACAGCCTCTTGTTGTCCAAAATGCTGAATCAATCGGTAAATTGTTGGAGCGCTAGGATCATTTTGAACATAAAAAAAAAAATTCGATATGATCTGAATAATCGAATGCTGACTTTCAAATTAGAATTGAACAACTTTAGTTCTTTGTTCTGAGCTGAGCCTTTCGATCATAAATTTCCCAAGTATTATTTACTTAATTCTGTAAAGAGACGAAAAAAAGACTTAAACAAAAAATGTATTCACTGATTAAATCTTAACGTTGCTTATGCGCCACCCTATACTTAATAAAAGTAAGCAACTCTTTGGAGTTTCGTGATCCAAATGTTGTGAAGCATTATGTGTAAATTTTTAAATAAATATTTTGACTTTATTCACAGCCAGCAATTCGATAAATTTATTCATTTTTACGTGTATACTTGCATATAGTGTGGGTGGCGAAAGGATCTTTACGGAATCTGATACATCAGATATATATATGTATATATATATGTATTTATTCATCTTGTCCATTTGTAGGCGAAGAAAATTATGAAATATGATTTTATCGCATCAAGTTTTCTGATTCATTGGCATAAAGCAACATATGGTTGGTTTTATAGTGTCCCCCTCAACATTTGTACAGGTTTTTGAATATTTTTGTGCAGTATGTAGGAATACATATTTTGTACATTCTCATCATATCGCTGTATTCTTTTATAGAATTCTAGCAATAAATATTGTTTAGTTTTTAACCAAATCCCATTCATATTTGCAAAAAATTGGAAAGATGTACTAAAAATTGCATAGAATCTGTACGAATATTTATAAAACAATAAAAGTTATGCATTTGAATTCTTGAACTGCACATGTTGCCAAAGTGGCTTTGTTTTTTCTAAACAATATTATTTTCAATGTTTTTTTTTTTTTTTGGGTGCACAGCTTCTGTTGGAAGGTTTTGTTGCATGAGTACTTGAGCATATGTCAAGGAGAGTGGTGAGGAATTGAATGATTTTTATTTGTTATTCATTGCCACTGACTGAATATAAACTTTTATTCATTTTGATTTGATTGTGCAAAATTTGCATACAATGGTTAGTGCATTTTATTTTACTTATTGAATAAAACATCTGAAGATTTTAAGATTTGTACAAATGCGATATTGCTCTCATTTGTTCAAAGGTAACACACTTTATTGCATACCAAATAATTTTGTTGTATACACAAATTTCCATAGCCAATATCTGAACCAAAACTGTACATTAGCAATTGTAGCAATTCCCTCCGCTGACGCAACAGTCTTTCTGTTGTCGAAGTATGCAAGAAGTGCAGAAGGGATGCAACGGATTGCCTACCTAAGAGTCAGTGCTACATAATTTGCCCATGTTTTCGTAACAATATCCTACGAGTGCTAATTTTGAAGCCTCTTTAAATTTCTTTTACATTTGTTACCCGAATGAGTGCCTTTATAGGCGCTTTTGTAACTCAATTTTTTCTTACCTTTGCTGTCTAAAGTTAATCTACATAAGCTTTTCGGCAACTTAAATTTCGTATATATTCGCTGTTCAAAGGAGTGTTTGCGTAGGCGTCTTTGAAACCTAACTTAACAATACATAAGTACTCACCTCGGTCTTATAACTTCGGTGCATATTTGGTGTCCAAAGGAGTCTCTACAATGGCACCTCTGATACCTAATACCCTTACATATAAGCCGTTGGGAGAAGTATCAATGCAAGTGAATTTACAACCTAATTTTCTCATATAATCACTCTCTGGAGGATTGTCACCGCTTTCGCCACTTATCTTCTTTCCATATTCACTATTCAAAAAAACAACTGCAACATAATGCCCTTGCTTATACACTGATTGAAGAATAGCTAGTCTATCTATCTCATATTTCCTCCGTCTGGGTGAGTGTCTCCGAAAGAAAATTTGCAAGCAAACTCCTTCTTCTTCTTAGGTGGCGACTAGAATAGACATATCCTCTCTATTATAAGCCGCCTGTAAAAAGTAATTCCAAAACTCTTCGATCTTCTGCGCTTCTCGTAAAATTCGTCGCACCAACCAAACTTATCTGCTTTTTACTTTGTGTCCAAAGAATAGCCAACGCAGATGCCTTTTCACCCTAACGTCTGTCTGCATTGGCCATCAAAGGATATAGGACCTGCCTCCGCTACCTAAATTTCTCATACCTTCATGGCTAGTGCAGTACCCACGTATTCACCTTTGCAGCCTAATTCCTTTTATAATTGCTGCTCAAAGAAGTGGCTGTATGCCGCAGCGCCTACACAGGCGTATTTTCATCTTAACGTTGTGCGGGAATGCCTACTCAAGCACCTTTGCAACTTAACTGGAGAAGAGTCAATCAATCTTTTTTATAAGTTCGCTGATCACTATGAGTGGTCATATAGCCATCTTTACAAATTAACTTCATTACATATTCGTTTCGTAAAGCACGGATGTTCCTCGCCGTCTGATATTTTTTTCGCTTGCTTGATTTAGCCTTCATTCAATAGGTATCTCTCCACTTTCACCAGCAAAAGCGGCTAACTCATTAACCGTGGGGTTACGACACTCGGTAGGGAGCTTTTTCAAGCGTCTCCAGTAGCTGATGCCATAATCTAAGACGTCCTTTAGTTTTAAATCTTAAATATGAAATGAGGTAACCTTAAACTATAGGTTATAAACTGAAACGTCTTATTTCCAGGCTCCATCGGTCAATAGCGAATATAAATTTCTGCACAGATGCTACCCAAGTTTAAGAAGTAACACAAGCAGTGAGGGAATACAGATAAGCAGCGCAGAAAATAACGACCAAAAATTCCATTGAAAAGGCTTTTAAACACCATCAAATCTTAGCGCATGTTTGAATTATAGTCGGCAATAGATTGTTGTAAACTGTTTAAAGGTTGTAGAAGATTTCAATCCAAAATTGAACAGGAAAGATGTATTCGATGCAAAGGTCTGTGTGTGAGTTCAGTCTGCAAAACAAAGCCACCAAAAACGGACCCATACTAGTGATTTTCAGCAGGTCGATCAATCTTAAAAATTAGAGAAATGGGATAGGACGACTTGGATACCAGGTGGATTATGTTTTATGGTTTCACGGTATAAATCGATGTATTTTAGAACGTACTCTGTATTCTCTGATCGTTGTGACCACATATCATATTATCTTCAGCTCTTTTCAGAAAGAAGGTGCCACATACTTGAAAATGACTATTCATAATTCGTGCTCTAAAATAAAGATTTGAGAAAAACGCCAGTCGTCATAATAAGTTTCACTGATTAAAGTTTCTCAATTATATTAATCATACGCCCCCGTTACGTTAGAAATTCGCTGGTATCCTATTAATATCACTTATACGTCAATGTTATCGTTTGCAAATTTCCTAATCATACGTTTTTGCAGATGAAATTGACTTCATTATGAAAAAATATGTGTAAATAGAACTAATATTCCTGGGAATATGTTGTTCGTAATAATATCCTACGAAATTTCTGTCACATTAGGAAAGAGTACTGGAAAATTAAAATTGAACTGTCTAAGTACGCAATAATATATTCACTACACAATGAATTACATTTAAGATACCTGGATATATAACAAAATTCTGCATATGATCAAAATACATAAGATTTCTTTTCCTACAGCAGATAAGAAAATGCAACGGATTATCTATTATTAAAATCTTTTACAAATATACTTCTCCCTCTTACGTTTTACATTTTAAAGAACTGTCATGTTTTTAAGCTAGTAACAATTTTCTAAACGATGACACTCCTTTTGCCTTAGTTGCATTCACATGATCATTGAACTGCCTCATCAGCAATGCAACAATATAACATAGAATTGATATGAGCTGTCCAAACTGACTGGAAAGTTTCCATCCCTTGCGATAGCAACACATTTTTTTCCTGATACATTCTAATATAACTTAGACGACACATGTGACACAAAAGTATCATTCACTCGTGCATTCGTTCACATATTTTGGTTATTCACATGACATCTACGGATGAATTATTCTAAAGCAACAAAGTTTATCCTACCCCATTCACTAGTCAATTGACCACTATGATTCCTCAAAATGCTCAAATATAATACAAAAGTTTTCAATTCAAGCCAAAGAAAGCGAGAAAAAAAGAACTCTGGTTGACAAACCGGCATTTTAAACAGCATTGATATTACCATAAAACTTCCTGGCAAGTTTCAAAGGACGGCAAGGCAAAAAAATAGAACGAAACGGAAAACTTTTGACTATCAAGACTTCTGTGGTGGGAGTGATGAGGGTGTCGAAACATCTGAAAGGACAACCAAATAAGGACACTTGATGTTATTTGCCTCCACGTTTGGGCATGTCTTATGTTAGCAGCGGGGCCAACTGAGTTTGTTATCTTTGATCTAAGTTATGCTATTTTGCTTATGAATGAAATTTGCAAAATTGAAAGGAAGAAAAAGATTTACATTCTTTAGGTTCTTTTTCTCTTTCTCACAGTAGCAAATCTTATAGAACTTAATTTTGAGATAGCTTGAAAGGAGCATTCAAATAATATTTAAAAATTATTTTGCCGTTTCGTTTAGACATTGGCCTGGCCTACTGGCAAAGCGATAAAAATCAAGTGCTTTGGTTTTTCATGAAATGAAATGAAAAATGACAAATGTATAGGAAAATCATAGCAAAGATTTTTGCTTTACTATTTATACAACTTGAAATACAAAAAAAGCGACTGACGCTGTAGTCTCTTTCCATTCCCCACTACCATTTACACAATTCCTTCCCCTCAAAACGGAAAAGTTCATATTTGCATGTTACGTCACCAGACATAGCACAAAATGTGGGCCGTTTTTCTAAGATTTATTTTAAGATTAGGAATGATTTTCCCACTTCCTGTACTATTCCTTTCCATCGATTCGCTATTTCCACTTGAACTCACAGTTTTCTAGTCAGCTGGGTAAAAGGAAATGAGAAGTTTATATGCCAAAAACTTTCTTATGAATTGTAATAGGTTTCCGTGTTTTTTTCCTGGTGATATTTTTCAAATTTTCCTTCCTTCATTTTTATGCTTTCTTATTCCTCTTCAGGAGTTTTGTTGCCTCACTAGTGATTGTGTGCCACATCAAGGTTTTAGACAATGATAATTGTAAAAATATTCTTCCTCCCCCCCTTTTTTCTTCCTTTTTAACCGCCAAAAGTCCTTACTTCAGGAATGATGGTGGAAAGACTTTCTAACCACTAAGGAAGCTCTTAAGTATGTAATAACATTTAGTTGCCGTTTGTTCATGATTGCATACTTTTAGGCGCTGTGAAGTGTTTTTCTCCACCCCTATCTAGAGGGGTACCACAGGAGCTGGTTAATAATAGTTTCAGTTTAGCTGAGGAATCTTAATGGTAATAGGCGAAATATTTGCTTGCAAACCCCATTGAGTGAGCGTAAAGAAGTGTTGAAATTTTAAGTGGAAAATTGAGAGTGTATAAATATTGCATGCTAAGAAGTTTGCCGCCGGCTGAGCGATTTCGTTTTTATGGCAATTATTAAATGATTTAACAAAATTATGAAATTATTAAGCACGAGGGAAATAATCGGTTGTTACAGGGGGCTTTAGCAAAATCAAGGGAATTTCGGAGGCTCGAGTGTCATTGCAGTATACGTAATATTATTTTATTGCATGTATACGTATGATTAATAGAAATTTATGCAAGAACTTCGGAAACATAAATCTATGTTGAATGTGGTACAACAAATGTAAAATAATGTTCCAGAAACTTGTAAAGGAATTAAGCTTTATGTTAGTTCACACTATCATCAGTAGTGGAATAAATAAAAAAGGCATTAAAATGACGTTAAAAAAAAATATATTTGCAATACACAAATTGTACGGACCAATCAGAAAATGTGTTACTTGCTTAAACCACCTTCCGGATGCTTTATTAATATGGTTTTTTATTATCTTAGGCTCAAAAACGCCCGACCCAGATCTGCCACTATACTTTTCTGTTTGCTGTTTTATTTCCCAAAAACCAAAATAAAAATTGCTGAATGGAAAGAACACTGCAGTGAAACTCACAATTTGAAATATGGATGGGAGAACTATTTCATTTGTATCAAAGCCTCTAGCTCGGAATCAGGAGCTACAGATGACGTCCCGTAAAAATTTTGGTTTTTGGTTATCAAAGCAAATTCTCTTATTCATACGGATGTCTTGAAAACGGAGCGTCCAATTGCAAAAATTGAAAAATGTTCGTGTTCCTAATTTGATTGGAGAAAGCGGCACAACCTTGGGATGAAAAAAATAAATTCAAAAAGTCGCCAAATCAAAGAATTGCTAAAACACAAAAATTTCGTTATATCGAAAACTGAGCATTCAATGGTGAAAATAATCAGCTTTTTACATTTCAAAGGGGTTTAGGAAAAATAGTACCAATAACATGTAGTCAAAATATATTCAAAAAGTCATCAAATAGCAAGTCGTTAAAATATAAAAATGTGTATATCTCAGAAACGGATAGCATTTTTACGCCTAATGAGTTTCATTCAATGAATCATCTAATAAAAAAAAGTCTCTAAAATAGGGATGTATCTATATGTCGAAAACGAAGGTTCCATACAAGAAAAATAACCAATATTTTGCGTTTTCATAGAAATGAGGAGATGATTTACAACTATAGTAAAGTGTCAAAAAGTACACAAAAAGTATTTAAATGAAAAATCGCTAAAATGCAAATAAGTCTACATATTGGAAACGAAGCGTCCAATCACATAAATTATTCACATCTTCGGCTAACGAGTAGTTTGAAGAAATCTGTACCTATCTTGTAGTATGAAACGTTCAAAAAGCTACCAACAAAAATCCATGTTCCAAAAATTGGAAAAATTAACTCATAATTGCTAAAATTATTAAATTATTGCCACAAAAACCTGCGTTTTACCCATTTTTTTCAACAATTTTTCTAAAAATTACCGATTGCGCGATTGTCGCTCACAATCATTTACAGGCAGGCAGCGGTATATAACCATCGCATCACCGATGATTTTGAAATGAAAATTGCTTTGTGAAATATTGTTATTTTAAGCCAATATAAAGAGGATACAGATTACATATAACTGTAAAAAAGAAAACTAATTTCTTTGCATTCCATGTATGAGATGTTGGAGTATTTCTCCCATTCAGTAACCTTCCGCGCATTCTATATTTCAATGGACCCTATAGTTTAATGACGATTCCAAACATCACAATTTGAAAAGCATTTGCAAGACTTATCGAAATTACCCGACTACTAGAAGTGTTTGTCAGACACACGGAGTTGACCGCTCCCAATTAATGATAGGTTAGTGTATGTGAGATTGAACCCTCAGTCTTGCGAACAATAGTCGCGTGCACTAAATATCGCGCCACTTTTGGTTAGATAACAACCCATTTAAATATCAAGATCTTTGCTGAGATCATCTGTTATGATTGTTGGGTAGCCAATAATTCTGAGTTCTAGCCAACCAGTTGAAGGGAAAAAAATTCTTTTACTGCTCATCTGATTGTCATAATTGAAATGATAGCACTCATACGAACTTATTAAAATTAGTTTTTATTACTCATACGTCATAAATATCTCTGTTATCTCCCCTCGAAATCGTCTTGAAGATTAATACAAATTTTAGCTACATCTAAGTTCGCCTTTTCCAGAGTTACATTTTTGTGCAAGTATAATGGAATGGCTTCCCAAATCTCCATCAGTAGGTGTCCGATCCACAAGCATAGTTTTTATGTCAGTCTCTGGCAATATCTCCCACTTAATTATAAACTATACGCAACGAATTGAGTACTGCATTCCCCTTCTGGTTTTATATTAAAACTTTCAATTAATTTTCAAACAAAAAACCCACAACAGCTCTCGCATAATACCCCCGGTTGAGAGCGTATGGCGTAATCTATGCAATAGTTAGCATTGCAAAAAAGCAGAAAACCAAAATCCAAAAGTCTCGAAACAAATTTACTGCATTAACCGCATTTATAAATTAAATTAAAAACCACTATAAATTAAAAACTCACAATAATAAAATGTAGTTTTATTCTGGCCACCAACAGTGAACAATAAAATATCGCATTGCAACTAACATAATACAGTTTAATGCGCGTTTGCATTATTTATAAAGTGTTAACATAAAATTTTTAAATACATTTTTATTTATGACCGGGAGAGACAGCACAATTTGTTTCACAGCGCCAGCGAAATAAATTGCAACAAATTTGCAATATTTTCAGGTGTAGTAAAAGACAAAAAGAGAAAAAAAATTTGTACCAAACGTTTAGAGTGCGTAAATTAGAAAAACTTATGGGGATTATAGTGTAATAAATATAAATTAAATGGTATTAACAAATGTCGCTAAAACAAGAAACCAAATGAGCAAGCGGAATAATTCATCGAATAGGGAATCAAAGACCAATGAGAATGAGGCACGTGTATGGTTATTTGTGCGTAAAAGTACAAATTTGGGCTGTTTTTGATAACGCCTATTTGGATATTTACATCTTTTTCTATTTAGGAGAGAAAATGATATCGGCAAAGTGATGTAGCTTAGAATTAAAATATATTTGGACGAGTTTACAGGCATTTTTCATGATTTTTATTTTTTTTTTTTTTCTTTATTTCAGATTTCAAATTTGCCATTTCATCTTCCGTGTTTCACCTTAGAGCTGGCTAGAGCTATAGTTTATTCACATAAATGCGGATTTATTTTTAAATGTGAGCATTTCAAAAGTATATTTTTTTCGCATCCTAAGTTATAGTATCCTACATCCTACATTCCCTTAAATACCACGAATGGGATCTAGCAAAGCTTGGCACATTTAATAAACTTACACGCATTCTATTTTCAGATTCGACAAAAGCCACTTACTACTTAAAGACGATTCCGAACGTCAATTTGAGAAACATTTGCTAGAATTGTCGATTCCATGAGAAGAATCTCGGATAATAAGGAAGACAGTCGGTTACAAGTTTTGTTTGTTTTTTATCGTCAAGTTTTCTTGTATAGCAGTAATTTTGAAAACCTGGGACTATCCTTCCTATTGTTGCAGACGATGCAAGTACAGACAAGTAAAAGTTCAGAAATGTCCTCATATATAATGTATACCGTAACCTCTTGTTAGGAACGAATTACGTTTTATTAAAAGCTTAGCCACTCCCGCAACTACGGCTGTCATTTGCAAATATATAAACTGGAGTATTATAGTTACTTCAGTTATCGTCACTTTATTTTTAAGTTGAAGAAATATATATATTTTTCCGATTCTTTCATCTGGCAATTTTTTGAAAAATTTTCCACGCCTCGATGTGCTCTAGTAACGCAATAATTTACCTTTTTTTAATTCCGCTAATTTTTTTCCATTTTCAACACCATGTAAGCATGTGAAGGGCACCAATTTTTTCAAACAAACGGCTCTAATGCCTCTGAAAATCTAATTATATGAGCTATTGGACGCTCCGTTTCCGAGACAGGAATGTTTCCGTATTTCGTCGATTTTTCCAACAGAATATTTTTGAGTATATTTAGACATCACACGATGGTTATTACATTTCCGGAATGAAATATGAACATGTTTGTGTTTTAGCGATTTTCTCATTGACGACTTTTTACATAGTTTTTGACAAAACACAGCAGGCATCATTTCTTCTTACCACAGGGTGGTGCACGAATCGTGCTACTCTCAACTGTCGACTGTCAATGGATGTTGAGAAAGATGTTCAAGGAGTTTGTTTTACCCAGAACTGCGCCGAAAACGTATTCGTCTCAACAGCATTGCAGCAAAATGAAGTAGTTCCACTTTCCGCTGGCCTCCCAGTTTACCTGACCTATAGTTAGGTTAGGTCACACCTTTTTTATGGGGTTATGTCAATCAGGAAATGTACAAAACGAAAGTAAGGAATTCGACTGAATAGAAGAAGTCCATTAAAACAATAATTGAGGCGATCATGAATGATTATGGAGATCATTTACAGGCTATCACCTTCAAAACTAATAAGTTACATAAAATAAAATTGAATTTTCTGCGCAATAAAAAAAAAATTAAATACGCTGATCAAAAAAAGTTATTTGAATTTCTTATTGTGGTGTAATTGGTGCGCCACTCTATGCCCAAATTTTGGACAGTCTTTTATAAGAATATAAGTTCTTACTATATTTCAGAAAGAAATATATATAGAAATATCGTTCGTAACGAATAAACTGTCAGTTTGTAAAAAGGCCCAGTTTCCCAAAGGATGGTTTAGTCCTTAATTCTAATCTAAGGTAATTCTTTTCTAGCGAATCAACTTCAGTCTATTGTGATATTTATGGAATACACGGAAAATGAATGTCATGTTTTCAGTAAAATAATTTATTTTTTTAGAACTTTAAATGTATGAAAAGAGTCTATAAAAGGTTCATATTTCCAAAGGTGCAGGTCTGGGACCATCGTATTTTGTGCAATGTATTGCTCCTATCTTTACATAGGAATGTCTTTCAGAAAGGTATATGAATTGAGCATCCGCATTCATCAGATACTTTCACATAATTTGCTTCTAGTAAAGGAAAAAACAACAAATTCGGTACTTTTCAGCAAAAGGTCAATTTCTGTTAAAATAATGTTTTTAATTCTTAATGTCTTCTTGTTTTGCTATCTGAGAGAGTTTGCATAAGTTAATAATCTGTCATTTTCATTGTTGCACAATGTAGATAGCAAAAAGTTGACAAAGAATGAAATTGGGCGAGTTACTGCGTTCATCGTTATTAAAATGGGCAGAATAATTAAAAAAAACAACAAAATAAGTACGTAAAACAACAGCTAAATTTTGAAAAAGGAAAAAAGTAAACAAATATATTCTACTAATTCAACTAGAAAAACAAAATGAAAATTAAGTAGAAAACTTGAAATTGTCCTAAGAAAACTTAGCGTCATTCATTTATTTCATACAATAATACCGAGAGGACTCTACTTCCACATAACAACAAAGAATTAATAATAAGATTGAAAATTAAATAGAAAAAAGACAACGGAAAATTATTGTTTTTCTACAATTTGTGCTCTACTACGTATAATTACTTTTGGGGATAAAATTATGTTATATCGTATTTATTATTCGCTATTTTGTTTTATACTTTGTTTGCTTCTAAGACAAAAAGAAAAGATTTGCTGCAATGAGAGTGTTGTGTGAGGAGTGCAAGAACACTTGCGGATTGTTGTCCTTGCTCTGGGTTAAGGTGAATGGTTGGATTTATGTGTCATCGTACTTACCCCTGTTAAAGCTTGTTTATCATTTAGAATGGTTGCAGCTGCTGCTGTTGTTAAGGCAGTTGGTGAGGTAGAAGCCGTAGTGCTATCCGGAGTAAAATATGTTAAGAAAGCACAACCTGTAAAGTAAGAAAAAGGAGCAAAAAAAAATGAGGACAATTTAATTGGATGTAAGGATACAATGAGCATTAAATGTATATTGATTGCGCAATTTCGATTATTTTCTTAATTTTTTTTTTAGTTAAAAATAAACTGTTGTAAATTCATAGAGCATCCAGGATTCGTAGATTTCATTAAAAACTTCTTTCTGTATACATATTTGCTAATCGTAAACCAAGTCCAAATTGTGTAAGATAACTCCTTTTCCATACCTGTTTGTAGATTCTATGTCCAGTTGTAAATAAGTCGAATCTACATATTCTAAACTCTTTACTTCTAGCAAATGCATATAATTTGTTCATAATTTTTTTTATAATATTTTAAACGCTGTTTGTCTTCTCTATCTTGCCAAAATTTCCCACTTGTAACAGCTGATATTCTGTGAAGTGCGCACGAACTTTTGAACACTTCATTTTTTAACAGAAACAGCACCCGTACTATTAACTAATTGGTATACGGTAACATGAAGACAACGTATGATTAACATTTCTACTCATAAGTTTAACTAAGGCTTGCGTATGATTAACGTTAATTTATCAATCTTCGACAATAACTGGTATTTGTACAATTGGATCACAAATATTTGCAAAAGGAACCTCTACAACTGTCATGGTATTAAAAATATCATTTTCCGTAGAATTACTCGCACCTCATCTAATATACAGCGATATCAGTGACATTAACTAAGTTATACGTGTGATTAATGCTAACTCATCAGCATAAAACATTAGCCGCCAATTGAAACATATGATTACAATTCTTTGTAACAGGCTGATGAACAGGGTAATGAAACCCTCCGCAGTGCTACAGAAGATATTTTTTCATGGAATTATTTACACTTTATCTAACATTCGATGATATTAGTCATATAAAAATATCATACGATTATCATTTATACATTCAGATTAAAGACTACGTATGATTAACATAAATTTATCAACATAACGATAGACGGTATTTGTTAAATCTTTGTAAGAACCATTTCGTCGTATGATTAATATTTGTACACATGGCCATCTAAACGTATGAAATTAACTTCCGACTACGTATGATTATTATTATTTATTAAACATACTTACAACAAAAAGACGGAAGCATAAATCTTTATAAGAGGCGCCTATTCAACCAGCCTTGCAGAACTAAAATACACATTTTCCGTGACATCAATTGTATATCAGTAAATATTCATTGATATATCATATATTATGTTTTCAGCTGCAAACTGCAATACCAAAAATCATTTAGAATGCCTTCAAATGTCTGAAATAACAAAGGAAACGCTGAGTTATCAATTAAGATGCACTTGATATATACACGTTTTCCCAAACTCCCCACTCTTGACGAATGCATCAAATTGCCTTCATCATTTCCTAAACGTTGCTAAACGCTCTACATTCACATGTCGTCTTTGTCATCACTGTCCTGACAATCCCTTTTGTTTCCAGCGGCTTGTTTCCTGTGGCCATAAATTCAAACGAAATATAAAATTTTGACAGCTTTTTTCAGCCTTCTTTCCTCGCTAATTCAACAGACACAAAAAACAAACTGGCAGAAAATCCCAAACACGCCCTCTCCATGTGATAAAAAAAAACTTTGTACTTGACAAGCATGCAATTGCAGAAAAATACGGATACGTCTGTTTTTCTTTTTCCATTAGGGCACGGTGGCGTAGTACCTCCTAAACGTGGCTTCCTTTGTTGAATATTTATAAAGGATTTCAGAGTTCAGCTCCTTTGCAGCATTAAAAAAGCAGGTGGTTTGGCCTGTAGTATCTGCCTAGTTTTTATGGTGGTTGCCTAAGCTTTTTTTTTCTTTTTTGGCTTATATCAATATGCAAAAGTTTCGAATTTATTTTTTTGTTGCCTTTGTCTTCTCACCAACTAAAAGGAATCATTTAGAGGTAGTTGAGAATACCAGAGAATCAACCAGCAGGTTCTACATATCTATCAGTTGCTGTTGCTTTTTTTCTTTGGCCATCCCCTCACCAAAGGGTATATTTTGGTATTTAGCCAAAAACAATAAGTTATGTGTTGGGCCAGAAATGGCATTAAAAACAATTGCATTTGGCAGTTTCAGTGTTTATGTTTGTATTTCTCTCACGTTATTGGTTTCTGATGCCTAAGTGTGCCTCGAAGAGTATTTTGGCCGTGACGAGGAATATAACTTCCCATTGCTGTAAGTTTTCGGCTTTCAGTTTTGGTTAAAAAGATAACAAACTGAGAAATATCAATTTGTCGAAATTTGTTTTGAAAAGGTTCTCAAGCATATTAAATGCTAAAGTAGATATTTTCGAATAACTTCCGGTAATTGAAATTCTTTTTTTTCATTCTATCTTTTGCTGTTTTATTTTTAGATTTCTGTTTTCATACTCCGTTCTTTTGCAGTTTTGAGTTCGCTTTACATTGAGGAATGCAGTCGAAGGGAATTTTGGCAATATTCATAGCGATAGTAAAAGAGAATTGACGGAAAATTTATGTTGAGGTTAATTTTCAATCAATTTAGATTTTTGTTACGGTGCCAGGGTGGTCATGGTAAATATTCGATAGTTAAACTGAAGGTATGCAAATATCGGCGAAACAAAATTTTTAATTTAACTGAATGAATTGTTTGGTTGCTTGGCGTTAATATCTTAACATTTAGCCTGTCGACTCATACTCAACAAAACCATTACCATCGCAAAGGTACACATACCACAACTGCAAGCTATAATTTATCTTACTTACTCGAAATTCATCTTGCAATTTGATTTTTTTCCAGAAATATTGAAATTTTCTTTTCCTAAAGTTGAGATGTCATACTTATTCCTGTTATTGATTGGTATACATGAAGTAAGATCAACGTATGATTGATATTGATAATTAATGGACACAGAACCAACGGTTTGCAATATGGGAACGGGGTCTCAATCCATTCCACAAATTTCAACTGGTGGTAACTATAAATGCAGCTAAGCGGCACAAGTGAAGTAGCTTAGTTGACAACGACGCCCAAAGGGATATTTGCTATCAGAAAAACAAATTAGTAACGAAACTTAAACGTAGTATTTTCAACTTAGACTTTATTGCCTGTAAAATTATATAAAAAACCACGTCTTCTTTAGAAGAATAAATAATATATGATTAAAAGTACAGCAGAACGATCTATGGAGTGTGGCTTTGAAGCTTCCCCATCAAGATATTCACAGTGGGACATATACTAGAGAATGCTTAAAATAATAGATCACCATATACAATCTTAGATAGGATGTCAGTCTATTGTTTGATTTCTGATAGAAAATAGCCAAATGTTCCTGTAGCCTTCTCAATCATTAAGACGCAGTCAGCAAAGGTAGGAGAAAGCAAATTTAGTAGAAGTAAACTCGTTTTAAAACGTTCCGTGGACGTTAGCTAATATTTCTTAGGAGTGGTGGTTGAGTTCGCCTTTAGAAACTAAGCAGACGACATAGCTCTTTCTATCTCTCTCTTTCTGTCTTTTTTTTCTCTCTCTCCTTCTCTGTCTCTCTCTTTTTCTTTTTTTCTCTCTCTCTCTCTCTCTCTCTCTCTCTTGATGCGGATAAGTTCATTCGCATTAGAAAAGAGCAGGCTTCCAGGACTGTAATAATTTGTGGCGCGATATATTCGAGAAGGAGCATATAAGATTCAAATGTCCAATGTTCTTTTCCATGGCTGCTTTATGTCTTAATCGCCAATTGTTATAAAATTAAGGACAACGTATGAGTAATATGCATACGTATACGATGGATTTACTACTACGTATGATTAATTTTATTAATTGGTAGGTGGAACTAAGAAATGAAGATATTTTTCAAATCCTATAAATCTTTCCATGAAATAAGAAGAGACTACAGAATGGATTGAAATAACACTTTAAATTCTTCCGCTTCTAAATAAGAACCAGCTGCCATCCAAAGAGAAATATGAGAAAACTGAGCTTAATTATCATAAACTATCCTAGTGTTAAAGAGAAGTGAACAAACGATGCCATAATTTCGGCCGTCACCAAACCTATATATCCTCCTCAAGGATTGCGGTTTCTCGGTTTCGGAGCGTCGAAAAATTGTTCTTTTCTTACAAGAAACATCAGTTCACTATTCTTTTCTGCTGAAGAACCGCATTTTCGTTGCTTTTTTTTAAATCATGATTACTATTTGCGCGATTTCCAGGAATGTACATAAATTTGAGTTGATTCCGTTCCGTTTTTGTAGAATTTCACATCTTATTCCTTTTAATTAACAGACAAGAGTTAGAGAAATTTAGTCATTGTATGAACAAATTGTTCTGTGTGGAAGCAACGCGTACCCCTCATAGCGCATGCAGTTTCTGAAAGCAACCCCTGATAGCCCGAAACATGTTGGACACATAACATATTGGCTTACCTTGTCTCTAGTAAAAATCGGTATATTTTCCTTAATTATGCCAACTTCACCACCATCTTTCCTACAAAATGTACCGACTTATCCTGCATTTCCAGTAAAAATTTGTGTTTTTTTTTTTCTTAATTGTACCGATTTTTCAATTTTATACTTAGTTCATTGGTGTCAACGATACATCTTAAAGCACAATTTTAGACTCTTAACTCTAGAACTTTGCTGATTTAAAAAGACAGGCGGATGAACCGCTGGATGGGCAGCCATGTTTAAGTTGATATAGATTATAATATCAATCAAGACTACTCTGTGAAATCTTAAATGAATACTGCTTAATTACTGCCCATCTTGCTATGGAGATTAGAAAACATTGGATTGTGAATGAAAAACGTGGGCACGCTAATATACTACCAACTTTCTGCCTGTTCGTAAGACAAACTTTTGCCACGAGCTGCTATTACATGCATCCGCCGTCCAAACTTGCTGCTGCACTCAATTTCCTATATACCTTGCGCAACAGAAAAAAAATCTACAGTATGTTTCTCCTCCGGAACCGCATAAATCCCCATTTAAGTCATTAACATATTAAACTAGAGATTAGCACAACATTTACACTAAAACACCATTTAACTGCCAACCGTCTCAAGCCCCAAGACCTTTGCTGCCATAATGACTCTACTCTAGACCAAAATCTACCCGTCTGGTGTCTAACTTTAAAGCCAACAACCACATTTACCTATCAGAAGCCATAGCAAAGTAAATTGTGAAATGAATGAACAAGAAACTGCATTACATGAGCAGGCTATTGCCAATTGACATTAACAAACATACACATTTACACGTAAGCATGTGCATGCACAAAGCAGATACAAACACATAAATCGACTTACTAAGCTACGCACACATGTGTATGCAAAACTAAATAACCATAAGGCGAAACTATTATACTTAGTTGAAGAACTACTACTCTTTTGCGTTTCAACATTAACACATACGCATATGAGTAAACACTCATACACGTGCCGGCCACGCTGAGTCCTATAAAGTAATTTAAGTCCGTGGTATGTGCAGACATAGAAATATGCTCATGTGTGTGTGCGTGTGTGTCAGTAATGTCAGTGTAATGTGCGTGAATTATAGCATATGTTAGTTAGTTGTGAAAAGTTAATGTTTCTTATGTTTACATGGAAAATTTGCGTACAAACACATGCATAAAGGGAGACTTTTAAAGGACGATCCAATTTAGGTATTATAGCAAAAATTTTGGATCTCAAAAACACAAATTATTTTATGAAAAGGAAGAAACGTTGTCTCAGTCTTAGAAAAGAAAGAGTGTTGATGGTACCGCAAATATTATAAAGACAAAAACTTAAAACTACTTGCCTTGAATGTACAGACTACAGAAAAATTGTTCTAATTGGAAAGTTTAAGGTTAATATCGCAACCATTTTAGGTTGATCATGCTGTAAAATCTGTGACATCTATTACAGCTCACATACAGAATCACATAAATTTTGAGGTGCGAACTAGACGGCTTGCCTAGCGGTTTAACTGTGTAAGAAATTGAGCAGCCACAGCCAGCCTCATTCCTGAATCCATCATCAACCCGAATGGGTTTAATGGTGGATAACATCATTATGATCCCTCAACAAACGTGGGTGATAATGATAACGCCGGATTAGGCCTTGGACATTAACACGGTGAACGGTAAAGAAGAGGGCGATCAAAACTTCGCTGGAAAGACGCTGTTACTTAATCAATATCAAAATACGATATTGCAGAAGAGGCGTAGATGTGCTTCGATACTTGTATGTGTCAATTAGTTGAAATTCAAGCCGTCTAGATTCAAAATATTGGAAAGTATCTTCCTATTGCTTATCTACATTCTGATAATCCTGCACAGGAACTCGTTCGTTAACAATATGAATCAACTGCTTTAGGCCAAATCTGGCAAATAAAATAAATTATTTAGAAAATCGAATATTCTGTTTACTCAATTTACTGTAAAGTTGAAAATAAAAGTTGAAAACCAATGAAGTACAGAGAAATAAATTTGCAAATCCTTAGTAATCACAATAATTGGCTAGAATATGCACAAGTGATTACTTGACCTTCTTAGAAATATGAACAACTTCTGCAATGTAAGGCTACCCTATGACATCAAAACCTCCTGAATACTTAAGCTACTCACGGTGTGTGTGTGTGTAAGTGTGTGTATGTGTGTGTGTGTGTGCAGTGATATAGAAAACCTATGAATAATAAAACTATTTGAAATTTCAACAATTTATGTAAATTACACTCAACGAACTCATACACACATACACAGACACACACACACACACACACACACTTAAAGGCGCATTCATATCAACACAAACAAACACTAGCACAGTAAGCTTTGCATCACATACGAGTATAACAGGAATATCGACTGCGTTGTGTCAGCACAAACATTACAGGACATTGGTTATTCTTCACACACACACACACACACACACACACATTGTTCCATACAAGCGATTATGGCATTAATGTCTTTATGTACGCTCGCATGTGTGTGTTAGTAGGAAGAAACGACAGGTTGTTGGCTGTCATTGTCGTTGTCGTTGTGGTGAAATCGAGGATATTATTGATTGGTTGTTTTTAGGAAATGACATGTAATAAGGATCAATTAATATTAGAAATGATTATGTTCGGTATTAACAATGTTATACGAGTGGACTTAACAGTGTATGTGCAATTAGTTGACATGGATTTACGATTCTTGCTGCCATAGTGACAGCATTGCAGGTAAGGGCGTTAGTTGAGAGTAAATACAGGAGTTTGAGGTCGACATTTTGGAGTTTCGTTATAATATGATGATATATTTTATGGCAAAACTTTTGTCCGGCTAGTTTGGTTGAATTAGATGATTAAGAGATAGTTGTTTCTGTGGGTAACATCACGGACAGCTTGACAAGCTCGATGTTTCAAAGCATTCAATAATTTTAACGATATCATGTCATATACATCAAGTTTTTCAACAATTTTACATATAAAACTATAGACAATATGTAGTAGAACAACGTCTTCAAAGCGTTAAAATTTGAAACATGAACTCAGCTTTTTTCGGAAAGAATCGTCGAAGGCACCAAGCTAGCAGACACGATAACTGCCATAAATCGTTTAAACTCGAACTTTTTAAAAAGAGCCATAGTCTAATATGTTACCAGATCATAGCCGAGGATTGTAAACGGTCTACATTGACTCACCTCTTCTGGCACCCCCATACAGAATTTAATTTTTTCTCCTGCAACCTGCAAATTCGTCGGCCGCACTAACAGAAATTGATATCCTTTTTCTGTTTTATAATGTTTAGTAAAACAAATTCTCCAGCATCCCATGAATGAGATATGGAAGTGATTGATTACTCGAAGTGTTCATCAAACACATCGAAGTGAGAAGTGCCTGTTTCGGGAATTGAACCCGCGATCTTGTGAATGCGTGTAATAATCATCACACAGGAGTAAGTCACTTAGGGCTTAGCAAAATTTGGAAAAATTTGACTGGTCAACCACCCCCCTTCAAGTAACTCCTCCCTCCAAACGACACAACTTAGACTCGTATCTTTTATGCAGTTACACTAAATTTAGACAAATTTTGTACCTGTCGGGATTTTGCCAAAGTATAATTTTAGAATTAAAATTGACAGATTTTCCGAAATTTACTAGTTTTGTTATAATTTCTAACAAATATTCAACAATAGTCTAACTTGTTGTCCATAACATTGTTTTAAACTAACTATAACCTATAAAATTGAAAAAAATAAGCAAATAACCACGCTCTCCCTGGTACTTTTACCCATATCTTTAATCATTTGTACAGCTAAATTTTGCACATGTCATGTGTTTGATAAACCAAGTTCAGGCAACGAAAATGGGTAAAAGTGTTACGTTCATGCTGGAACGTCCTGTACAAATTGAATGATTCGTCTAAATTTAAATTACATTATAATGCTGGATAAAATGTGAAAAAATTAACCGAATGTTTATTCCTTTCTGCTACCTGGTGCGAAATTACCCGATTTAACCCGCATATTCCCAGATTCAAAATTTTTATTCAACTGTACTACATTCAATGCAGTCAAGTACGTATCATGCATTTAGGACTACAAACGAAGATAGAGTGGATTTTTCGATGCTTAGGATTTTGCATAGGCAAATTTATCGATTTAAATAAAATTAGTATCCCTACGATTTTTAAGCGAAGGACCTTAGAAAATTATAATTTTGCTTCCTTCATCGTCCCTTTATTAACAGTATTTTTTTTTTTTTTTTTTTTTTTAAGAACGTACAGATTTATGACGTCCCTTCACGCACCACTCATATTTCTGCTTCTACACAATAGATTGTTAGATGTAAATCAACTCATCTAACTGAAATTTCCGTACCGGCCTTTGCCTAGCTTGGTAGCCCTGTGACAGACATCTGCGCCAAATCTCACATCATAAACGTTATTGGTGTTTGAGTTACGCTTAATTTTTTACGAAGCAAAAATGATTTCGCTGATTTTTTCAATATGTGATTTTGTTGAGCCAAGAAGTTGCATTAAATTTTCTTTATAAAGATAAATTTGTGTTGAGAAAACGTTTAGAATTTTGCAGAAAATCTTTGCCCTGGTCTTTGAACAGACTTTAACGGTGACACAACCTCTTGAGAATAGGCCGAGAACGGATGAAACACTAAAAATTCTCTAGGCTAAATCCGAGCTAGATTCTATACTGGAGAAGTCTGCTTCTAAGTTTACGACTATGAAATATTGTGTGGTTGAATTTAAACGAGGCCGTACAAGCTTCCAAGATTAACAGCGCAGTGATTGATCTATTGAGGTGTCCCGCCTGACGCGGTTAAGAAAATAACAAATATTGTAAAATATTGGGTACCCGAATTTAAACGAGGCCGTACAAGCTGCTCCTAAGTTTACGACTGTAAAATATTGGTTAGCAGAATTTAATCGAAGCCATACAAGCTGCCAAGACGAACACCGCAGTGGTCGACCTATTAAGGTGTCCACGGCTGACACGGTTAACAAAAATAAAAAATATTGTAAAATATTTAATCGAGGCCGTACAAACTGCCAAGACGAGCACCGCAATGGTCGACCTATTGAGATGCCCACACCTGACACTGTTAACAAAATTCACAAAACGGTATTGGAAAATCATCTGAATTAGCTGAAGGTGCGTGAGTGTGCTGAAATAAGGCATTTAAAGTGTTATGCATCATATAGTGATCGAATATTTAAAGATGAGAAACCTGTGCACAAGATGGGTGCCGCGCTTGCTTCCAATAGAGCATGAATGTGTTTCAGTAGAGTTTCGCCGCACGAAAGTCAAATCTTTTGCATCGATTTATAAACATGGATGAGACACTTCACACCTAAGACAAAGGAACAGTCAACGCAATGAACTAAAATGGGAAATTTGTGCCCAAAGAAGGCGAAGACGGTTCCATCTGCAGGTAAAGTCAAAGTGTCTGTTTTTTGGAATGCGCATGGGATTATTCTAATGGATTATTTTCAGGAAGGGCAAACGGCATCAACGGTAAATATTAACTGGTAATTTATTATAACGTTTACGTGACGATATTTTGGAAAAACGAACGCATCTGGAGAAAAAGGAAGTGTTGTTCCATCAAGATAATTCGAATTGTTTAGCTTCCTCGGAATATTTTCCATTTTCAAACTGGAAACAGTTAAGACGTGGTTCCTGTGGTTGGTGTCTATTTTAAGGAGTTTGACAGTTCTTATTATAAATTGTTTTTAAAAGCTATTGAATATCGCTGGAAAAAGTATATCGAGCTAAAAGGAGATTATGTTGAAAAATAAAGAAAATCGTTCCCAACTTTTTTGTGTCTTCTTTGTTGAGTCGGTTAGTTTTGGGACTGCCCTCGTAGAGTGAATGTCATGTCAAAACGGAGTGAGGCAAGTCCTATTTTTGGACTCCAAAGTCTCTTAAAAATGAAGACTACACTGATGGTTTTCTTCGCTTATCGTGGACCAAGAGTTTATATCACTTGACCAAACAATCAATAACGAATATTATTTGAGTGTGGCGCAGCTGTTGCATCAACATGTTCGCCAAAAAGTCCTGATTTATGGGCGGAAGACATTTTGTTTTTGAACCTGGATCACACTTTATTGCATTACCGTGAGTTTTCTGACAAAAATTCTAATTATATCGCTGCATAACTCTGCAATATTCGCCTGATTTATTACACTTCTGCCTAAACTCAAAGGATTGCTCTGGGGACACCGTTTATAGTCGATTGAAGAGATGCATTGGGAAAAAATGAGCACAAATGTATTGTACTGGTATTAAGTATTGTGGAATACTCTGAAAACAGTGGGCAAATAAATGAAGATTTGGAAAGAAAAATAAATATAAATTTGTCTTACTTTTTGGACTTTGTATTGCTTTCTCTAAATCCTCAGAATCGCTGCAATACTTAACCGTTTGCTTTAAAGATAATTTGTTTTTAAATTCACGTTTTAAGTACAAAGACAACTTTCCATTTCCCTTCTATCCTTTAAGCTGCTTTGGGAAACGTTGGTAGTTTGCTGCCAAAAAATTATACTCCATTGGATTCCTTAAATTTTTACACTTTCCATAGAGTTGCAAACTTTCCGTTTACAAATCTTTTTTTCTCAGATCTAGCTATGTAAGGCCGTTTGTCATCATGTGTAAAGCTGCTAATGACTTTATAAAGTATATGTTGCATTTACAATGACAGTATTTTTTCGGTATCTCTGCGCTGTGGGCCGATGTTTCCTTTCCTTTCATGTATTTTGTCCTTGCAGACATCAACAGTTATATGCACGTGTTGCCAGCTCGCAGCAAGAGAATTTAAAGGACGAGAATAAACCCTACACACATAAACACACCAAACATAATTCATAGAGTGACACTTAACAACATTTGTGTTTAAATGAACTTATATTTTATATACAAAGAGTAACTTGTATGCCAACAACTGCAAGGTAACTAAACTTTCAATTGATAGTTACAATTACCACTACAACAACACTTATCTGCTGAGACCAAGTAATAACCCTCAGTTAGAAAATTATTTAAGCAATGTTTCAAAGCGACACAGAGAGAGAGATGGAGAGAGAGCGATACGCAATATTGACATCCTTTATCATCTTCGGACACAGTTTGTGATTTTGAGAAGAAAAGTGTAAGACGTTTTACGGTTCAAATATAATGTATAGAATCAACTTAGAAATGTGTCCATCGGGTGGAATCATCAAGATATCCTCGGTGTTGAAAGTGTGCTCTATCACATAAAGGGATTTTCACTCAAAGTATAGGTTATAATATTATTGTATGATTTTTTTTAGCATATGCGTGATACATCATCATGGTCACACAAGTCAGCAAATTAATTTAGTTTTCCATCATATATAAGTTTCTAAATGGAAGAGTATGAAGGTAAAATCATTATTAGAACACTTTATAATGTACAGGAGACGAAAGAACGTAAGGTCTGCCAGAAAATATTGATTTTTCAAGCCTAAACTGACAGCTTCAATCCAGCTGCGATCTTCTGTACGACGTTTAAGCATTGGTTACACAACCAGTACAAAAATTTCGGTCAAATGAACTAACTTGTGGTATTTCAGTAATACACAAATTTTAAATGTCCGAACGGATACAAATTTCAGGTCTTCTTCATGTAAACATTTCAGTCAGAATGGCAACTTTTGAAACAATTCATGAACTTAAATGAAATGTTTCTCGATTTCCAAAGAGTTGAGAGTTCCATAAAGTTTAGAGTTGGTTATTAGCTAAAGAAACAATAAGTGATTTTAACTATTAATTTGTTATACCCATCAACTTCTTCACAATGACGGCTACTATTAATGCTAACCATGAAAGTTTCCTAATAAGATCCTTAGACAACTCTTGAAATGATTAACAGACTTTTTTCATCAATATACGTCATTTTATTATACTCGCACATATAATACATCTATTCAACTCCTGGTAAGTTTTACTGTAATCACATCCTTTATTAGTAAATAAGTGAATAATTTCTATAGAAATACGTTGGATACTCTTGAGAACAATAAGCTAAAATATGACGGCTTGGAAGATAACCTTTCCCTCGCTCTTCTAATGGGTTTTAATGAATAAATTATGAGCCACCACGTACTTGTAAAACAGAGAAATTACATGAAAATACGAGGGCCATATGTAAAATACCTTTGACTTGTACTGGACTATAAACATTCATAGGGCAAAAGATATTTTGCCGTACTCCAAAGTAGTGAGAAGTGGGAAATTAGATACTCGTATTTAGATATTTTTTGAAAGAAATTGTTTTTGGTTGACATCACAATGGGTTAAAATTGTTAACTTTTTAACTTTTCCTTTAATATGTAGCGAATATTTGACAGGAAAACTTTTTTTAGCTTTTTTCCAACAGCTAAGTTTTCTACCCACAATATTAAGATATCCGCAGGATGATGTAAAATGGAATAATTTGTAAGAGACGAACCAACAACTCTATTTTTTTATTGAAACGAAATTAGAAACCAACATTGATTCTGTTTCTCTA
>JAHXMU010000145.1:1030100-1079131 GCA_019455685.1 Philornis downsi | reverse complement strand
TATGCGATTTGGTACACGAAATTCCATTAAGGAAGATATTAACAGCCAATCAGAGCGAGACAAATATTCCATTATATCTCGGCAGCTTTTAAATGCACTGTACCACTGTTGTTTATAACATCGATTCACAGAAAGCCTTCTGCTGCAGTTTCTGCAAGTCGTTACAAGAAATTCCATTTGTTGCAGAAAATTTGAGACATCTTCATTGTTCGATATATTCATCCGTTGTAAAAATCACAAAATACAGTTGAGATGAATTGACAAAATCGAAAACTGTAAAAAAAAAACTAACTGACTAATTGTGCTCAAACTCCTTATTATCGTAGAGCCCCTTTAAGCGGGCTCTTTAAACGATAACTTTCCGTCACTTTTTTGGCGTAGCATGTTCATGTTTTTATTTCGCGTAATCACTCTCTTCCTAAAGCTATTCTTCCTATATTTTCCACTGCGGCTACATACACACTATTCCACCCATTCCCTTCTAACAACACATTTCCCTTAAATATCATATATTTACCATTAATTTCTTTATCATCACCTAAAAAGTCATGTCCTCGAGATCCCCTCCGCAGCAGAAAAAGCCCACAAAACAACTAATTTGAATTTTGTTTCTCTGTGTAAAACATCAAAATAGCGTGTACTCCACGCTATTTTTGAGCTGGAACAACAAAACACAGCCAAAAGCGACGAACCAGCAACACGATAATGCCGGTAAGCGTGACAAACGTTCCTTTTTGTTTGGCAATTTAACGCTAGAAAAATCAACAAAAAAAAACGAAAAACAAACGACAACAAGTGGTAACATTTTCAACAAAATTCGCGTTTGTATTCCACAAAAAAAAAAAGAAAAAAAGTAACAACCCTTTAACATTTAATTCCCAGCACTTTTTTCCGCTTCAAAATGTCATCATTTAACACTTGATACTGTCGCCTGACTAGCAGCAGAACCAGCTAATAGTACATTATGCGCCAAGTCAGGGAAGGGGGAAAGACCAACAACATCACGACCAGCTGGCGACCACGCATGATGACCGAAAACAAGGATATTTAGCTAACATTGCAACGTTCTGAAGCCAGAATAAAACGAACACTGAAAATGTACACAACTTTACCAAAAGATATTAAAAAGTATGATAGAAGATTTTTAATGACAGTCGTTGAACGCAGACAAAGAGTTCACTACTCTATTATGCTTAAATTAGCTCCTCATGAAAAATTAGAATACTGAAATGGAAACTAAAAGGATAACAGAAGGGAATCCCAACGTAGAAACTGCACTCGCAATAGGTAATGTAAGAAATAATAATAAAATAATATAAAATTATTACTATAAAGTATAATAACATAGTAATATTAAGTGCGCAACTAAGTTCCCACTGTTTGGCAATAGATGGCGCCATCTGTAAGTGCTAGTCGATTCTGCCATAACCTAAATGTCATGATCCATGCTTAGGCATATGGTAAACATACTGCCTGCACACAATACTGATTTTCTCTTGACGTTACATTCTTTAGTTTGAATGAATATATCTGATTTTGTGCCATATAATCGTCATATGCGGGAAGTACGGATTAATAATAATATAAAAATAGTAACACTACAAAAATTTTTTTTTGCTCAATTAAGTCCTCTCTGTAGTAAAAACATAATATAGTCAAAATTTCAAGCCGGCTATCTAGCTTTAACACCTGGCGCAAAGACAATGAAATTTACCGAAATGTAAAAAAAATATCCAGATTATATTGGGTTGTTCAGAAAGTTGGTTCGGTTAATTCGTTAGCTCACCATACGTCACTCCTCGTGACCTAAAGTTCCTTCAAACACTATCATAACTTCCTCTCACTCCTCTACTAAATGGTTTACTATGATTTGCTTTTGCTCTCGTTCTAGTCGTGAGTGGTTTATAATGTTTAAAAAAAAAATTAAAAGTGGAAAAAAAATGAGCGAAAAAGAGTATTTTAGGCGTATTATGCTGTATTATTTCCAAAAAGGAAAAACAAAAAATAAAGTCTGTTTATGAAGAAAACGGATCAAATGAAAGAACTTGCCAGAAGTGATTTAAAAGATTTTCTACAGGCGACTTCTCCGTAACGGACGCTCCCAGATCAAGACGACCAAAGCAAATTGTTTCCGAGGAGGTGAGAGATTTAATTATTGTTAATATCTATGAAACAGTTAGGAATATAGCTGAAATTATTAAAAAAATTCAGTCTCAACCGTTCACGGAGTCATAAAAGAGCTGGGGTTTGTGAGCAACCTCGATGTGTGGGTACCTTACTCTGAATCGCGTTAAAGTCTGTAATAACCTAAGGATAAAAAAGGACCCCCTTACAGGGGATGAAAAATGGATAGTCGGCAACAATGTAACACGGAAAATGTCATGGGGGAAACCAACTCGATTTGGTGGGATGTCAAAGGAGTAGACTTTTTTGAGCTTCTCCCAACAAATCAAACGATTAATGCGGATTACTATATGGCACAATTACGTAAATTGAAGGCGGCATTGTAAGAAAAACGGCCGAGGCTCATCAATCGGGGAGACGTCATCTTCCATTATGACAACGCCCGCCCTCACCCTACCTTGCGGACCCGCTTGAAATTGTCAGAGTTTGGGTGGGAAGTTTTACCTCACTCACCGTAATACCCAAACATCGCCCCGTCCAACTATCACCTATTTCGCAGTCTGAGCAACCAATTAAAGGATTTGAATTTCTATAACAACGAGGAAGCGAAAAATTGAATTGAACGAAATTTGGGTGGGTAGTTTTACCTCACCCACCGTAATACCCAAACTTCACCCCGTCCGACTATCACCTATTTTGCAGTCTGAGCAACCACTTGAAGGATTTCAATTTCTATAACAACGAGGAAGCGAAGAAACGAATTGAGTTTTATGACAGAGGAAGTAAAAAGCTCCCAGAGAGGTGGCAAGAAATTATTAAAAAAGTGAGAGTTTACATCTATATATATAAAAATCAATTGCTGTGCGTTAGTCTCGCTAAAGCTCGAGAACGATTGGACCGATTTGGCTCATTTTGGTCTTAAATTATTGGTAGAGTATTCCGGAAGGTTTAAAAGGTTTTATTTGAAGTGATAGATGGAGTTGGAGATGAAATTTTTGCAATTAATTTGTTTTTACCACAATAACAAGGCATTTAAAAGGCAAAACACCGGCAAACGTTGTCAGCTAGTAATGGAATAAAATAATTGTTTTCTTGTATATAAATTTATAAATAAATTTCTTTTAAAAACCCAACGGACGTTCCGAACCACCCGATATTTAAATCCATATTCCTCATATTAGGTACAGAACTCAATAATAATATTAAAATCATTGCCATCTTTTTTTTTTTTTTTTTTTGATATAAGACTAGTTTCTATTCAAAGAAAAGGAAAAGGCAATTCGTATAATAATCTAAATAGAAATAAAGTAAGAAACTGATTAAGAAATCATGTGATAAGAATTACATCCCTTATTATTTCTACTGCACATTGCGTCAGTTATGTTGTACGTCTTCCCTCCTCGGTGATAGAGAAATGAATTATCTTCTCCAAACAAGAGTCAGGCTTTGCGCTTCGCAAGATACGAATATGAGGTCTTCTTATAGAACCATCTATTCTACTACATTAGAACAAACCACCTCACATTGAATTTTCAATACCGAACTTTTGGCACACAATCACCTCCAAGAACTTGAGCTCCTCAATCACTGTGAATGCTTTAACCCACTTTTCGAAGAATCAGTCAACAAATATTCACTGAACCATCTAGTTGAAATTTCTTACCGAAAAAGCAAAAAATATTTAACCCGCAAGGGTTGAGAGCAGTCCATGGATCTCGTAAGTATACCTGCAGAGCACTAGCAAAAGTTTTCTTCACTTCTGACAAATTTGAGCCAACATTCATTTTGAACAACTGACCATTCAAAAAAACAAAAAAAAAAAAAAAACTTATCGTTTGAATTTTTGCTTATCTTATCTTATCAGATGTGGCACATCTCGGTCGGCAAAATTTCTTGAAAAAAAAGAACATAAATTACGCCATCCGTAACACATTATAAGGATAGCATAGGCTTTAATTTTCCTCTCACTATACCTTAATCTTTAAGGTAAGGATACATCATGTTATTTGGTATGAAATTACCCTTTTTTCATTTTCGAAATGAAGGAGACAATATTAAGCCTGTGATTCTTAAAAGAAAATTTGCTTTACAACTTATTAAGATGATAACTGCATGAATAAATGTGTACGCGATAAGTCAAGTTAACATTCATTATTCCCATCTATCCAATCGTAACATCTTAAGTTGTGATGCCATACAAAATACGCGATTTGTCACAGATCACTTTCATGTCTTTAACACTTAATAAGTTAACTGCAATTACAAAAACATTTCAGTAGGGGAATATCTGGGATTACTTTGAGAAAACATTTTGTAAGTTTTTTTATAACTTATTAGAAATTCTGATTCTTATTTGAGACAATAATTCATTTCATACATTGATTCTTTTCTATATAAAATAAAAATATTGATTTAGTTTCTTTATCAAAACATAATAAAACAAATATTTTGGTTCGTGAAGCTGAAATGAAAGCAAAATGCAAATAATTTTCGCTTCCAAATATGGGTTAGAACTGAAAACTGGCAGAAAAAAAGGCATGCATTTTTATACAATTTTGTTTTTTAATTAGGATTAATACTGAAAACTGATATAATCCTATTCCTTGGCAGAGTGAAAGGCGTGGAGCCAAACTAATAAACTAAGAAAAAAAATTGTCTCAATTTTTTTAATTAAAAAATTTCAAATGAAACAAAACGTTCACAAACTGAAACAGAATCAAAATTATTATAGTCGAATCCTTTATTCGAAGAAGAAATGAAAACATATGAACTCGAACCTATGAATATCTTAAAACATGAGTAGTCAAATCTCTGAAGACATAAACCCAAGTCGCTGAAAATTTTCAGGAACGCGAATATATATTTCTTAGTGTCTGAAATCTTGAGTCATCGAAAGCATTGTTAACTTTGCTTGTGTCAGAATGTCTTAATATCTGCATCTATGAATTCTTGGGATCCAGATAAAAGACATCTCATGGATATCTAAACCTTCAAGGCAAATATCTGAAGGAATCTAAAATCGAGTACATAAATTTGCGAATTATGAAAGCCAATTATCTGAATTTACGAGTATGACAGCCAAGATCTATGAGAGACCGAAATCGATTGAATTCTAGTTTACGACCACCGAGGTTGATTAGATTTCTTACCTACTGTTGACTAATCCTCAATCAATAATTAGAATATTCAAAAATTGTAACAATTTTAGTTCAAAATTATGCTTAATCCTATAACATGATTTGCCAGCACTTATTCCATTTTAAATTAATGGTACATTTCGTATAAAGTCAGCAGTTGAAGGACTGGTCGCTATCGGTTATTGACCAGTGATATGGCGAAAACTGTAACAATTTCAGTTCAAAATTAGGCTTAATCCTATGACATGATGGTAGTGGAATTTCAATCTTAATTTTTAAACCGGACTGCACTATATTTTCCCATAGGGAAAATTTTTCTTAAGTGACAAAGTCAACCTCCTCTTGTTATTTTCCAACACTGAAGCCGGCATAAGGTACATTTTTACATCGCAATATGTTCTATAGCACATTTTTAAACTTGAAAATGAAATATTAATAAAGAATGATGCATCTTTACAGTTCTACTAATAGATTATCGAACATATTATGACGTAAAGATATCAGCTATTCCGATATCGGTGTTAGAAACCATCGTAAGAAAACAGTGTTAGATACCGTCACAAGAAAACGGTGTTGGAGACGATCGGAAGAAAATAGTGTTGGATACCATCACAAGAAAACGGTGTTGTAATCCACCGCAAGAAAATAGTGTTGATACCATCACAAGAAAACGGTGGTGGAAACCATCGCAAAAAAAGCTGGCAATGCCACTCGTGGAATTTTTTCTTCATAGTATCTAACTTGCTAAGTTACTAATCGTTCTCTGGTCACAAAAAATCCTAAGGGCGATTGGAGACCCAAGCCGATGAGAAAAACATGCCAAAGATTTCATTGTGCAAAGATTTCAAATTAATTTTCTGAACTTATCTAAATTTTTCGCTTCCATGTCACAAGCTGTAGTCGCTGATATGAATATAAACCTCTTAAAATCTCTCCTTATTAGCAGTACTCCTTTCAATTACTTTGTTGGGTTCCTTTGTGGTGATCTCCCGGGTTTTCTACCGTTAATTTGTTCATACATTATAGGTGTTTTAACTACTAATGACAGTTGTTGTTTTAGGTGTTAAGGTATAACCTTTATCCTTGTTTTTCCCTGATATCGCTTCCTAAAGTACCACAAAGACGACATTATGTTTATGTTAATGTCCTCAAATGTGTTAAGTTTGTTACTGCCGGCAAAAGTTGCTAATTAAAACCCATAACGACTTGACTAATGAATGAATAAATATCCTTTTTTTATGTAAGTGTCACCGTGTTTGCGTCAAGGATTATCATTAGCCACAATGTAGTTATAATTTTTAAAAAAGACTTGTGGTTCTCTTGTGCAGGGGTTGGCTGCTTTGATACAGTTTGCTTTGCTGACTAATAAGATTGAATTCAAAAAGAATCCGTTGCACATGATTACAAAGCTTTGGCAGAATTTATTTGTGCTTTTATTGGGGGGGCTTGTAATCTTAGTGACTGCCTCTGTTAGTTGTCTTTGCGGTGAAAGAATATTCGGTTTTTTTTTTTATATAAAAATCTCTTCAGACACCTTTGCTGTCAAAGCACACTGTATGCCGGAGTAGTTTTGAGGCCACAATTTTTAACTCTTCTTTTAAGTATAACGGAAACTGTAATTCTTTCCAAGACAAATTAAAAATGTATACAGAATACTACTTTGGCATTGCTTGTAACAATTTAATGTAGCTCTTGCCTGGCCATTTGGGTCGTCCTAGTCGTTGCCTTGGCCAAAGTGCAGTTAAGTTAATGGATTACAAATGTTAGTCGCCTTATAAACAACAAACGAACGTTGCGTCTTCTTTTTATTTCTTTCTGGTGCTCTCTAAATTTACCACCAAAGGTTGTTATTACCCAACGAACAGCTCTATTTTTCCCCACTATATAATTTAATTCTTAAAAAATATTTATGTACACATAAAAAACCAAAACTACAACTAAATTGAGGCACATATGAGAATTATAGTACAGAGAAATGCGGGAGGGTGGGGAAAAAGGAAGTGAGCACCCTAGAAATAATGGAAGTGGAAACAGTAACCCCCTGCTGGTTAATGGCCACAAATGTTGCTGGCTTGGCTGTGCTGTGCTGCCTCTACTACATACAACTGCTACTGCTGTAGCTGCCACTTTGGATGTTAACGCTTACTGCCTCGCCGCCTTGTGCAATTGGTGGCGGCAGTTGTTGTTCGTACTTGAAGAGTCCTTGTTGTATGTTGTACCAACAGCAGGTTTTGGTCCGGGTTCGGGTGTTCTTTTTTTGTTGTATTTTTTTATTTATTTTTTTTTTTTGTCTTCTTTTTGCTTGGTAGTTAACTAAAGGCTTTTAAGTGTAATTGCCGTACCCCAAGTGTATATAACGAGCATTATTTTTATGCATTTTCTAGACGCTTTTAACAATATTACTATGGATTCGCTTTTTTATTACCCTTTCATAGTTGGCTCACACAACAAAAAAAAACACGGGATGTTAAAAAGAATTTAAAAGTGAATTGTTAAAAATTTCATATAGAAATATTAACAACGCCAAAAATGTACCTAATACTTTGTTAAGGAATGGTGTAAGAGAAGTGTTCAATATAGCCAACCATAAAGCAACCAATAAACCCCACTATATATGAAATGCGAAATTCCCAAAGCAAAAAAAAAAAAAAGAGAAAAGAATTCATATGTGTTATTTGGATATAAATGAACCATAATATCGCCATATTTTGCTCCTCTTTTTTTAGAACGGCAAAGATGTCATGGATATCAATGACTGGGATATCTGTGACATCCATGTCTGGCTGCCTCAATAGATGACTGCCGGAGCGGTCGGCCAAATAAGGAAAATAAATGCGAAATTAAAGCTGTTATGGAATTTGACCGAGAAGTTTAAAGGAAGTTGACGCATTTTTTATAATCCTTGTCCAAGCAAAATAAACGTGTTTAAACTTCATCAAAGCTTACTAAAAAGTCATTGAAAATCTTAAGAAATGTGATGTTCTATTCAACAACATCCTTACCAATGATTTATCGAATCCATTGTTAACCGCACCCAGGATTATAACAAAAAAAAAATTCATGGATATCTAAACCTTGAGGATGAACATCTGAAAGAATGTAAAATCGAATGCATGAATTCGCGAATTTACGAAAAATTGAAATAAGAATCGAAACAAATATTGAGATGAGTCAAACCCTATGAGTTGATTGGAATCTTCAATTCAAGGTATATTCATTAATTTCATTAAGAATATAAAAGCCTCGATTCGGAATACTGTTTTTTGCATAAGAGGATGAACATCTGAAAGAATGTAAAACCGAATTCTTGAATTCGTGAATTTACGAAAAATTGAAATGAGAATCGAAACAAATATTGAGATGAGTCTTCAATTCAAGGTATATTCATTAAATTCATTTAGAATATAAAATTCACGATTCAGATTACTGTTTTTTGCATAAGAAGTAAAGTACCGAGGTATATCAAAAACATGTGTTCGCGGGGAGAGACGTAGAATCTGTGTCAACAGATTAGAACAGTTGATATAACCACCGATTATATTAAAAACAAATAGCGCTATCTGGAAGTTACGTTGATATTCTAATGTCTGTAGCTTAAGTAGGTTAACAGAGGTTTTTTAAATCTAAATGAAGAAATAGCTCACTTTACAAACACAAGCTGTATTCATTCAATACGTGCAATATGAATATTGGAATGAGGACACCAAATAATAGCAGCATATTCCACCTTAGATCTAACATATAATGTAAAAATGATTTTAAATACAGGGTGGCGCATATTTAAAAACTAGATTAAAAAATAAATACAAAAGGTATGGTTAAAATAAATCTAAGGCATTGTAGAGTAATAAATGGAGTTTATTTTTTAAAAATAACATCATCTAAATGGTGACCCTCTCTACGACGGCACTCCTCTAACCGCAAACGAAAATTATTGAAAACTTTCTTCAGCAATACTGGTGTAATGGCTGCCATTTCACCACGGACATTCACCTTAAGCTGAACGATGTTTCTTGGATCATTACTATAGACTTTGTGTTTGAGGTATCCCCACAAAAAAAAGTCAAGAGGCGTCAAGTCTGGACTACGTGGTCTGGACACCTCTTTTTGAAATCATTCTGCCAGGGAACATCTGCTTCACCATCGCCATGGAGTCATTTGATGTGAGACAGGCAGCTCCATCTTGTTAGAACCAAGTTCTGCAATTCACTATTCTTGAACTTTCAATTTCTGGAGCCAAAAATCCGTCCAACATCTCAACATAGCGTTCCGTATTAACCGTGACGTTTTGGCCCGCGCATTTTCGAAGAAAAAAGCACCAATTATTCCTCTGCCAGAGATTGCTGCCCATACTGTCACTTTAGGACAATGCAATGGTTTCTGGTGTTTGATTTTGGGATTTTCACTGTTCCAGTAACGACAATTTTGACGGTTTACGAACCCATTCATAAGGAAATGAGCCTCGTCAGAGAAAAGGATATTGTCAAAATTGGAAAATCGATTAAGCATTTCATTATCAAATGCGAGCCTTGCTATGAAGTCAGACTCCTTCAATTCTTGTGTTAATTGCAGCTTATATAGATGCGTCGACTCTTGCGAGTCGACGTTTGTGGATTTCCTCATACTGACCCAATAACTCTCTCAACATTGTCTTCGGTCCTAGATGTTTTTGGGCGACCATTTGCTTGTGGTTTAAATGTTCAACCGGTCTCTTCAAAACGCTTTACCCATGTTTTAATTAAATTCGCACTCGGAGCTTCACTAATTCGCCGTAGTCCATATTCAGCACAATATAGTCGCCTAGTAGCAATATATGAACGAGAGTTCTCGTAAATATATTGCTGTTCTCGACTAGAACACCTAGATCCAGTTTCGAACAAGCCGATTTCCGAGAAAAATTACCAATTTCGAACGCTGCATAAATCGGATTTCTGCAACGCGAAAAAGAAACATGAATACACTTAGCGTTGTTCAATGAAAGCTTATTTAAAAGGCACGAATTATTAAGACTGCCTATGACTTTGTGAAGATCTAAGACATCATTAACTGTAGAAACTTTTAAAAATACTTTTAGATTATCCGCATAAAGCAAAAAAGTTTGGCTTATGAAAACTACATTAACAAATTGTATGAATAAGAATGGCCCAAGTATACTTCCTTGTGGCACACCTAAAGTTTGCATATATAAAAAGGATTCAATTCCTTCAATGACAACTTTGCACTGCCCTTTGGTTAAATATGATTTTATCCACTTTAAAAATGTTGAGAAAAATCTCATCGACTTTAATTTAAAATATAGTATATGATGCGATATCTTATCAAAAGGCTTAGAAAATCTCTGGACACAATCTCAACTTGACTATCGCGTTCCAAAGATAAAAAGCAGTATTCACTAAAAGAACATAAATTTCTGATAGTAAATCTACCAAGAAAAAATCCATGTTGATGCGGAGAAATTATTGACTTTGTTAAGAAAATTAACTTTTTTTAAATAATCTGTTCCAAAAGTTAAGACATGCTTCCTTATTTGGATATCGGTCTATAGCAAGCAACGTCATTGCGCTTTCCATCTTCAAAAATCGGGCTAATAGAAGGACATTATCAGCTGTCAATGAAAATTCGCTTACTTAAAGATAAGTTAAAAATATATGTTAGAGGAAACGTTAAAGAATAAACAATATGTAGGTGCATAAACCATCCGAATCGGATTTAAAATTATTTTTATTTTGCATAACACCATTACAGACGTCATTCTCTGTCACTTCCAACAAACCAATATCAAGCATATTATTTGTATAATTTTCCTAGAAGGTTCAAAATTTGATTTAACGTAACGAGGATGCATATTTAGTGTGTCATTACATGACTCAAAGACCACATTATCATACGTCATGATCGAAGGAATTTCTGAAGCACCACGTTTCGATTTCACAAAAGACAAAAAAGATTTAGAGTTGGCCTTTGTATCACTTTCTTTTTACAGCATAAATTGATTACATAACAACTTGTTCAGGAAATTAAATTCTCTTTTATAATGGATAAATTACTGATTATTCTCATTGCTGTCTGTCTCAGCGAAACGTTTATGGTATTTATTTCGGGTATTCCTTATATCGTTCAGACCCTCTGTACAAGGTGTGTTGAAAGAATAAGGTGAATTTTCAAATTTCGCGGGCTACGTATGCTTCGGCAGGAACGGGTTCACTTCTGAGATATATTTACTTAAAGAGATTTATAAAAGTATAAAAAATAGCGGAGATTAGCATTAGTTTCAGAGTTCATTTAACAGATTACACCTTACAGAAAATAAAAACTTTTGAGTAAAGTAAGAACTGACTTGAGCAAATCAAATAAATTTTCTAAAAGCTCAGTCGACTTAAAGTTTAGTCTAAAGCACTCAATCTCATTACAATTGAGAACTTTACATGTACACGTCTCAATTGCAGTGGAAATGATAAATTTAGGATTTGTATATTAGAATTTGCAAACGTGGGTTCTGGGAATAAACACGTATATTCAACTTTCGATTATTATTTTTTTTTATGTTGCTACACTCGCCTCAAAGATATGTTGCCGGTTTTATCAATATAGCAGTTTGTGAGAGGCACAAGGAAAACAAGTGTTTGGGTGTTTGGCGATTTTCTGCTATCGAAAAAAAATATATCAAAGAAGTTGCATCAAATTTTGTGTAAAAAATGGAACTAAATGCTCAAAACCATGAAATGTTGATAGTGGTATACAGTGAGAATACTCTGAGTCGAAAAGTGGTACAAGCTTTTCACAGAAGGTCAAAAAGATGTGAATGACGACACTCTCTCTGGACGCCCAAGCACATCAACAACCAATGAAAATGTTGAGAAAGTGAAAAAAATTGTTATGAAGGATCGTCGAATCACAATTAGAGAAATTGCTGAGGATGTCGGCGCATCAGTTGGCTCATTTCATGCAATCTTTTCGGAAATTTTGGCATAAAACGTGTGGCAGAGAAGGTCGTTCCAAAATTGCTGAATTTCGACCAAAAACAACGTCGCATGAGCATCGCTCAGGAATTGTCAACGACGATCTAGATTTGCTTGAAAGGGTCATAGCTGGTGAAAAATAATGGGTATATGGTCATGACATTGAAACCAAAGCCCAATCGTTCCAATGGAAGAGTCCAGAGGAGTCCAAGACCACAAAAAATCACGCCAAGTTCGATCAAATGTACAGATTTTGCTCACTATTTTCTTCGATTACCATGGCGTAGTGCGTCAGGAGTTATTACCACAAGAATGTTCGGTAAATAAAGAGTATTGCCTTGACGTTATGGTTACGATATCGAAACCAAAGCCCAATCGTCCCAATGAAAGAGTCCAGGAGAGTTCAAGACCAAAAAAATCACGCCAAGTTCGTCGAAATGTCAAGGTTTTGCTCACTGTTTTTTTTCGATTACCATGACGTAGTGCACCAGGAGTTCTTAACACAAGGTCGTAAGGTAAATAAGGAGTATTACCTTGAAGTTATGCGCCGTTTGCGTGAAGCAATACGGAAAAATGCCCGGAATTATGGCAAAAAAATTCATGGCTTTTGCATTATGATAATGCACCTGCTCACCCATCTTTATTATGAGGGATTATTTGGCCAAAACCAACACCGTATTCACCAGATTTGACCCCCTGCGCCTTTTTCCTGTACCCAAGATTGAAGGAACCTATGAAAGGAAGGCGTTTTGCAACAATTGAGGAGAAAAAAAACCTAATCGCAGAGAGAACTCAAGGACACACCAAAAAGGGCATATCAGAACTGCTTCGAGGATTGGAAAAAACATAGCACAAGTATATTATATCTAAGAGGGACTATTTTGAAGGAGATAAAATAGAAATTGCTTCATACATAAATATTTTTTGAGAAAAATCAAAATTCACCTTATTTTTTGAAAACACCTTTTATACCTAGGAAGCTTACAAGGACGAAATTTTTTATACGAATTGTTGTTTCTACAAATAGATAAAACAGTACTTAAAAAGATTTCGTAACCTGCAGATATATCTGGCCTATCAAGAATCACGATCCAATCAAGGCAGCTAAAGGTTGAATTAAGTAATTCAAAATTACGTTCACTAAAGTTGAAACTATTAATTTCATTACGTAAAAAATGCTTAAACAACTGATAAGAATCGATTTTAATTGTTAAGGGATTATAATGTAAATTGGACGATGAGATTGGCAGTAAACACTCGCATATAGAGAACTTCCAGTCATGAGGAACAAAAACTAAATCAAGAATACAATTTAATTTATCGAAAATATCATTAATTTGAAAAAGATTCATGCTAGCTATACAATCGATAAAATTAATTTCGTGTCATTTGTTTACGTTCATAGGCAATAAGTTATTATTATCTTCACCCAAATTGGTCCGAATGATGTCTTTCAAATTGAAGTCATTAAACACAAACACAGGGTGACTTTTTAATATTTAGGTTTTAAAGCTTGGCAGCAGTGGCTGGTAATGGCGTCCAAACGTCATCTGTCAAAGTGAAAAGTGTACAGTATACTCTGCCATTTCATCATGGAAAGACTAACAAACAAGCAACGATTGCAAATTGTTGAAATTTATTATTAAAGTTCGTGCTCTGTGAGAAATGTGCATCGTTTTATACGACCATTTTATGGTCGTCATAATCGACCTGCTAAATCAACAATTCTTGCTGTTATTCCCAAATTTCGCTCCAAATTTACTTTGTTGGACATAAAACCATCGACTCGCTACCGTAGATTGCGTACCGAAGAAAATATTGCAGCCGTAGCGCCCGGTGTTAATGACGATCGTGAAATGTCAATTCGTCGCTGTTCTCAGCCTATAAAAGCCTATAAAATTCAACCTACGCAAGAATTGAATCCGAATGACCTACCACAATGTCTAATTTTTTATTGAATGGGCCTTACAAAAGCTCAATGACAATCCGCTGTTTTATTGAAAAATTGTGTTCAGCGATGAGGCTCATTTGGATACGTACACAAGCAAATCTGTCGCATCTGGAGTGATGAACAACCACATGCCATACAAGAATTACCGAAAAAATTACAGTCTGTTGTGGTTTATGGGCTGGTGGCATCATCGGTCCATTTTTCTTCAAACACTACCATGGAAGAAACATTACCGTCAACGGCGAATGATATCGAGCCATGATGAGCGATTTTTTTTTTTTGCCCCAATTTGGCTGAGTTGAACTTGGTTGGCATGTGGTTTTATCAGGATGGCGCATTCCGCCACACTGCTCGTGAAACAATCGATATGTTAAGGGACGAATTTGGTGAGCAGCTAATCCCTCCATTTGGCCCTGTGAGTTGGCCCCAAAAACTTGCGATTTAACGCCTCTTGATCATTCCTTGCTGCGTTATGTCAAGTGGTTAGTCTATGTGGACAAGCCGAACTGTATTGCTGCCTTACAGGATAGCATAACATGCGTTATTCGTAGAATACAGGCCGAAATGCTCGATAGAGTGACGAAAAATTGGACCTTCCGAATGGACATTTTGAGACGAAGTCGCGGACAACATTTACATGAAATTATCCTTAAAAATTAAATGGCAAAGACCAACTTATCGATTCTAATACAAAATTTTAATATGTATATAATGCAAATTTGAGTATTTTATTCGACTTAAAAGAAAACTACGGTTAAAAATCACCCTTTACGAGTATTTACTGCATTACTTTAAATTATATGCAAACTATGTTTAAAACAATTCCAAAAACAAATTATTTATTATTCACATGGATTTGCGTTTCATAGTAGCATCCAAATACTGCTTTATTCATGCAGATTTGCTTTTTGTTGTAGCACTCAAATAGTAATATTTTTTTGGCATATTATAAATATTATCTTAACAGAGATATTGATAATTACAAATTAAGAAAATAAATCAATCACAAATAGTACTTACTGGCTATATGTTCGTTATGAAAGGCCAACATTGTTGTTTCCGTAGTAAAATTCTTGTTTGTATTCTTTGTTGTATTTGTTTAATGTCTATGTGAATTATTTGTTTGATATTGAAAAAAAATATATTCTCTCTTTAATTTTTCATATAAACACAAAATTTTTTATAAACACTAATACACACGCGATGCAAAACACACACATACAGATACACACTCACACTTACACAAATGTTTGATATTAATTTTTACTTTATATTTATTCCCTCTCCTGCACAATCACATTTACATTAGAACCGAACCGTAGTAGCAGTTGAGCAGAGCAACACCTGCAATGAGAGTGTAGAAAAAAAAAACATAACAAGTTAACAAAATTTCAAATACTTAAATAAAAAAAACCTGTAACAGTATAAAAACATATATTTATTTTTATGTCAGCAAATTTTGTTTCCATTCCTTTTTTTCCATTTTGGAGTTATGCATAAAGTTTTTGGTATATTTGCTACAGTTTTGTTGCCTGATAATGGTGCAAAGACTTTTTAGCCATTTGGTCCTTGTTGCCTTAGTTTTGACTAATGCGTCTGGATATGTTTTATGTCAACACTGGCAAGTTGTGTTGTATGTAAGTGGAGACAAATGGAAAGTATCAAATGGTTGGCAACAGAAACTGCAAAAAAAATAAAAAAATTGGTAAACTAGAGAAAAAAAACACTAAACTTTTTGGTAAACTATGATGATATTTCATGCAAAATATACGTAACAGAATACAATGTACAAAAGTTGGTGCTAAGAGCAAAGTGATAGCAATGAAATTGTAAGTTATGCACTTACTAATGTTTAAAAATGTTTAATAAAGTCACTGCAGTCACTACATATTTAGACAATTTTAATAAAAGCTGTTCAGAAATTTCAATCAGGTGAAATGTTCTTTAAACACTCATACCACATATCCTCCTGCGGACATTTTATCTCAGTTTAAAATGTTCTTAAGGCAACCATTTAAAATATTTAGCACCTGATTTTCTTTCAATTTCTTTAATTGGAAAGTATTAAAGGCAATATCACCGTTTATTATTTTATTATTTAAAATTTAAGAAAAATTATTCCAAATTTACAAGTTAGCTTCTACTACTCACAACATTAAGGCTGCCTTAATTGTAAGTTAATCGAGGCTACGAATTCTGAATTTCACACTACAATACAGACTTTGGGGGTGGATGATTTCTCCATCTAACGACTGCATTTAGTTAGTGTAATCACATCCCCAAAAGGTAAATGGATATTAAGCTACATATTTTCTCTATGGCAAGTCAAAATTTTGAGCCTCTTGTCCGATGTTATTCGAAATATTAAGTGCGCAACTAAGTTCCCGCTGCTTGCCAATAGATGGCGCCAGCTGTAAGTGCTAGTCGATTCTGCCATAGCCTAAACGTCACGAGCCAAGCTTAGGCATATGGTAAACATACCGACTCAACACAATAGTGATATTCTTTTGACCTCATATTCTGTTGGTTGTGTGAATATGCATAATTTTTTTTTGCCAAATAAACGTCACATAAGGAAAGTATTGATTTTCTTCCGTCAGTCAAAGAAAACGGCGGCTAAAGCCCATTGAGAGCTTCAGAACGTTTACGAAGATGCTGCTTTAAGTGAAACAACGAGTCGAGATTGGTTCCGTCACATTAAAGACAGTGAATTTGATGTTGATGACCGTTCACGTGAAGAAAGACGAAAAACCTTCGAAGGCATAGAATCAACGGCATTGCTTGACGGGTATCCGTGCCAAATGCAGGTAGACCTTGCTTCAGTATTAGGAGTTACCTATCGAACCGTTTCCAAGCGATTGTATGCGTTGAAAAAAAGCAAGGAACTTGGGTTCCTTATGAGTTGAAGCCCAGGGACGTTGAGCGTCGTTTTTTTTTGCCTGCGAACAACTGCTTCAGCTAAAAAAAGGAAGGGTTTTCATCATTGTATTTTAACGGGCGATGAAAAATGGATTCATAACAGCAATCCAAAGAAAAGAAAGTCATGGAGCTACCCGGTCATGCCCCCACATCGTCGCCTCTGCCGAATATTCATGCTGCGAAGGCTATGCTCTGTATTTGGTGGGACCAGGTCGGTGTTATTTATTACGTACTGTTGAAAGCAAGCGAAAACCTCACTGGGGATTGGTATCGACTTCAATTAATGCGATTGGGTCGAGCTCTGTGCGAGAAACGCCTTCAATATGCGGAGAGGCACGAAAAAGTGATTCTCCACCATGACAACGCCTGGCCTCACGAAACCAAGCCCGTTAAAACCTAGCTGTAAACGCTGAAATGCCAAGTCTTGCTCCATCCACCATATTCTGCAGATATTGCGTCGTCCGATTATCACTTGTTTCGTTTGATGGAATGCGGTCTGGCTGATCAGCAGTATTACTTATATGACGATATCAAGGAACGGTTAGATTCGTGGATAGCCTCAAAAGATGAGCTGTTTTACATTAGCGGAATTCGAGCTTTGCCAGAAAGATTTCCCACCTTTCTGGCGATGGGTAATACTTTCAGTGAATCATTTGTAAATATGCTTTCATAATAAAGTTTAATTTTTAATTAAATTTAAGCGATTTGATTTCCTTAGTGTATCAACATTCATCTGACACACTGTGCAGTTTTTCAAAATAGCACCGAAAATTGCTATCATTTCAAAATAGTATAGTATGGTTTTTTTGTAGGTAAGTTGTAGCGACCCACATAAGAGGACGTGCCAGAAACGTCTTTGTCATACATTATGCTCTAACCTAGCTTGTTTTCCATGCAAAATGGTTATCTTTTTAGTATATTTCCATAACCAAACCCATAAATTTTCGTAAAATTTTTTATAATTTTGGATAATTCTTTCAAGTATCAATGCTAAGGAAAAGAATAATATGGAATTTTCAATTTTTTTCATCAGAAATTCTCTCCGTATGTTCAAGAAAACAGTTTGATGCATTAATTTATATTACGCCCCAAAGTATGCTATTATATTGCTAAATAGGATATTGTATTTAACCTCTTACAGCAAACAATATGTAAATATCATGGATTTGAGCCAAAATGTCATCGCATTCTACCCAACAAGAATAAACTGCTTGAAACCACTAGTCTAAAATTGTATCTTTGGGAGCCGAGAGGGAGCTTAAATCACTATATTATTCTCCTGTATGGCTTCTGATCTCTCATCTCAGATAGTCAGTGTCGGGTCTATTTGATGATGATTCCATTGCGCCTGGAAGCATGCTGTAAAGTTAATTAAAAGGACAGACTCCAATCGCTTTTTATAACTTATGAGTAGTAATAAGTAGTAGATAGTATGGACATAAACCAAAATTATCACATTCCATTAAACAGTAATATACTGCTTGATTGAGCATTTTATATTTTGATGGCGACAGAGATTTGAAATCTCTTTATTATTCTCTGCTTTTATCTATGCAACCATCATGTTTTGCTTCCAAATAACGAAAACAAATTATAAGATTGATTAAAACATCCTCAAAAATACTTATTTTCTTTGCATGATGAAGTTTTTCATGCTGGCGTTTATGACTACAGAATATCGCTGGTCAAAATTTCGGCTCCCCAATCAAGTGATGCGACCAGTGTTTTCGAAAGACACAACGACACAAGATAGACGATGAACATACTTTGGCAAAGGTTTTTACGCGGATCAAGAATATGTACACTTTATGGAATCTCAAATAAGTGTCTTTAGTTATTTGGAATGAAACGAAAAATGTTGTACATCACACTCTATCTATGGTGGTGCTTTAAAATACAGATATTGGGGATTTCTGACTCCATAAGTATATATATATTTAAGATAGATTTAAAGATTTAAAAAATTGCGGAAATCGCAGATTAAAAACCATACAGACATCTCAGATTTTAATATCATAATCAATATTCCAGATAATGCTTAGCAATTCCTTTCCCTGTCAGTACAATTTGCGAATCTATTAATCAAATCCATCATTTCCATTAACTCAGACGTCATCAAACATTCACACTCATTTATAGTATTTTGCACACTACGTACTGTCATAACTAATTGAGTCCTTAATTAAATAAATTTTAATAAACCTGAAATATCCATTAACTTAAACCAAATTGTTATCTTTTTGCCTTTCATTTCGAGCACACAACGACAACAAAACAAAAACATCACATTCAGACACAAAATTGTCCGGGCATCTGGCAAAATGGAAAAAATTTTGAAACATGTGTGCCCAGACTACCAGAGGAAAGTTTGGACGTCCTTCACTTATAATTTAAACATTTAAAATGTCATCATTAAGGACTCTTACAGACACTCATACACAAACACATACACATAGCAAAACAAAACGAATGGTAAACAATCTACAATTGTAGTGGAAACCCCTTTAGTAGTAACAATAAACCCCTCCCCCTCTGATATCAGGTTTATGTTGTCCTTACACAAATGACCAAGGGGTGTAAGAGGCGTTGGGGAATCAAAAGCCTACTTTTTACTCTCAGCGAAAACAAACAACAACTTTTCTTTGGCCAACATACAATACAACAAAGAGGTCTTTGGCCAAACTACGAGTAGTCATTGTTTTTGCATTTTTCGTTACCATTAAGCTTAAGCATTTGTTTTTAAACCTCCTTGAGCCCTTTCCAATCCCGGACAAAGGAAGGTGTATACAGGAGAATAATCGTTTTAACATGGGGAAGGGAATCACAGTGAACAGTGGCCAGTAAGGTGCGACATTGACTTTTTTTAGGAAATTAACATTATGAAAATGAAAACAAGAAACTGGTTAATAAAAATTAAAAAGAAAAAATCTATCATCAACAGGAAATTTCCATAAAATGAATCACACAAACGAACGTCAATTTGTTGTCTACAACTCAAATGGATTTTTCTTTCATTTTTATTCAAAAAGTATACCAGACAACTATTATGTTTGACTGAACCAATACGAAGAAATATTGGAAAAATATGTAATGGCAACATTGTTTTTGAAAACTTTGTTTATTGACCAAAACTTGCATATGATTTATAAAAACCCATTTGCTAATGCTTTCGTTCACAGAAGATTCGTTCAAATACCGTTCTGAATGTTAAAATTCGGCATTTCGTCCGAAATATTGTCAGGAGCCTTACCGATTATTCACCTTTATAATATTTGTGGAAAAACGTTTATATAATTGTTTTAAGTTCCCCCACAAAGGTTCCCCAAGCTTTAAAACTTGACATTAAAGATTGAAATTATGAACCTCAATTTTCTCCATTCAAATTCAGAATGTGTTAAGCCGAAATTCATGATATACAAAGAGCATTTGGAAATTAAAATGAAAATTTTGTACTATACAAACACTCTTTGTGTTATTCTAAAGAACATATTTCTCCCTTTCTCCCCTAACTTCCATTTAAAATGCACAAGATGATGACCACAAATTAAGATTACTTCTTTTTCATTCAATCAAAATTTGATGGATTTGAATTTAAATACAATTTTGCTATCGAGTAAATAATTCTGCATAAAAATTTTAGCGCTATTTAGATATATTTCAATATGTAGGCAATACTGAAAACGTCCCTAAAAATTTGAGAAAACAACCCGTTAACTTTCATCAATCTCCCTGATTATCTTGTTCGAAAACATCCGACCATACAGACAAAAATAATGTAGTGACTCGGAGTTATTCCAGGTACCAACAGATAAAATCTTCGATTAATGCGCTCAGGCATGTTTTTCTTATAACAACGAATTAAGCGATAATTTGCATCAAATCCATGCTCTGTGCCATTCATTAGGTATTTGAAACCATTGTAAAGACCTCTATTATAATGCCACTGCGTCTTTTCAGAAGTAATATAAATAGTTTCGTCAAATATTGGACACATTTAATTTACTCAAAGTGAGCGATTTAATTTGTTCTTGTTACTCTCTTTCACACAGCCGTCAATGGAAATATCCTATATTGCAGCAGGAAAAAACTATACAAAAAGTGATGCATATTTCTGGGGAAAAAATTAAACCAAACCATAGCATGAAAGTTGACATTTTTCCCCCATTTGGCTTGTAAATTTCAAATTTCGCTTTATTTCAGTTTTCATAATTTCAACTTTGTTAAGATAATTTTCTTACCCAAATGCCCTAAATACGTTAAAAGTTTCATAGCATTTCCGCTTAAATTTCTTTTTTCCATTTTACAACGTAGTGCAATCAAATATATCATTTTTCTTTAGTTAACAATTGCCTCAACATTTTAAGATATGGAATTTGATAATCTCTATTGCATATTTTTAAAACAGTTTTCCTAACCAAATTAATTTTTTTAATGTGCATCTGTCTCTTATCATTTATCAATATTGATTAGACTTCACAATGTTAATGCCAACTTGTTTGTAATGGAATCCATGATAGTACAATTAAAGTACTATAGGTGGAGTACGTATAGCTTCCATGAAAATATATATAACATTCTAACACTTATTCTAAAGATAGCGTAGAATCCAAACCATTATTCCGAAAATTTAATATCTGATTGATAAAATATATATCGGGTTAAGATTTATTTATCTTCGTATCATAAAATTTGCATTGATTTTATAACAAAAATGATTGTTAATACTCATTACCGTGAGGCGATACGTGGGTTTCCAATATGAACTAAACTTTTAATTTATAGTTATTTATAATGGCTATAGGATATCGATGGTCAAAATTTCGGCCACCAATCAAGTGATGCGACCACTACAGTGCTTCAAACAGACCCATACTTTGGGAAAGATATTTACGACGATAAAGAATATGTAAACTACGAAATATGAAATCTCAAATAAGTATCTTTAGTTATTTAGAATGAAACGAAAAATTTTGTACATCCACACTCTACCCATGGTGGTGCTTTAAAATACAGGTATTGGAGATTTCTAACTCCATAAGTATAAATACTTAAAACAGATTTAAAGATTTAAAAAATTACAGAAATCGCAGATAAAAAACCATATAGACAAACTTTTAATTTATAGTTATTCATAAGTAATATTAGAAAAATTTTCTTAATTATTTAACATTTCTTCATAAATTCGTATATTCTTGGGCTCATTGTTCTGAGCATTTCCAAACCACTGTTCATGCAGGTCTCTGGCATTGAAATGCTTCAACGTACAAATGGTAATTGTATGTGTTTATGCTTCAGTTCTTAGAAAGTTCTAGGCAAAGTCCAAATTTTTGCTATTACAGGACTCTTTTTTTCTATTCTCAGTTTCTGTTGTCGCTTTTTGTTACCATTGAGGTTTACTTAAGGTAAACTTGTAAAACTTTTGTCTATAGTCAGACTTTCTATGTGCTTTCGATTGTTTAACTCTGTTTTCCTTCCTTTGTTTTTTTTTTTTTTTACTTGAAAAACATTTGCAGAACGTCAGGATATTTCGGCCGAAAGAAAACAATAACATTTGCAATTAGCCTTTCTTCTCGAGAGGTTTAAAATCGATATATTTCAACATTTTTAGCCGTACTATTTGGTAGCTCGTTGCATCCATAGTACGAATGTGTAATTATTCATATGATAGAGATACAAGAGAGTGACATACAAGAAATGAGAAAGTATTTCCAATTTTTTTTTTTTTTTTTTTTTTTTGTGATAGGACGAAGTTGGATAAACTTCTCAAACAATTGAACGGAAGAGGAATAATGATTTTTCAGGAAGCGTAATACAATCCCTAATTGATTTTGAGTTGAATATGTGATGCCATTTTAACAGGAATTGTACAAAAATATAGGATGATTCACTTAGTATTGTTAGCAATGGCAAGATCATGAAGGCGGTCCAAATGCATCTAATTAACAGACAAGTGCGTGTCTGTGTGCCGATTATAAGCTGCGCTAACCGAATATGGATGAGAATTAAGTATATTATAGGCGCAGATTCTTAATTATGATAATTAATGTACACTTGATGGCATCCGTTAATAAAGATATAAATATAAACGTTTGCATGATGATTTTCTATAGTTCTAAACTAAAATAACTGAAAACAATTAAAACGTCTCAAAATTGTATACAGTATAAATACTACATTTTTGAGCAGTTTCCTAGGTCTCCTCTATTTACAAAAGTGCAATTACAGTAATTCAGTGGTGTCTAACAAAAAATGTCTAATAAGGATTTTGAATATCGGTATTAAACAGTGAATCCCTTTTCAGTGAATCCAAAAGTGAAACTGGTATAACCTGGCTGTATATTAGAACCTCATTCGTGATCATTATAAAGATTACTCTGATAGTATACTTTATATTCGATAGGTGGCATGTGAGTTATTTCGGGTATTGTGGTTTACGTATGAAGTATGGACAATTTTACATTGTAAAGTATACGTTTCCAAGAATTCCAAATAATTGTCTTCAATAGTTTAATGTTAATTATTATAAATGTTTCTCTGATAGTCCACTTTATGTTAGACAGGTGGCGTGTGAGTTATTTCAGGTATTGTGATTTACGTAAGGTATGGAAAATTTTACATTGTAACGTATACGAGACGTTTCGATATTTTAGGGTTAATTACTATAAATGTTTTCCTAATAGCATACTTCATATTCGACAGGTGGCGTGTGAGTTATTTCAGGTATTGTGATTTACGCATGAGTTATGAACAATTTTACATTGTAACGTATACGTTTTCCAGAATTTCGAATAATAGTGTCCAATAGTTTAGTGTTAATTATTATAAATGTTTTTCTGATAGCACACCTTATATTCGATAGGTGCCGTGTGAGTTATTTCAGCTATTGTGATTCACGTATAAGGTATGGACAATTTTACATTGTAACGTATGCGATACGTTTTCAAAAATTCCAAATAATGGTGTCCAATAGTTTAGTGTAAATTATTATAAAAGTTTCCCTGATAGTACACTTTATATTCGAAAGGTGGCTTGTGAGTTATTTATTTAGTGTTGGCTTATTTACAAGTACAATTAGTCTGTCAAAGGTAAGGTGTATGTAACCGTGATTGGTGGTCATCTATAGGGCGGCTGATGAGCTTTGTTAAATTAACAAACTGGAATACCTTTTTTTGCTTCAAGTAAACTATTACACTTTTACTCATTTAAAGAATTATACATTTTTATTAAGTCTTTTTAACGTTTTTCAAAAATATTAGAGTTTTAGTAACATTTGCATTTCAGCTCGCATGAGGCGGCACTCCCGATATCACTATTCATTACTAGCTGAAAGGTTGCAGAGGGAATTGCCTCAATTATTGATCGAATATAATGCTTTGAATCATGCAAATTTGATAGTTTTATCTTGTAAATTCCCTTTCGACAATAACCAGACAAGGAAAAATTCGGAACAGTGAAGTCAGTAGACATTGAACTTTCTTGAAATTGACTTATTGAGGAACTATCAGTGCAGTTCTGCCACAATCGGCATAGCTATAAGATGAGTTTAACTTCTTATTAAAATCAAACAGAATTGAGAGGCATCAATTTTGGGCTAGTTTTAGAAAGCAAAGATAGTTCAACGTCTTTAGATGACATTTCAGTAGTCATACTAAATGGGTAAATAAATCAACTATAAAGGTCGTATCGATCACAAACTTACTTATTTTTTTTAAGATTTTATGACAAAAACCTTTGCAAAAGTTTAAAAGCCATTTAAAACTTTATCAGTATTTTTGTTCTAATTTGTATTCGGAACAAATATTTACTTTATGCTAGGGTACTTTTCTTATTTGAGACATTACTGGGAATATACTATTGATAGCACTTCTTAACCAAACATAGAAAGACCTGTATCTTGGTTCCAGAATAGCAAATGAAACTATGATTTCATGTCTTATTTCAGAAACTCAGACTATCATTTGTTTGTAGAAGAAATCTGATGACGGAAAATTTGGGATAGACAAAATGTTGCGTGGCTTTTTTCCTGAACTTTACATGTCAGACTCTTACATATTTGTGTGTATTATATACATATACATATATTTCTGTTTCTGCTAAAACGCATCACTAAATTCGTTTGTCAAACCAACTAATAACTATTTGTGTTCATCATAGTAATTCCGTTAGATTTATGTTTTGAAGGGTATTCACGTTTTACTAGAGTTACCATAAAACTACTATCTCTGTGAGAACTGGGAAAACATTAAGCAGTTATATACTGTCTACATTGCTTCTTGGTTATCAAAGGTTTGATAATTGGTGAAAAATTTAACAGGTTTTAGAAGAAATAATACAAATAAAAGCATTGGGAAGGGATTTATAAATACAAACCCCTTTAGAAGAAATAATACAACTGAAAGCATTGGGAAGGGGTTTATAAATACAAACCCCTTCCCAATGCTTTCGTTTGTATTATTTCTTCCAAGATATTTATAGTTTCGCATCGGAAATATGATTTAAAACCAGAATTAGACATAACTTTGAACCGTTTGATGGCCATAAAAATAAATTGTAGACATATTTGATGCGAATTGTAAGAAAGGGAATTATTTTCCGGTTCCTGAGCCAACAAAAATCATAGCTGGCCACTCACATTATTGCTTACACTTGTTTGCCATCAAAGTTTGTTATGAAAAAATCCTCCATCTCCCTTTAAGTCATACTATTAATCTCAATTTTATTTCGCTTTTAATTAACTGCACACGATATCTTTATCTCCTTTCAGCGTGTAAAAATAAAAAGTCTAAACATTTCCATTTCCAATTTTTCTTATTACGGTGTTTAGCATAAAAAATCGATTTTCCATCATCATCTATCACCAGCGACAGCTTTTACCCTTGAAACGCTTCCACAGCTCAGCTGTCACTCCGTCTCCATACCAATTCAGGATGTTGTTGTTATTTTTTTTTCTCTGGCGTTTCCTTTTTTAACACCATTATTTAACCAAAGAATTTGCTTTATAAAGTCATGATTGATAGTCACTCCTGGACCGATTTCATTCTCTTTTTTTCCACTCCCTTTTCCCTGCAGAAGACTGTTGTTAGCAAACTGAAGCCATTTACTAACATTCCGGAGACTTTGGATGCGCAAAAAGTGTCCTCTAGGTGTCGTGTTGTTGGTGTCATACAAAAAAAAAAAATCATAATGATGATTATGGAGCCATGAAGCTTGGCCGTCGATGCCATTGAATAGGTATGAAAATACACTTAGATATATTCAGACATCCCATTGTAAACGTGAATTTTAAAATGTCATAATTTCCTTTTTATTCAACGTTTTCTTCCTATTTTTCTTCACCTTACTGGTAGTTAGCAGCGTTCCTCATATTGCATATTTTGGCCAAAGCAAAAAGGGTGTTGACAAAAGGTGTAACATAAAACGTTAGTAATAAGTAGGGCAAGGTAATAAAAAAAATCAGATTTTTTAACGAATAACTGGGCATCATATAGATATTATTCAATACAATTCACGGCATTAGGCATAGTCAACATTTCTTTCAAGCGGCACCATAAAACTATGTCGTAGCCGCGCTGCACATGACGTACAGCGTCAATTGGACCGTTGAATACCAGAAGTTAATATTCGATACTCAAACAACTAATTGAAAAGCTTGCAATTTGTCTGATTAGTATCTGAATTAACGAAATGATAATAAAATGCTAATATGTGTAAGTAAAGCATTTATGCATATTTATTGCAGAATCATAAGGACAAATTACATTTAAGGACAATTGCATTTAAGACTTAAACTTTTTTGTGGTATTGATACTTTTTATACCCTCATACCCCATAGTACGCAGGAAACACAACATGTAGGAAAATTTAGTTACAGAAGAACGACTCCTTTTGGAATAGGAAAATATGAGGAAATTACCTTTCAAATTCAAAAGTGGCATTATTTTTACGTACTATAAAAGAACTTGAACTAAATGATGTTTTTCACATGGTATCTAAATTATTTCGTAATTGTCAAATTAACAAATCGTGGGAACAAGAATACGAATAACTAAACAAATTATAAAAAATTGCATTAACTGCATTATATTGAAATTGACTAACTGCAAAAGGACTGTTTTAGGGACTGCTTTGTAAAGTGGCTTTATCGACTTCTATTGAATCCATATATTGAAAGCTGTTTAGAAATTCCAGTCAATTGAACTAACTTACATATACCTTTACCCAAAATATGTGGAGGATCTTAAGTGACGTGGTTAATCATGAAGCCTTTTTGCTGAGAATTAACGAAAAATTAAGGAAGCAAAATGTTAGCTTAATAAACTTAACTATTATAACTTACTTGTAATTCCGAAATTACTGCCTTCCGCAATGTAAAGGAAACCATTGATAATTGCCGAATCAACTAATCTGTAAACTAAACTAAAGGAGGCCATTTGCATTTTCAAACCCAAGTTTAATAAAACTCGGATGCTTGCTAAGTCATACCGAAAGCAGGTACAATCGAGTAAAATATGTAGATCTTGAAAAATTTGGTTCAGATTAGGTAGTTTTAATGGGAGTTATCAGAAAGGTCTAAAGTGTCTAGGAAAATCTGGGTTAGAATAGGTAATCTTAATGGAAGTTTCCAGAATGGTCTGGAGTATCCGATAGGTTTTTTCACATTTAACTAAGCACAATGATTTAGAGCAATTGAAAAAAAGAAAGTTTTACCCCGTCCTCCATATTCTCCCGATATTGCGCCGTCCGATTATCCCATTTTCCGTTCGATGGCACACGGTCTGGCTGATCAACAGCTGCACTCATATGACGACATCAAGGAATGGTTAGATTCGTGGATAGCCTCAAAAGATGAACAGTTTTAACGGGATGAAATTCGAGCTTTTCCAGAAAGATGGGGAAAAGTAGTAGCTAGCGATGGGCAATACTTTCAATGAAGCATTTATAAATATGTTTTCAAAATAAAGTTGCGTTTAAGAAAAAGAAAAAAAGAAAAAAACAGCGAGTACCCAGTTGCCCACCTATGAGAAAAATGCATTCTTGACACCTTCACTTTCTCGGGCAATGAAACGGTATATCAGAAGCGGTATAAAGGAGGGGTGTTGGAAACCGGCCAAGTTATCTATAGTCAGAAGGTACTTGCCTAAACAAGGACTAAACTCTTCTCCTGGAAAATCTTAATTTTCCAATATTTTCTAAAATTTTTAACATTTTCCCGTTGATTAGCAGCAATGTATATAGTGAAAAAGGATAGTAATCCAAAAAAACTTTCTTAGTTTATATACTTTTAAATAACATTACTGTGATTATGTTCGAAATATATCTCAAATGAGCAAAGCAATATTTTATATATAAGAAGAGGATGATATAATAGCCCAGTAAAGTAAAGTATAGGAGACAAAGTTTTTACGCCTTCCAACTTCACGTTTGTTCTTTTACTTAAACACTGTGGTAACTGTGCGCCTACAATTTAATTTAGTTTGATTTATTTTCATTAAGGACTGCAATTTTAAGCCTTTTAATCAAACCGTCTGATCAAACTGCAATACTACAACATATCTTCTTCATAATTCAAAAACAAATACTTTACAAAATTTTACAATACAAAAAATGTTGTGTATCTAAATAACAGCAAAATATGATTTGCTATGGAAGTCTACTTCGCTTACTACAATTTTTCATTTTGTATATTTTTCGCCCTAATACACGAAATTAGAACTTTACTTGTTACAAATACGCCATAAAATAAGCTAATAATATATCTCTCCGTTTGTGCTACTCTTCCATTTCATAGGTTCATTTGATTTTCCCAGTTATTCGGTTTTGATACTCTCTCTCTCTCTCTCTCTCTCTCTCTCTGTGTGTGTAAAAATGTCTTCATCATCGTTATCATCATCACTTATAATATGCAGAAATACAACGCGAAATTTAGACATGTGTGAATGTTCATTGAATGTTCACATTCCACGTTCAGCTAAAGCCATCAGGCCATCATCATCATCAGATGGTGTTAGGCACTGGCTAAATTCGTTCGGTGTCTCTTTTGGAGGAAGTTGTGTTTTTATTTCAACAAAGCTGTTCCTTTTGCGAGTAGAGGCCTAAGGCCGGTGCTCCTTACATTTGCGACTGGCGGCCGGTGTTGTTGTAGCAATTTATAACACATGTATTGAGTGGCTGTTTTCGTTGTTGTCTGCTGATTTGTAAGAATATTTGCATTGTTACTGTGCTATGGTCTGTGTGTTGTCATCCTTACAAGAAGATACCAGCAAAAGGACATAAATGTTCGGGGTGCCTGTCGTATTAGTGTGGGGAGGCCATGTACTCGTACAGTACAGCTGTCAAGTAGTGTGTTTAGATGTTTGCTGGCACGAGAAAGAGAATCAAATGGATGGAGGGAGAAAGGGATTTTGATGTGTTATTCTTGTACTCCATGTCCTGTTGTTATAATAACAATAAAGTTTATGTTGTGTTTACAATAGCATTTAGGAGAACATTTTTGTAACATTTAGCTATATAAATGCTGATTTTTGTGTGATATGTTTTCACATATATATACATAAATGCCAATACATATTCACACAAACACAAAACTTGTATTATATTCCGAACAATGACTTGTAAATTTGTATTTATAATATAATATTTACCATTTTTCTTAGCACTGATTCAAGGTGAACGAGCAATCGTTTCGTTTTGATAATGCACGAAATGTTTATTTTTGGAAAAGACATAACTAAATTGTTTCCACATGAATGAGCCCAATTTGGGAAATCAGCAAGGAAATGATTTTGTCATTTCGTAAAGAATTTTTCAAGGTCTCTTTCAATATTTTACATCATTTAATATTTACTATCCATCACATCCTTGCCAATTGTAATTGATTGTTTTACTGAACGTGAGGGCAAGAGGAGAAAAAACCAACTGTCTTTAAAAACGTTTAAGAGTTTTCGATGAACTGTTGTTTAATTTCTGCTAAAATATTTGGAAAATTAATTAATTTTTAAAAATCTTGTTAAGTATTTCATTTTCCTTTCACTTAAATGTACAGCCATTGCATATAGATAACCCTTTTAAATGCTCTGTCAAATCAATACTGAAAATTAGTAAATAAAATACAAAATCTTTATTAGTCATTCAAATTTATTGGATCGACTTTAACACAGCATCCTTCCAAAAAAACACGTTTATGCCAACAATGAATGTCAACATCAAAACATCTTTTAAACGCAATTTTAACAAAAGATTTCAATTCTTGCAGCGAATTTTCTTTTATTTTCTTTTTTTTTTCAGTCGATAGAAGACTGAGAACGGGTGCTTCGAGGTGAAAATTTCAGTGTTGGAAAGAGGAAAAAAAGAATATGGGTGTAGTTCGGTGGGGTTCTTTGAATTTTTGACAAAAATTCGCTTACAATGAAAGCTTTGTGAGTTAGTTAGCATAATGCACTAGGACTGGTGATGAGACACGGATTTGCAAATTTGACATAAAAACCAGTGAACAAGCTTTGGAATGAAGCCTTCTAATTGAGCTGACACCGGAAAAGCCAAGTCAAAGAAAGCCTTGTTAATCTTAACTGTTTTCGTTGAATATCGCGGTGTTGTGCACCCAAAATTTCTGTATGTTTATATATATATATATGCATATATACGTATATATATTATCCGAATGTTCGTGAGCCAAAAGCTCATTATATATCTCTCCCTCAAACTTCAATCATATTTTTCAGTAGAAATTTCCTTTAATTTATCGATGTTATCTTCAGCTGAAAACGTTGATGGCCGACCAGAGTGACACAAACTTTCCACCACATCTCGGCCGCATTTGAATGCACGGTACCACTCAGAAGCTTGCGTTTTTAATAAAATCAATTCATCATAACATTTATATATGGTGAATTATGTTATGTAACATTTTCAAAGATACGTTACACAAAATTCCAGTACGAAATTTGAGACAAATTGTTTGTTCCATTTCTTTATCTACAGCAAAAATTCGCAATGGACTTAAGGTGAAGTGACAAAATCGACAACTGTAAACTAAATGATAGATCGCACTCAAATTTTGCTTCACTATATAAGACAGTTATCCCAACTTAGCGACTACAATAATTTTGAGAATCCCTTTAAGCAAAATTTATAAATTATCAGTTTCCTAATCAAAAGTAGTTTGAGAATTTATATAAAAGGGAAAATAGTGGGTTATTCATTCATTGATTCCAAAATCGCAGGTGTGGTAAAGCTGCCAGCTGTTAAATACCTGTCATTTAAAGTGTTATGTATTTAGTGAAAGATTTTGTCATTTACGAACCATGGATCGTTTAACAACCGAAGAATGCGTAAAAATAATTTTAAGTTACTACAAAAGTTGTGATTCAAACGTGATTCAACATGACCGATTTTGGCTTTATTAGATGAAAAGTCTCCATAAAGTGTAATTTCACGTTTCGGCAACGCCAATTGGCCTCCAAGATCGTTCGATTTGACGCCGTTAATCTTTTTTTGTAGGGCTACGTCAAATGCCGTATTTACACGGATAATTCCTAAAGGTTGGAGCATTTGAAAACCAATATTCGTCAAGTTATTGCCGAAATTCCTTTCGGAATGTGCGAAAAAGTGGTCAAAAGGATACATTTCTGCAACTAATACAGAGCCGATCATTTAAATGATGGCAAGGTCTAGACATTACGATAACATAAAAGTTTCATCCAAACCATAGTTTTTTGTGTGTAGTTTTGAAAACAAAGAAATGAATAACCCTGTACATCTTATCTCATAGGCTTCTTAATGCCGTCGGCTTAACTTTGACGTCATTATTGAATGCATTTTGTGTTGAATGAATTTGTCGCTACTTATTTCTTAAATTCAGAAAACATCTGTAAAAGCTCTTAGACTTTTTAATGCCGCCACTCTAATTGCGGACGTTGTTGTTGAATGAATTTTGAATTGCATTAAATTTTTGATTATTTTTTCCTTAATTTCAAATTGCCAGCAAAAAGTTTCTGCCTTTTAAGGACATCCTTCTTCTTTTACCTAAATTGTTAGCTATTGTGCATTCACTGTCCTGTCATATTGCCAAAGCCTTTAGTTATGCAATTTCCATTTACCCTTTTCTACTTCCAAACAACCGGATATGTCTAGTCATAATCTCAATTCTTAGAAACATGCTTCAATCAAAATAAATTCGAAACTCTGATTGATATCCAAAGAGAGTTCACAGCAAAATAGCCGTAATATTTTACCAACGAGAATAAGAGGTTTATACAGTAGTTTGTTTATATTTCCTTTTGGTAGGATATGAAAATATAAACCGGAAGTAACTGTCAATTGCCTTAAAATTGTTTAGCATTTATTTCCGTTTTCAGTCATTGAGTGCGTTTCAATTGCATTGAGGGACAGTTCAATATTTTCAAAAGTTCTCATTGAAATGTGCTCCTTTTGGTTTTTTTATTCATTCAAGGATTGACATATTTAGTAACTGGAACAACAAATAATAATTACAAAATTGAATATCTTTTGCAAATGTTAATATAACGAAATGTGTATAAATATGGTAAAAAGAAATCCATTATTTTTTGCACCACATTTACAGCTATATTTAGCATAGTTGGAATGATCTGATTTAAGTAAAATATGTAACATTTTGATCGACAACGTGTTGTCATTTTGATGATAATTGCACTAATGTTCTCTCGTAGAAAATGTCGCCAATATTGGCGAAAAAAAATTGTAACTGTTGATTTTTACAATCTTTCTTTAAGGCAAATTTTCTACAAGCAAAATCATTCGCCATAGATAGGAACAGGTGGAAATTTCTTGGTATAAAATCTAGATTATTAGGTGGTTGCTTAAGAATCTCATAACTAATCTCTCGGTACTTCAAGCGGTCTGCGTATGGCCTAGCGTTGTCCCGATGGAGCACGATTGATCTCCAACTGGCCAAAGCTAGCCGCATCTGAACTAGTGCTTCCTTCAAATGGTCGAATTGTTGGCAATACAGTTCTGAGTTAAGAGTTTGCTCTTAGGGGAGTACCTCATAATAGATGATTTCCTGCTGGTTCCACTAATCACAAAGTAAAACCTTCCAGATCGTTAAACATAGCTTAGCCACCGTTTGTGCCTGCTTATCTCGATTCGTTAACTTTTCCGCTTAATTTTCTTGCAAATGACTCACCTCATCCTTATCGAAGAAACATTGTAAAATACGTCATATTTTCTGTTATTCAGCCAAACAATCTTAAAACAGTTTCCTGAGCACGCAATCTTGTCTCACTAACGCTATCTAGCGTTAACCGATCGCATTTATATAACGCGAGCTACAGTGTACTGAAGCCATCTATTGGAAAAATAATGGATTTGAGTAATTGATACCTGTGAATATGTTTGTGGAGAAATCTGTTTTCCTTAATAACACATTCAATAACGCGTCGAAACTGACTGCTTTGACTACGTTATCGAGTGTGCTCAAATGCAGGCTGAAATTAACAACTATTGGGTCTAATACTTCCTTTTCTTCACATTTCGACACTGCAATCCGCACGAAGAAATTGAATGTCGGATGTTTACCTGAAGAATTGTGAATATTTTTGAATTGTTGAATTTTGAATTACTATTACTATAGCGTTATTGTAATGCATTTCTACTATTATTGTATTTAGTATTATTAGCGCATCTGTAGGAGAAAGTTATCACTTTCTTGACAGATACTCGAAGAACTTCGAATATTGCCTCTCAGCATATTCTATACCACTAAATAGTCAGCATTTACTATCCAACCTGTTCAGTCAACATTATCTTCAGTTGGAGCAACACTCCCCCCTGCAAGGTAGAAAAGAACTTTTCTACTTCTCTAAAAAAAAGAATTTTTTGAATTGAAATTTCTCCGTGTTCTTTCTCTCGGCCCCTAACATTATATGGAAAAATTGCATCCACACTATGTTCTCACGAAAACATCGTGTTTCCTTCAGTTGGTCATAAAATCTACCACAGTGCTTTTGACCTCTATCTCAAAGAGGGATCTCGCAGGCGAATGACTAGACATGTTGGAACATTACTTAACATTTGGTTGATCACAGACGAGCGCTCTTCTGCTTACGAAAATTAGTAGTGCTGAAAGTCAGTTTAATATTTCTAGTTGTTGTAAACGGAAGGACCAGAGATGTTGAAGGATATAAAATTATGTTTTATAACTATTCAATTTTGTATAGAATCGGATTTTCTTAAATTTCAAAATTAATTGTCAGGCTTTTGTATTAACCGAATAATTTTAAATTGAATAAGTAAATGCAAAATGTTTTTATTGAATATAAATTTTTTATAGGTGAAAAATTTAGTTGACATTTTTTCCCTAAAGGAGAGCCTTCATCACTTTCAAAATAAATGGACACCATCGCTTTGCTGTTGCTGTTAATTATCGTAGTTTCACCTTTATGTTTTCCGCATAAAAAAAATATATATAAAATATTTATTCTTCGTTTATTTCTTTAACAATCTAACATTATTCACAACTAAAAATATGAATGCGCTTGCAAAAGAAATGCCAATAAGAATTGTTAACAACACATCATTATCCAAAATAAACAGATGTTGTTCGACTAGAATTTTGTTCCAGTTTTTTTTTTTTTTTTCTTGTTTTTGCTTTTTGTTCTTTAGCTCATGCTGACACTTGTATCATTGGCATTCATATCCTTTGGCCATGATATAGGAAAATAGAAAAAGAAAAATTTTCAAATTTTAGTTCACACTTGGTCCTCTTTTTTTGTTTTGTTTTGTTTTTGCTTCACTATATTTTTGGCTTTCATATTTTGTACGGTAGCTACTGTGACTTTCTTGGCCAGAAACAGGAAGTTTGAGGGTACGAGGAATGTGAAAGTGTGCGTTTTTTCCCTTGTCATACAATTATCAATGTTGGCATATTGTCAGATTTGTTTGAATTTTATTTAGAACATAAATTCATTTTGGTTGCTGATGTCTTATCTGGTTGCAATTTTATTGGAATGACTCCATCGTTATAGAGCACAGATAGTTTTTTTCCCCTTTTTTTTTTTTTTTTTTTTTGTTGAAATTGTTAAATTGAATTCAATTGAATTGATTAGAGATGCATGATTTAGTTTTTCTAGCTTCGTGGTATTTTTATTTTTGTCACTTGTAAAAGGACACCCAAAGTGAATGGCTTTTGTCAAAAATGTTGAAAATGTCAATATTGTTTATATCCAAATAACCCTTAAGGTAGCTTAAAGACAATTTTTTTTTTCACTTTCCCAACTAAAATCTAAGTGTGGTTCGTTTTAAGGAAACTTCCAAAATAGTTAAACCCTATAAAGAAGAAATCAAGCATATTAACAAAGGGAGCCTAAGCCGCCCACCACTGAGCCAGAAAGGGTTCAGAAAAAGTCACAGGTTAAAAAGAGCAAAGTTACGGATCTTGGCGGTCTATAGGCAGAACTATTTGAAACCGATATCGATGGCCTCGAATAAGTATGAATGAGCTCCTGAATACGATTTGGTTAATGGATTGCATCCTATATAAATAATAGCAGTCTAATCACCAAAAAGGCAACATAAATGTGGGCATCAACTAAAGAAGTATTAATCTTTTGTCCATCGCATATAAAACTTTGTTAAGTGTGATTTATGAGAAACTAAAGTCTACTCTACAGGACCTGAGTGGATATTATCGGCACGTCTTTAGGCCTTATAATTGTGCGATGGACCGGATACTCACACTACGGCAAATAATAGAGAAAACCCAAAAAAAACGGATAGACGCTTATCATATTTTAGTCGACTACAAGGCTGCCTTCGACACTGCTATATTGCAAAAACTGTATAAAGCCATGGTCGATTTTGGTATTCATATATCTCATAGTATACGTCTTTGCAGGACGACTCAGACTAACATGAAGTTTTCAGTAAAAATAAGCAAAATCTCCGTTTTACTCCTAACTACAAGGCGACAACCTATCATGCTACATCTTCAATATGCTGTTGGGGAAGATTATGAGGAAAGTTGCAGTTAACACGACTGTTAACATATTCAGGGGAAAAGCCATAACCTAACATAACAGAAAACTATGATATGTTTCTGCAGCCTTCTCAGATATTGAAAAGGAGTCAGCAAAAATTAGTCTGTTGATAGACGATGGCAAAACGAAGCTATTTGTTTCAACGAACAAAGATTCTATTAGCTTAGGAAACTGTGTGAGCGTGGACAACCATAACTTTAGAGTGGTGGACAGATTCAAGTGTCTCGGTTGCGCTGTGAATAAAACTAATATCATTACCATATAGATGAAGAGAATAGTATTGTTTGAAAACAGACGTTTTTAGTCAAGTTTCGCCAATGATTTAGTGGCAAAGTCCTTTCCGGCAAACACAAATTCATCTGCACCAAATACTTGAATCTTGAATATATAGGTAGAATTATAACTCATGCAGATGAATCAATTTTTGACGTTTTCTTGGAGAGAAAAATACTCTAGAAAATATATAGACCCATCATCGTCGACGGAACGTATAGGTGTCACATGAACCCCAGGATGCACGAGCTATACACCGAAATCGTTGTGGTTTAGCTGATAAAAATAGAGCTATTAAGCTGGCTTGATCATTTTGTGCGGTTAAGCCCAATCGTTCCAGCACATAAGATTTTCGACAACGAACTCGACAGACGACGCAGAAAAGGACGATCAGAAGTACGTTGGAAGGATCAGGAATTCGAAATACTCTCAAAACTTGGTGCAGATAATTAGAGAAGAAGTGATGAAAGTTGAAACACTTGGGATTATACACATACAATATTATCATCAATTAAACCCATACATATGGCGTATAATAGATGATAATATATATTCTGAGTACGTAAGTATGTCAGTAATTCCGCTGAATGAGGAAGACCTTATAAAGCAGCAATTAATGGAAATATAAATTAAGATGGCTTAAAAAAGGTTTTGTAAGTCTGATTCCTTTTTATGGCCAAAAACTGAAAGATATTATCAAAACCCTTAGCGAGATGAATTGAAGTGGGATTACAAAAAGCGAAACCGACTTTATTATATTGTATAAGCGGCACATAATCGGCAAAATTATCTATTTCAATCGCCAATGAAGTAAACAATCAGAATAATTAATAATTTTTTACTAATCTTTGCACTTTATCAAATTTTGCTTCAACTCTTTAATCAAGTATCAAGTCTTGATTAAGGTTACTACTATGCCACAAATTCCAGGTCAAATAAGGTCGACAAAGAGCACCATTTTTTGAAAGAAGTTAGAAATCATGTTGTCAAATTGTTAGTGCTTCTGATACTGGAATAATGTTATATGTCTTTTTATGTTTTTTCATTTCCGATATCTATGATTCACTAAGTTTTTCGAAAATATTCCATATAATATTAAATGAAGGTGTAATGTTTTCTAACAAGGACATACAATTTCCTCCTTCTACTAAAATGTAACTTTAATAACGTACAACAAATTAGCTAACTTATTTAGGCTATTCATTTTATCATCTCAGTTTTCATATCAAGGATTTTGGCGCTAATGAATACGGTTACGGTTTTCTGCAGTTTAGGAATAACCAACTGAAATTGAAATAAAATCAAATTTTCTAGTTAACCCCCAAAAATACAGAAACGCAACGACTACAACACCACCGGTAGTAACAACACAATCATCATCGTCAAGAGCAGCAGCAGCAACAACAATTTTACTATTACAGCAGCAACAGAAGTAACAACCCTGTGGCACAGTGGTCTAAAAAGGATTAGCAAGGGGATGCAGGAAATGATAACAATATTTAACCATTTATTGACTAAAATTTGCAGGAATACCTCCAGTTAGCCATTTTAGGCTTAACAGTATAATGTAAAAAAAATTATGAAGTTTTTATACGCCAAAGGAATTAAGCGGTGTCAACTCCGAAATCACAAGTAAAGTTGTAATAAATAGAATTACTCATACGTAAGGCCGTAGCATGCAAACAGCAACAGTATATTCTTTAGAAAAAAATATGAATTACTTATACGACCTGGTGGCCATTTTAAAGGAAAAATTTAGCTCCCTGAAGCATAAGAAAAGAAAGTATTATAAGAATTACTGATGCGTCAGATAGAATGAATTATAAATTAGTAATACAACCTAATGCCCAAGTTAGAGAAGAATGATTGATAAGTCACTAGTCGCTGGTTGCGAGGCAAGCAAAGTTAACCAACAACTTCTCTTACTCATCCAAAGGTTAAGAAATGCAAAAAACGGCAAGTGAATCATTGCGAACCATATTGGAAGATTTACCTTTCCTTTAATTTCAATGAAGCTAGCGCAGCCACCAATAAAGCACATTTAAACAATGGGAATGCTTTTGAAAATTACGATAAAGCACACTCAAATTACGGTGCCACATGAAAAACGGGTTATAAATTACTCATACGATTTGTCGCCTTTAAGAGGGAAGACTATTGATATTGCTTATACGTCAATGATTGCAATCAAAGTTGAGTTAACTGGTAATATCTCTTGTACTTCGGGTATATAATATATTTTTTCGTTTGTCAGTTAGTTCATAAATAACACATTTGAACGAACTAATACATTAGGCAGCCAAATGTAAACATATATGATATTTCCAGTGAAACTCACATATAACCTTCTCATACATCATGAAACGCGTCAGAAACGATTAGCACTGCTTATGCGCTTAGGCCCGCAAGTCAACGTGATGGTTAACGGCCTTCCTGGCGAATGAAAATGTAAATTTTATTCACTAGATGTGGTGATTAAAATGGAAATTATTCACGGGTTGGATTACAACATGTTATACTCTATAATGTGATAATCACTAATACGTTACGAGACCCATTTTTAGTGATTAATATCACTTACACGTTATTTAGCACAGATCAAACTTTTATGTTCGGCAAATCTCTACGGAAATCTCACTAAAAGTTGTTATTTCACTTTTGTATACGAAATAACTTAAAATAGGGCGAAACTGTATTTTAAGAACTGCATTTTAAAATAATCTTTCATATAGTAATGAATTGTAGATTAAAGACTCACTTTAAGTATTCAATGTGGATTATAGTTTTAACCTATTTCGAATCACTGTCCCCCATAAACATTATCTTCACCATCATTACTTCAATCATTACTAGCATTATACTTGATAACGTCACCGAAATCTTTCACATCTCTCTCTACCGCAAAGTCGACAGCTTCATCAACATTGCTCCCCTGCTGTACCACATCTATAATCAACAACACCATCATCATCACTGCCAGCATGCACCAACACATTCCCATATTCTCACTTTCTAAATGAGTTTTTGATTAAAATTTGTATTACAAACCCCTTGAGGTACAAGAGAATAGATAGGGCGAGCTAGAGAAGAAAAAAGAAAAACACAACTATAACTAGAACGTAAATTAAATCAAACTAAATGTAAGAAATCCTATACTGTGATATATATGAAATAGGAATACGAGAGTAATTTTAAGTGGAAAATCAACTAACTAAATGAATTTTGTTTGGCAAAGCATTTTGAGCTCTATGTCATTATTTTTGGCTGAAACTGTAGTGAAAAATTTGCATATAGAATTTAGCTAGCCAGGAATTTAATTAAAAATGAGTAGAAAATAGGAATTATTTATAACTTTGGTAGCTGTCTCTTCTATATATTAGCGATCAGGGCTCTTAGAACTAGCATAGTCTGGTAATATTAATTTTTGGCTAGCACACAGTTTAACGTCGCTTAAAGCTTCAGCCGCCTTCTGTGAGTAACGCAATGAAATCAACTTTCTCTGGATAATAATCAAAATATTAATTTTCCAAAATACTTGCAATTTCTAATGAATACTTCTGAAAAAAAATTTACTCTTAGAAATTGCCCCTGATATGATGTACGAATGTGAACGGCTCGGTGAGTTGCTTTGCCATTTGACTGTCTCTAAAATAAGATTACAGATATAGTAGTTCAAATAGTCAGTTGAACTCGAAAAAAAAATTATCTAAATTAATTATGAGGAGAAGGTGAAATTGCGCAAAAAATCCTTCCTGGGATTACAAACCTTCCTGGTGATGTAATGGCAAGTTTATTAAGCATGTGTTGAGTATTTTCAGTTGATATCCACTTGACAGGTAGACTCCTGTAAAGCAGGTGATATATGAATATGGAAATCCAAAGAAGAACATGATTGTGGACTACTAAAAAAAGCCAAAAACAAATTTAAAAAAAAGAAATTCAGTTTTCAAAATCTTACAAATAATTTGGTATATGCACTAGACTACCACAAATTAAATGATATTATCAAAATTAGTTTTCAACTTATACGCAAAATGAAACGACAATGACGTGTTCGAAAAGTAAGACCTGGTTTCAAATTAATTACTCGAATATAGTTAATGGGAGAAAAAACCTTTTTTTAGAGTTCCTAGCACTATGACAGACATCTTCGCCTAATTTTACGTCATAAAATGTTATTAATGTTTGAACTGCGATTGCTTTTGTCTAAGAGGGAAACCAATTGTGGCGATTTTTTCCATGTGCCGCAGTTCTTATTGCGTTGTGTTCAGGAACATCGAAATTTGTATCCGGATTGTAAAACAGCTACACTTAGGAAAAGTTACCCTAAATGAATGTTATTATTTTTTATTTGTTTTTAATAAAGATTAATGGCATTATGTAATTTTTGGTTTATTTCACTCTTAGTTACTTAATTGTTTCATTTATATTAGTTTAATAGTTGACTCAGAATTCAAGACGTATAATAAGTAATATATAAACTTTGAAGATCTGTCGGCACGGCTTCCGGTCATGCTAGAAAGATGAAATTTCATATTTAGGCATGTTTTAGCATTTATAAAAAAAAATAGAGCATTTCAAAATTAAGAAAAAATGTTTCTGCCTATATAAGGGACACCCTAACATATACGAGTATATACATATATATATATATATCAAGAAAAACATGCGAGCCGCGTTCTTGTTTGCAATAGCTATTTTACCTACATCACCCTTCAATCAAACATAGCTTATTATCAAATCAGAGAAAACACTATTTTATTTGCCGGCAAAACACTTTTCAACCCAAGCGATTACATATGATCACAATCATCATCTTCGTCGTCACCTCATTGGCTACTCCAAATCTGGTTTTCTTCTTAAGGTCTCCATTTCCTTCCAGCCACCCTCAAAAAAACTGTAATTTATCTCACAAATAAATATTCCGGTTAAAACCCTAAAATATCAATCAACATAATGTTGGCAACGGCAAACAATTCACATGGAACCAAACGAAAAGTGTCTTCTTTTTCATTTTTCTTGGCCTCGGCTTTCATGCTTTTCTGTGTTACTGTCCCTTTAAGACATTACACTCATCATTTTTCTCCAGCTTGTACCATTTTCAGAGGACGAGGAATAAATGATAAAACATTAACATTATTTTCTTTTGCCTCGATGCTTGTTCCTTTGAAGAATTTGTAGATTCTTTGCTCGTCGAACATTGATCATTTTTGTGAATGTCTCTTAGATATAAAACTGGGTGAATAGTAGGCCATGGTGAGGAATGGGAATAGTTGGTTCATTCTCCTGAGATATAGGACAAGGACATTTTGTGATGAGCAAGCATCTGAAACAGTAGCTGAACGATTGAATGGTAAAATGTATGCTAGCAAAACAAAGAAAAGAAAAAGGCTACTCGTTCAAAGGAAAATGACACCCGAAAATTCTCCATTTATTTTGGATGAATTCCAACATTTGTGTATTTCAGTTCTTCACACTTTTGCACTGAACACTCTGTTTGCTGTTTCTTTGTTATCGGGCTGGAAAAAGTAATGTGTGCTGCCTGCATTCCTATACTTTAAGTATTCACCATTAATTTTGTTATTACACTTTATGGCATCCTTATCGCAGAGAAGGAAAATAATAACGTCCGCACGTAGCATATTTCTAGAAGCAACTGTTTCTTAAGGTCTGGGCGGAAAATAAAGCATATTTTTAGGACTGATTGCTACTTTAGGCCATAAACTATGCCAGTGGTGATGGAGTTACATGAAGCTATTTAAATGTCGTAAATCTTTAGATTGTTTGCCGTGAAATAAATACGATTGTGTGAAAAATTGAATAGAGGAGAAAATTTGGCAATCGTTGCAGTTACTAGAAATAGGTTCTAATAATGTAAACTAGGGTGATTCAATAGAAAAAAATGTATAGCAAATCCCAAATGATAAAGAATTATTGTCAGGATATTGGTTTCCAAATATTTTATATTGAAGGATTTTTTGTTAATAGTTTTTTATGCGGTGTTCCCGTATTAGACTGGATTAATCGTACCGTTCCTATAAAACAATAAAATACTATTTGTGTACGAGTATAAGGCTAAGCCAATCTCTGCAATAAATATTGCAACGCACCAATCGTAAAATTTTCTCTTTACTAAATAATTCCAAACTTAATAACCTTAATCTTATTGCCCAAATATGGGCACATAAAACGTCAGCAAAATCTCATGATGCTGCATAATTTGCTCCCCACAGTCACTACTGCGGAATTGAGCTCACGTTATCCGTAGTTTCTTACTATCTCCCGAGTAAGCTAGTGAATTTGAAATTTGGTACAAAGTATCACTTATACTTAGTATTAAAACTCATTCCTAAGGGTTGTCTCAAATCTCTTCTGCTTTTTTTGGTCTCCAGCAAAACAGTTCAGAAGATCGGATCGGAACAACAAAATAATCCCGAATACAAATAACTCTCTTTAAATTTGTCATAACCCTTGAAAGACTTTCATGAAACATAAAATAAAACTAGGAAATAAACGATCTGTGAACATTTAAGACACTTTTTCGCTTCCAAATTGAAAATTTCGGATCGTCACGAGCAGACCAATTAACCCTCGCCGTGTTCCCTGCCATTGTTTGACGATTTTGACGCCCGGACTTTGAGTTTTCCAGTGTTGTACCGGTCTTTTTCTATTTTTTGATATACTGTCGACTGAGAGGAATATTAGGCGCTTAATTTAAGTGACGAAAATCTCGAACATTGCAGTAGTATCTTCACACACTACACACGCCGAGAAACACTCTACAGTAACGGAATTTGCAAGAGCAGGCTGCCGATTAACATACCCCCAACCTTCCTGGGATTCGATGCGTTCGCGCAGTAAACTAAACGAACATAAACTTTCTTTTGAGTTACCCTGTGTTAATGTTGATAACGTTAGTGATATAGCCTATATCAAACTTTTAAACTTCAAACTTAAGATTAGCTTATAGTGGGGGCATTTCTAGTGAATTTTAATTGTTGATTTGTTGCTGCAACCTTCTCAAATATTGAGGAGTCGGCGAAGGCAATTTTTGCAGTAAACGAGGATAAAGTGAAATCGTTTCCTTCACCAAATCAACCACTTTTTCGGGTGTAATGGTGTATGAACAACGTTAACAGTTATAATTTTGGGATGGCGTCTGACTATGTTTCCTCCGGAATAATGATTCTAATTAAATTATTATTATCTTATTATTATATTATACCTATATATATATATTATGTATATAATGTACATGTATATTATATTATTAAATTATTATATTATTATAATTAAATTAAAAGAAAGCTGTTTATTTTAAACAGGCGTTATTAAACATCAAGCAAGAGCTTTAATATATAAGTCGTCTCTCGGTTAATACAAATGGAACTGTACCAGATATGAGGTCGACCAAACTTGCCTTACATGCAATAGCATATCATTTTTTGATAATCAACGTCAATTATTTTTGCTAAAGTAGCAGAATAGCAATTTTTTTATACTAAACCAATGGAGGAGCAGCCAATATTTCTAATATAGTGTAACATTTGATCTCTCATATGATCTCTTCAGATGCGGAAAAAATTAAATGTTCATTTACATTAAAAAAGCGCACAGACATTATCTCTCCCTATACAAAACCTCAATAATTAGAATTCGCTACAAATGCCCTACTAAATGCTAATCTTAACTACTTCTAATTTTTAAAATTTTGCTTAAAGTGACCATTTCTGCAGATTTCAGGTCTTCTAAACCAATTTGACTTAAATCAAAAGAAATTATTATTTCTCAACCCTACCGAATCGTTTCTCTCTCTCTATCTCTCTCCCTCTCTCTCTCTCTCTCTCTCTCTCTCTCTATAAAGCACAATTTCTAACTACTAACCAAAATGGTACTAAAACTAATCCTCATACGGAAACTTATGAGACGTGAAAGATTTTCTTTTACAAAATTTACGCGCAAACATGGAGGGTTAACATAAATTTCACTAGCTCCATTCACAACCAACGATACCAGCGACGACAGCAGTAACTTTCCATTGACTTCTGTGGAAGCTTAGGCAGCATAAACTAAAGAATTTAATGCGTTTTCCGAGGAAAATCCACTTTAATAGAGTCTCATTTACACTTGGAAATTGTATGAAATTATTGGTGGTGTACTATGGACACTAACACTAATATACAAACACATGAAAACACGCACACATGCACACTTAGAGTTATCTAATAGTGCATGGGTATCGTCATTTGGATGTTTGTGAACATCTTTGTAGATGTGTTAACAGCCGAATCCTTTTCGGAGGATTTTGGTGAAAGGATTTCGGACAAGTGTTGTGTGAGCTCACTCACATACTGAATATTTTCTATGTGTGCTGCCATAAGGACACATTTGTCTGCTTGTCGAAAATGGCGGGACTCTGGTTGTTGGACTGGAGTTTTAACAAGGGCGCGCGGAGACTGGTTTGCATTGTTGGCTGTTATACATTCACTTCCGCCATTCACTCACGCCCATTTATTGTACGAAAAAACTGACCCCCACATTTTCACGCTCACTCTAAATTTACACGCAGTCACTCACACCATTGCTAATTCTTGCCGCTTCACCCCTTTACGTTCACTAGATGGCATTGCATAAAGTCGAAACGTTCACTTCGTCTCTTTTTGCGAGAGTGTACATGATTAGAAAAAATCACATTTGTTGGCAACAATTCAACACTAAATTGATTTTGAACAAAAGACCAAAGTGAGGGGAAAACACATACATAGTTGGAAGAAGAAGGGTTGAAGGCTAAAGGGAAATTTTGGATTTTGTGGGTCTACTATATGTCGTTAGCAAAGACTAACAAAATCAAATAATCGAAAAACCAGAAAGAAACGCAGTCAGGCCTTAGCCAAAACCGCGTGCAGCCGCATGGACGTATTGTGGAGGTACGTCTTTATTGCCTGGTACGGAAACGTCATTATTTTGAAGTTTTTAGGGGGAGGAAAAAGGAAGCTGAAACAAAACCTACTCCAACAACGGCTAGAAGTCGTGAGCAACGTGAGCAATGCGAGCTAAAAGTCTGATGCCTTTTTAGTAGGTGTTTTGCATAAACAGTTTAGAGTAAAAGTTTGGAGCCAAAAACTTGTATGTTTGGTATCCTTTTACCAAATAGTAGGAAATTTCAGTATTATTACATTATACTAAACACATGGCAACTCTCAAGAACAGAAGTTGTTAATACATTTTTCTTAAAAAACAAAAACGAATCAGATTCTCTTGTTTTCCATGAATGGAAAAGGGGAGAGCTACTCATATTGATTGATTTTACACCGATTCCACTGATTAAATGTGTATTAGTGTTTGACGCTTTGTCGCAAATGACGGCTATAACAGTTAATAAAAGAAGGAAAATATCTCATACGAAGTGTACTAATGCATTCATTTTATTATTCAGTAATACATCGAAAAAAATGTGTAACAATCCTGATAACATGTAGAACGCTTTTTGTGGTAGCCATGAACAGTTAGAAAAAACATATTTATAAGTACGGCAGTCAATTTAGAAGAGAGCTGCAACGTTTCAATAATGATTCCAAATATCATTGATACTTCGATTCAAAAAAATATGTTGAATTTTCTTTCGATACAACTGACCACGTTTGCCATAGCAAATTAATACTTATTAAGTACAAATATGTGTCTTATTAAATTCTATCATAACGGAGCTATGTGAAGTTGACTAATTTCAATTGTAGTACAATTTTTGTACGATAGGTAGTGCTCGATGTATTTCAGTAATGAACTTTGCTACCAATAAACACAATGTGCGGAACAAGATGCGGAAGATGGATTTCAATAGAAAAAAAGGGTGCATTATCAATCAATCACATTTAGAATTTACTGAAAATGTATTTAATGATAGCTTTTAAACTAAACATATATCTTAAATGCAGAAAAATCAAAAAAATATCATTGTATAGCATTGCTTAGAGAAACCTCAACAGTGTACATCAACTCAAATAAATGATTATTGGACATTCCCCTGAAAATCTTTCAGAAAAAAGGTATTCTACTTTTGGAAATTTTTAAGAAGTTGTCGTTATGGATATATGAATGAATTTCGAAAACAGAAAAATTCAAAACCAAAGGTCATAAGTGGTTGGAAGTATAATTTTATGTTTATTAAATACAATTTCAATATGGTCAACATGTAAATTGTATTTGTATTACGAGCAAAGTTGACAATATCAGACTACCATGGGGGAGGAAATATATGTTTTAAACCGATTTTCAATGATATTTCTCAGAGCAGAGTATCTTCTAGAGAAGTGTAATTAATAAAATAGATGGTGCTCTACATCATTACCTTTGCCATGTGACTTTTACTTTTCGGAGCATTTTTCTGCAAATAGCACCGAAAATATAAATACTCTAAAGAGTGGGGCGATTTGACAGTAATTGGGGAAAGACGAAACTGAATTAACTATTTATTCATATCACCTATTACAAGCAGGGTCTCAGAAGCGTTCTTATCAAATCGATCACGCAATTTTAAGGAAATGCTATAATTTAACATTTATATATAAATTATATAAATTTTATAATGTCAACGAACATGACCTAAATCAAAATACTCCAAAATTCCATTTCAAGGAATCGTGTCATTCCACATCACTTTTCGCAAAAAATTCTATTCATGTTGTTTGGATTATACAAAATTCGATAGGCAAATAAGCTTCAATGTTAAACGGAACCCAGATTTTATGATTTTTAACATTTCCGCTCTAGATACGTAAGCATTAAAATGTCATTATTAATGATAAGAGTAAGATAAACGAATCTTAGTTAGTTAGTTAGTTAGAGTGGGGTATGGCATGGGATCCTGTTTAGAAACGTTAAAAAGGACATAGACCCCCATCATGGCATGATCACAGTCTTCAAGGGGTCAATGTTTATCGACCTATATTAAGGGGATAACAATCACTCAGGAAGAGTGGACAGAAATCATTAATTACAAAAGAGTTCAACAGTTCAATTAAAGACAAATGTCAGGAATAGACAGATGTCATGGCTTACAAAATAGAGTTGAACCTTCATTGTAAAATGAAGAAGGAAATAAAATACGGGGAGAAAGAGCAGTTTGTTGGCTATTTAGCAAATAACTGAATAATCAAATAATAAATAAAATAAATGTATAATATATATAATTTAATGTCGTTGACGTATAGTTGTGAGAGTTTTAAAAACTACATGTTTATTGAATGCAGACGGTTTTTCTAAAATGCCACTTTCAGCTTCAGTGATTTTCAAAAAATGTGAAATTTTAAAAAAAAATTTCTATACTGTTGTAAAATTTAAAAAGTTTGTTAATTTTAAATAATAACTTCAAACTTTTTCAAAAATTTATAATCCTTTTTACAAAATTCGAATTTTTTTTTAATATCAAAGAGTTTAAAATACTAATATAACTATTGTATGAACATAATATAAAGTAAAAATTTCTGCAAAAAATGTGTTTGAAAAATCTTATAAAAAAAAACTGCACAAAATAATCATTTAAATTCTGCCTAAAATCTCGTGTTATTGATTTTAGCAATGTTCTAAACAGCCAATAATTTACAGAAGTTTTTTTCCTTAAATTATAAATTTCCAGTTTTTTATTTTCTAATTTTTCAAAATTTTTTTAAAAATTTCCAAAAAAAATTTTTAAATTATAGGTTTTGAGAGAAGTTTCTCATTTTCTAATTCTAAACTCAAATTTTTTAGAACTTTCCTAAATTTTTTTAAATTATAAATTCTGAGAAAAGTTTCTCATTTTCTATAATAAATACATACTCAAATTTTTTTAAAAATTTCTAAAATTCCGTAAATTATAAATTTTGGAAGAAGCTTCTCAGTTTGTAATTAGGGACTCAAATTTTTTAGAAACTTCTAAAATTTCTTTAAAATATAAATTTCGAAAGAAGTTTATCATTTTGTAGTTACAGATTCAAGTTTTTTTTAACTTCCAATACTTGTATATTTACATAAAATTTCAAAATTTTAACTAAATACGAACATTTCTATAATTATTTAATTTGACTTTCTATAACATTTTAAAATTTTTTAAAGTTTTTATTTTTATATGCAAATTAAATTTCAGTATTTTTGCAAAATTTCAAAATATTTGAAATATTCCAAATTTTATAGAATATTTCAGGATTTCTATTAAACGCAGGTCTTCCTAAATTTAACACTTTTTAATAAATTTTCCAAAATTCTATAAAACTGAAATTAAAATACCAAAGATTTTTATCAATTTTTATAGAAATTTAAAACTTTTACAAAATTTTAATATAATAATAATTTTTAATAATATAATCTTTTTTTTATAAAATTTAAAAATTTTTATTATATAAAAAAATTTCTGTAAAATTTAAAAAAATGTGATTGCAAAATTTTTTCATATATGTGTTTTTATTCGCCTCATGCTGGCCCAAAATTTATTTTTCATTACGTGTTTCATTCAAAATTTTCACCTCTAGTGTGACAGCTGTATTTGTGGCAACATTTTCGTTCTGTATATTCCATGGCTATCTTTGGTAATTTATCTCGTGTATAAGCTTTATTTTGCATTTCCGCTCATAGGCTGTTTTAGACGGCTTTGTCGGTTCCTGACGCCGCCGACGCCATC
>JAHXMU010000145.1:1015180-1029700 GCA_019455685.1 Philornis downsi | reverse complement strand
ACCATGCGTTGACTACTTGCGCGCTAGAGAATGTGTGCGTGTGTGTTTGAGTGTCATAACTACCACTCTGCGAATTGTTTTTGGTTTATTATGAATGTTCCATAACGGCACTTTATCATTTTTTTCGGCACTTGGATTGTGGGCGGGATTTCCCGAAAAACTGTTTAAATTCTTCAACGTTCGTATTTATGCGTGCCGGTGGTATCTAATGATGATTTAATAGTCCATAGATAAATCAATAATGCTTTGGGGGCTTCCAAAAGTCAGTTTGGGCCCTTTATTATGAGTAACTTCGAAATTGCTGCGTTATGATGCCATTCATTGCGGAGCGCTTTGATAAAATTTCCATGATTATATGAAGGCTTTTATGGGAGCTAAAGGTGGTTGAGTTTAGATAATATACCAAAGGTATTGCAGTTTTGCAATGCATACAAATAAAGTTGATCATGCTGGGATGGGAAATAAACTTTAAATTAATTCATCACCAACAAAGAGTTTCCACATGTTAGTAATATGAAATAATGCAACTTTAAGAATGAAATGTTAGGCAGTGAGAAATCGAAAACTGGATGCGGTAAAAGATATTGCAAACAAGATCCAAGCTCACACATAAGTAAAAGTTCCTTTCTATCGAATGTAAAGTCAACAGGTTCCTGTACAACGCATTTAAGATTTTGCAAATATATGAAAAGAAATTCGTAAAAAATTCAAAATTTCAAGGACTCAAGAACTTGAAAAGCAACAGCAAATAGTGGACCCAAAATTTCTAAAAATAAATTCAAAAATTCCCAAATAAACTATAATAAAAATAAATGCTTGATAATACTAAAAAGGAATGTACTCTCTGAAGAAATATCTGCAAATTAATTGATTTGTAACACAAAAAAATCTCAGAAAATTACATTTTTACTACCTCCGGTATAATAATAAATGCCACGCAGTGTTTACAAAAAATATACGGCACATATGGCAAAGCCACAGCAAATTATAATGCCTGTTAAGAGGGAGTACTGTAAGCAAATAAAAGGACGGCAAACCATCTTTTTAAAAGGAAGAAACAATTACCGAAAGATCAGGGAAGAGAGGGCGTAAAATGATGTATGAATATATGAGAAATCATTTCAAGAAAAGATAAATGTTTCAATATGATGTGACTAAGCGGTCACTTTTCCTATATGTGGCATATATGGCAACGCTATAGCAAATCATAACGCGGAGTACTGTAAGGCAAACGAAAAACAGGCGGACCATCTTAAAAAAAAAAAACAGTTACTGAAAGATCAGGGAAGAGAGGACATGAAAAGATACAGAAACGGCACTAAAATCGGTGAACATTATAATTTGGGTTTGTATGGAGTTATAGTCTGGTGGAAGGCTCTTGAGAAGTAGGATACTGGACAAGATCCAGAGGATGGCTAGTTTGTGCATCATTGGTGCGATTATCACTACCCCATCCGATGCACTAAATGTAATTTTGCATTTACTACACCTGGGCATAATTAGTATGCAGACTGCCGCAGCTACGGCAGCAAGACTAAAAGAGCTGTCACAGTGGTCAAGCAGTGGTTATGGTCACAGTGTGATCCTTAACATGGTGCCTGACATAAAAGGCACCATAAGCTACACTCTGGCTGGACCACTATTCGACAAGAAGCACCATATTCTAGATAGAGATACATAGAAGTTGAGAAGTAGTGGGTTTGGCTACAAACAAAAATAAGACTAAATTATTTGTTTGTTGTATTGGAAACTGGAAGTTAATAAACATGTGGGTTTATCTGCCTTGGCTAGCCGGTCAGCCGCTTAGTAATGTCAGGTGCAAAATGAGAAGTAAGGCATAGTTTTTGGACAGAAAATTATGCTAATTCCAAAATGAAAGGTGAGCTAAGTTTCCAAACAGAATATGAAATATATGTACTATTTATTGATATAAACAATATCAACACGGTCGAAGTATCACAATACAGTAATTGTGCTGACTTGGTCATCGCGTGCGGATAAACCAAGACGCACTAGCAAAACCATGGACAGTGGACTCGATGAATGGCACAGGAGCGAGGCGAACAGAAGTTCGAAATTCGGTGTTCATTTCTATTCTTAAAACTCAGCTCATCAAGCGCATGATTTAAGGTCAATTTGACTGTACTCAGTAAAACTGCTTGAAAGATGGGAAGCTATGGCTTAAATCGATACCGAATATACTGGAAGAGAAGCGGTTTCTTAGTCGATTTCTCTTTGGCTTTAGAAAAACACTGCTAATTAGTATAATGATCAAAAATTTAGGTTACTGAGGCCTACAAGTTATGAGTAGAAGGAGCAAAATTGAATTCGGGAAAGTCGATCAATTTCTGGAAGGTATCGTAAGAGGCGGGAACGGTTCCTTTTTACAGAGTTTGCTAGTTTTACAAACCAACATAATGGGGAAAAAACAGCAGTTACCCAATTCGGAGTTACGGGGAAAAACTTTAATTTAATCGAAAAATCGATCAATTCGTATGTTAGGGCAGATTGATACAGCCTATTTACAATTTCCGGTTATGGGATGGCAAAATGTTAAACTGTGACAAGTTTTAAGAAGTTTCTAGCGATTTACGATAGTTACTGTGTTTACTACTCAGCCAAACAGACAGACGGATATCCCAATCACCAAATTCGAAAGCCTAGAAACACATTTGGTAAAAAGATATTTTGTACTTTAAATGCGCCCTTCAGCATATTAGGTTGTTAAATCTGAATTCATAAATTACTTTGTTAAAGAACCAACTCAGAGAAATGTCATTTTACGTTGCCAATTACACGAGCAATCCGGTAACACAAAAAAGACCGAAAATGATCACCAATATATTTTGCTGCCTCGTTCTTCCTATTTTTCTTAGGTGGCGACTGGATAGACATACTTATCTATTATACGCCACCCGTAGAAAATAATTCCAAGCGCTTCGATCTTCAGGGCTTCTCCTCCAATTCGTCACACCAAGGTTTGATAGTATTTCAAAAGCCTGGTCCTTCCAACGGAGTTTTAGTTGCCTCTTTTGCGCCGCCCATCGAGTTCGTTGTCGAATACTTTCTGTGCCGAAGTATTTGGGTCCATCCCCACAACATGACCCAACCAACGCAATCGCTGTATCTCATACATACAGCTAATTGTTAATGCAACGCCGATGCTCTCCGTCAACGATAATGGGCCCATATATTTTCCGGAGTATTTTCCTCTCGAAAACTGCAAGTACTTATTCACCCGCTTGCGTCAAAAACCACGAGTCTGCGCTATATAACAAGACAAGTAGAACCAACGTCTGGCACATTGTAATTTTTGTTTGTCAAGGGAGGGCTTTATCACTGAAACGCTTGCTGGGCCCATAGTAACATCTGTTAGCATGTGATACTCTCCTCTTTATTTCCATGCTGACATCATTCGTTTTGTTTACAGCGGAACTGAGGTAGATAAATTCTTCCACCACTTACAACTTATAGTTGTCAACGTTCACACAGCGTACCAAACGAGTAGACTCTGTTCGTTAAAACCAATAACTTTGTTTTGTCCTCGTTTACCACCAGATTTATTTTCGCTGCTTAATTTTCGATGCTTGAGACGGCTGCAGTAACATCTCGCAGTTTTCTGCAGTCTATATTTATGTTATTTGCATTTGCGAGTAACATACGGCCTCTATTAAAAATGGTACCAGTCGTGTTAACTGCAGCTTTCCTCATAATCATCTCCAACTGTATATTGAAGAGGTCGCACGATAAACTGTCGCCCTGCCTAAATTCTCGTTTGGTGTAGAAACGCTCGTTATCCCCATTAGGGCCATATCATTCCAATCATACAACTTCATTCCTACAAATTTCTGAACAAGCGATTTCCAGTTCTTCCCTTTTGTATATAAGGCTGGCAACCTTAATCAACTAAGGCTTTCTAGTGAATTACTAAATCTAACACATTTTTCTATTTAGCTAAAGATAAAATCATTTCAATCTATATCATATTATTATTTTCCTCTTTCCATAAAAAGGTGGGATACAAATTTCCGAAAACTGGGTTAAAAGTTGTGATTGCGTGACATTTTTCTATGCATTCCACACCAAGCACTTTGCCTCTATTTGAATTAATACCACATTCAAAGGTCTTTTGAGTTTTTGGTGACCACGTTGATATATTCATTAATATCATATTTGATTTTCTGGTGGCTTAGAAAACTTTCCATTAATATTCATTGAAAATTGAGTTCGTTTTGTTCTACCACGAAACAAAAGTCGACGAATGTGTCCAAAAGTTCAAAATTGTTTAAATTCTCTAACTTAACCTTTGGCGTGGCTGTGCAGGCATCCAAAAACCACCAGTATAAAACAGCAACCTACAGCTAAGCGAATACTTTGGCCTCTTTTCTGCCATTGAATGGCATTGCATATTTTCAGGGGATTTCTAGCAGCTGCATGTGAGCATACGGCAGCGCCCACGAGAGAGTGTTGCAAGAGGGATAGGGTGGGTGGACGAACGTAAAGTTTATCACTTCGTTTTTCGTTTCAGGGAAGTGATTAAAATAGTGTGAGTTTGGTTTTTTTATATGTTTCTTGTGCCACCGCATAGTTTTTCTCCATTAAAATGCAAATGCTAAAGGTAGTGTCACTTTGCAACAGCACTTTGCCATTGCTCTCTGTACGGTTTTAATGTCCGATGGACATAAAACTTTTACTGGTCAACATATGCCCCTTATGCCGGCAAACGGATGGCAGAGGGACTCGAATGTTTTGGTACCATTTTGCATAATAATATTTTAATATAAGTAGTTTAGGAAAGAACAAAATTGAGCTTTAGATTTTGTGTTATGAAGTTGGGAAAGTAGTTTTAACACCACAACCATTAAAATCCTTAAAAATGTGCTTTAAAATTTCTAAAATACAATTTTTTTTAAATTTTCTTATGTTTGCTGAAGTGTCTCCAGATTTTGGTGCTATCTGTGATAGGTTCTTTATTCCTCATCATCACCATCAACATCATATTTGCTTAACTTTTTGTTGAATACAATGGCACTCAATGACTTGCCTTCAAGTTGCTATTGACGTTAAGATTGAGGCGAGAGTTTTTCCTACATACTATTTGTTCAAATTCCTTCGTCTTCGGTGTCATTAAGACTAGTAAATCCACGGAAACAGCGGAAAGCGGAAAGTGATGATGAGTTCCTCTAACTATTGCATTCCTCCACCATTACCAAGAAATACTCTTAAATTTTCCCCCCTTTCACTGCACAGTGCATTGATTATTCCGTCTACGGAAAGAAGGAAGAAAACCAGCTCTTAGGGAGTTTTTTTTCCTTTTTTTGCTTCACCACAATGCACTCGACGTACAGTGCTCTTTGGCATGTAGGTTCAGTTGTATCCTGAAGATTTTTTCCCCTTCATTGGTGTTGGTTTAGTTAATGGCTCTCAAGATGACATTAAATTGTAGACTCTGTACGGATGAGAAAACACACATACACACAAATTGAAACAGGAGTGGCAGCTCTTAGAAACACTTGTAAAAATAAATATTTTCTTTAATTCTATAAAATAAATTCTCTAGCGAGGTAATGCCCTCGCAAGCGGGTAGTCAAGGAGAGACATTATTTATTTAAGCAACAGCAAAAGTTTGTTTTCGCTAATAACAGTAAATACAATATTGACCTAAAGTTAAGTTTAGGAAACGCTACGGAAGTGTGGCAAGAGAAAACTTTAGCAAATGACATTTCTTAAGGAAAAATTTAAAAGAGCACAGACGATGCCACGCTATTTCGCATGCGACCATATGTAATCACTTAAACAGAAAAGCAGACGGGCATTAGAATCATGTTTTTTACTCCATAAACTATTCCAAGCACATAAGCATATTTTTGGAGAATGCCCTTCGAAATCGGATGACCGACATGGGAATATACGCCGACTACACAGACCCATTGATGGATGCAATAAATGGGTCATGCGGAGCCTTGAAAGATTTACACTCGAAAAACGATGCACTTATTATGAAAATATTATAAGCATAATTTCAAAACGAATGGAAGACAGGTATGTAGATGGATATATACCACAAAGTCGACTGGGCCAAAACTTACGCAAACAACACTAACGATTACAACATTAACAAGTACGTGTTCTTCGCAGAATAATTGGGCAAGGCGAATAAAGCTTCTTGCCACGCATTGTAGTATATTTCGGCTTAGCTCGTTTTACATATGACCAATCAATTGACATACATTAATATTATCCGATAAGAGCCGACCACCAATTACCACCGCTGCCACTAAAGTATACGATAAACGAAATTTTCGAAAATGTTAACCTTTTACATTTCCTAATTAGCACCACCATTATGGTGATCTTTTGCAAAACTTTGAAAATTGTGATGGTTATTTCAAGTATCTACACTGCCACTATATATTTCTAACAATTACGGCATTATTTTATATGCTTCGCTGATTTTAAACGGGGTCGTATAGGCACCGCAGACACAAAACGCAATGGATACCCTAAATGAATTTCGTATATCAGAAGAGTTTTTAACATTTATTTTGATACATGAATATCAGAGTTCAAGAGATGGCAAACATTTTATAGATATCAGATGGCTGCGTATTCACTGTCACTCTTGGAAATTTGGGCCAAGAAAAAATGTTTTCCAAACGGATGCCGTGTTTGCAAATGGTAGAATGGTACTGTTTCAGAGAGTTGTTTAAATCATTTTAAACGCACGAAAAGATATTTGTTAAACGGTTGAGGTAAGGTGGCCGATTGTGGTACGATGGTTAGTACAGGCGAATATCGTTCGCACGATTGTGGGTTCAATTCCTAATTCAGCCAACTAACATTATTTAAGCGCTAGTCACCTCGACGAATACTTCGATTACTCGAGTAATCGACAAGTCTAGAGAATGCTTTTCAAACTGTACCCCTATTGCACAACATATACTTTTTACATTTTGGCAGAATTTCTGGGCTTTGTCCTTTTTCCTGTTAGTCTATCTTTATCAAATTCGCTTAGAAAGATGGTCGGACGTTAATCTCTTCTCTCATAGCAAACGTTGCAATTGACTGCAGCTTGCAGTACCCTTTTCTACGGGCATATTCTAATTTTTTCCATCATACTAATATTCTGAGATCCTAATTTTTTATACCCAAGTTTGATTTTGAAAATCATTGCCATCAAATATGTACCGATGTACTCAAGGACTCAAAAACAAATCATGTACACTTCGCGGTATCAATAATTTTCAATTGATACTTTCAAATCAACATCTCTGTACTCGATGCTTTCTAATGAAAAGGTGCAATTTCGGCTACAATTAAGTTCTAAAATATTTACATATTCCTGCGATATTAGATAATTGAGAATGGTGTTTACCTAGTGAAAAAACGGATTCTCCTATATTCTTTCAATGGAATATGAAAGAGTTTCTCACTAAAATAGATTTATAGTTTAACGACGACTTCAAACAACAGTTTGAGAACCTTCTACAGGACTTATTGCTTGCTCGACTACTCAAAGTGTTCGGCAACTGTTCGGAGTTATCGTTGACCTAAGGAATAAAGATGGTTATGCCAGAGTTGGAACCTATGAGAACCATTTAGAGGAATTATTTATTGCTCGACTATTCAAAGTGTTCGTCAACTTTTCGGAGTGATCGTTGATCTGAGGAAGAAAGTTGGATGCTACGATCTTGTGCATCGTGGTCGCGTATTTGAACCATCATGTCATGGTCGGCCACATTTCTTTAGCGTCGGTGCTATCATTAATCTACAGGAACATATGGACAGGAGGTAGACATAATAAGACGAATCTTTCATATACTGAATTGATTATATTAGGATTCAAATATAGTATAGTAATTAAGGCAACAATTCTATATTACATCTTATGGATGATTAAATTATATTATTTAAATGATTTCTTTAAATTATTTTGTTGTTATTAAATAAAATGACTTTCAGAACTCTTTAGTTTCGTCAATAGTTTGAAATATTTTCTATTTTAGTGTTAATCGTAGCATCGATACTTACGGTATCGCGAAAATATATTTATTAGCTTAAGGATATCGATACTTTTATGTCGATACTTTATCTATATCGATACTTTATCGATATCCACACTTTTATTTCCTTACTTATTTAAATTGCTTTATGGATACCCATACTTTCATATCGACACTTTCATATCGATACTTTTATTTCGATACTCTATCGATATCGATACTTTTATTTCGCTATTTTGTGGATATCTATACTTTTATTTCCATACTTATTCGCATTGATTTATGGATATCGATACTTCTATTTCCACACTTTATCGATATCGATACTTTTATTTCGATACTTTATCGATTTCTATACTTTTACTTCCATACTTATTTTTATTGCTTTATGGATATCGACAGTTTTATGTCGACACTTTATCGATATCGATACTTTTATTTCGATACTTTTTTTCGCTATTTTATCGATATCCATACTTATTTTCATTGCTTTATGGATATCGATACTTTTATTTCCATACTTATGTTCATTACTTAATGGATATAGATACTTTTATGTCGACACTTAATCGATATCAGTACTTTTAATTCGATACTTTATCTGTATCAATACTTTTATATCAATATTTTATCCATATCCATACTTTTATTTCGATAATTATTTTTATTGCTATATGGATATCGGTACTTTTGTGTCGACACTTTATCGATATCGAGACTTTTAATTCCTTGCCTTTTCGTTATCGATACTTTTATTGCGATACGTTATCGATATCAATACTTTTATTTCAATACTTCGTTGGTTTCGATACTTTTATTTCAGCATTTCATTGGCATCTGCAATTCTGATTCAAGTATTTAAAGGAGAATAGTGTCGGTACTCTTTAGTCGATACCGGAGACCAAGTTACCACTGTATATGTACCTATATATGGGGACCAAATGGCATTCATTCATTCATTCATAAGACGCTTCTTATCGCAATAATCGAGGCAGCTTGTTGGACTAGTCGGTCATCATATGAAATCTGTAACTGAAAATAGTCATATTTCCAGCATATTTTCATTTATCGATTTGCACGGTCGAATGTATAAAAATTCTTTTTTTTACATAAATATTCGCTCGACTTTTTGTTAGTATTTCAAGGTTTACATGCCAAGTGTCCATGATATTTGAAATGTTCTGTTTGATAAATCGCCTGCTTTGCTTTGCCTACAGTTGTGAATTAACAACCTCAACTTTGATGTTTTCAATGATCCCCCACAAAGTTAATCTACTGAATTTTGAAATTTTACCCTCATTTACTGTCAAAAAATACCGCAAAATGTTGTAAAACCACCAAATTACAATTCTCTTAATTAAGCAAAACATTAAATGACCTCGTTCTCAAATACACAAATACACAACTAGCAGCTATCGAAACATTTTCCCAAAAAAATAATTAACCGCATATTATCTTTGAAAGTCTACTGACATCGCAGCCCTCACTCCGCACTACACTAATCTACGACGAATTCTAAAAATTTCCCTCATCAAGAACGTATAATTTGATGTTATTATAAATTACATTTCCCCAACTAATTAATTAAAATGCAAGAAAACGAATGAATTTAACGGAAATGTTGTTCATTACTACGTTGCCAGCAATGGCTGGCTGCCTTCTTTTACGACCCGTTGTCCTCCTCCCCCCACAGGACAACTGTTGTCGCCTACTCGAGAGTTCCGGGTGTTTGTACGTAAACGTGAGTACTCACTCACTCACTTGCATTGTATAAATGAAACCAAAAAGAAAACTTTTGTGGTTTGAGTTCTTCACCGAAAACTTTGCACAGATTTCAAATGACTTCTAGGCCGCCAACTTCAGCACCACCAAAAATGGCAAATATTTGTGTGCAATTGTGAGCAGTTGCAATTTTTGCAAAGGGGTCCGCCCCAGCCATCATTCGCTAGACCGCTTTCACCCTTAGTGGTACTCGCAGTGCTCCACATTTCCATTTTGTGTTTTGCCACAAATTGTTTGAATTTAATTTAGGTTTGGCTGTTCACTACAATTGTTTTTTTTTTACTTTTTTATTCATTTTTGTGGACCATTATAAAACTTGCAAAAAGTACGAAAAGAAGTCCTTTAGATTTTCTTTTTTCCCCCTATTTTATTGTTGCAAGGACCAATGTCGTTGCTCGTTTAGGTTGATTTTCCTGTTACGTTGTTTTTCTTCCGCTGCACGTTCCGTGATTCGTTTTCTTTTTTCTTTCCCTCTGGTCTCCATTTCTATTATTTGTGTACCAGAATGCTTTGATTTTATCGAAAAACACTTTCATTAAAATTACTTTAATTTCCAACAGACGAGGTCGTCGCTTGGCAGCAGGACTCAAATGGAGGCGAGACAGCAAACTGGCAAGCACCCAGAGGGTGTTAAGCATATCCCTAGCCGACGACATCGTTACGTTCATTTCCAGATCGTTTAAGGGCATTTGATGATGGTTTTGGTGAAATGGGGAAAAAAGTCAGTGTTACAAGTAGTTTTCATTTTATCTAATTTAAGAATCTCTCTATCTGAGTGTGCGGTGTTTTGAAGCCAGAGGAAATTTCGGTTATTTGATATCAATTTTCAGTTGATGATAGGCTCGGCGAGGTCTGTTAGACAATGAAAAGCGATGAGGGCCAAATAAAATTTGGCTTTGGTTCATTTAATTTGTAATCAAATCAACAGAAGTGTTTACAATGAAAAGGGACAAAAATAACTCTTTTGACAGGATGTGCGTTAACTTTTTCAATGACTCGTTGAATATTATAGACGAGAAGGACTGAGATATTTTGTTTTTGAAACCATTTAAGATGTTTATTTTTTCAAGATTGTGCAACTGAAATATGTTCAGTTGATGCATTATTCAGTTGAGATTTCTCAATTTGTCCTGTCTTATAGTATGACATTCTATTTTCAAAATTAATTTTGAATGTTAAGATTACAAATGTTTATACCATCCCACTGAGATGGTTGTACAAGAAACAAGAACAGTTTATTTTTTTCTTTTGTGTTTGTGGTCTTCCGTAAATAATCGCGAGAATATGTAAAATTCTCGTAGACGTCCACAATGCTACCGTTAAGGAGAGTATGAATTCCAACCCAATTTCATCCATTCGTAACCAACGTCAAAAAATTTGAGCTTCATCCGCCTTACGCAAGATTTATAAACTTGGAAATAAGAAAATATAAATTAAGTAAAATTCCAAGTCGTTCTCCACCTATCACAGGCTTTTTCAAAAGCCTTCGGAAGGGTTATTTTTTCATATTTTTGCTACATACAGGGTGCCGCACGAATCATGGTACTGTCAACTGTTAATGGGGACCAATATTTAAAGATGTTCATGGAGTTTTTTTACCCAGAACTTCGCCAAAGACGTGTACATTTCAACGAAATTTGGTTCCAGTAAGATGGAGCAACTGCACACATACCCTGACCGGTTATATCGGAATTCCAACGAAAATTCCTAAACAAATTAATATCCAGAAACTTCATTTTCCACTGACCCCCAAAGATACCTGACCTGACTGCACCAGACTTTTTTTTATGGGGTTATGTCAAGCAACAGGAGTACAAAACGAAACCAAAAAATTTGACTAAATAGAACCAGTTCATTAAAACAATAATTGAGGCGATCCCGCAATGAATAATTTGTTGATCAGGTGTCGCATATGCGTGAATAATTTTCCATATAATACAAAAAAAAAAGAATCAAAGACATTGAATAAAATAAAGTTATTTGAATTTCTTATTGTATTGCAATTGGTGCCCCACCCTGTATATTCTTTTCAATGCTACGATGATGCTATGATATATGCATGATATATCATGATATGATACAATATGATATGATATTATATATGATACAATATGATATGATATGATATATTATAATATGATATATTATGATATGATATGATATAATATGACATGATATGATATTATATGACATGATATATTATGATATGATATGATGTGATATGATATGATACGAGCATAATATGGTATGATACCGTATGATATGGCATGATATGATATATTATGATATGATATGGCATGATACAATGTAATATGACAGATTCATTGTGATTTGATATGATATGATATCATGGAATCACTAAGAACAAAAAATAATTGCAGTTGAGAAGAAAATGAAACAAAATCTTTATCTCCCAACAGCCAAATTGGGGTCACCGTCCCGCTGTGAAGCTAGTAATACACTATATTGCTAGAAGCCTGTAAACCTCTACTCAAAGCCACTTACGTCCGATTGCACTATTTTTGTTTAGCATCGGCCGTAACCGGCCAAACCATGATGATTGGAATAAGCGACTATCATGCTTATGACCGTAGATTTGAACACTGATACAACCGCTTATCGTTATTTGATCACCCAAATTTGTTCGTAGTAATCGAATAATTGACAAATCTATCAAAAGTTTATCAAACTAAGCTAAGGAATTGTTAATTGAATTCAAACATAGAATACGCGCAGGATCACAGAATGTGTCAAGCTCTCCTATATTTCCTTAATGTGAGGAAATTTGTTATGTTTTCACCTTTGCCAATTACTGAAAGAAAATTGTTTGTATTTCGTCAATTTGTTTTCATTCCACAATGGTAATGAATTAGAAATACTCGCCAATTTATGAAAATTCCCACCTAATTGGTGGTTCGATTTCCCCTACATCTCCGCTGGAAGGACCAGGCTTTTGAAATACTATCGAAACTTAATGTGACGAATTGGAGCAGAAGCACAAAATACTAAAGCACTTGAAATTATTTTCTACTCGCGGCACGTAATAGATATGGATATTCTAGTCGCCACCTAAGTAGCTAAGATACTGGGACAGTTCGACCCAACATATTGTGTGTATCGCAAATTATAAAATGCCTGTACAAATCGACAAAAACTTTCAAATTTACCTTTTTTCCGAAAACTTAGTCAAAAACTGAAACTGATGAAACAACTGCGTACTCTACGGTAACGTGCATACAAAACTTGTGATTCTTTGCATGCACATTACCGTAGGGGACGTGGTTGCTTCACCAGTTAAAGCCAATCCTTAAATAACATTGTATAGAGTATGACACAACTTGTAAATTAGGAGTAATTTGCCTACCTGATACAGCATCCACTAATATTATATGTACATTAAAGCATTTCCACCTACTCAGCCTTTGAATACGGCTATATTATCTTAAATGTTTCTGAAACTAAACAAGACCAAAATTGGGGTGAGTACTAAATTTTTAATATTTCCAATCCAATTGAATATATTAAAAAATTGAATATATTTAAGTTTGCAATTGGCTCAAATGTAGGCTTTGCCTTTTAACCGATTGTGCATTTTACGCTTCTATTTATTACTTGTGCTGCGTTTAAATATGATAGTGAGCCACAATAGTACATATTGTTAGATATACCGTACTATATGTCAACTAATTTGTTAAATTCATTCCACTCATAGATGGCGTTCTAATCTTTCAAAAGTTTCATTCTTCTATGCTCCTCTTTATGCTCTCGCTCCAACATTTGACACAGTCTTATAAACCTAGTTCTTGTAAAAGGGATTTCCCCGTCCATCGTTTTCACTGTCAAAGACTTCTTATAACGAGTCATTTGCATCCATCTCCACAACATGAGATGTAGCAATCGCTGCATTATCATGCGGTCGACCAATCTATAGCTCACACAATTCCGATACTACCCGCTCTATTGAATTGTTCTAGCACAGATTCGCCCCTTGCAATATTACACGGTATTTTGTGCTATAAGTGGACTAGTAATTTTCCACAATATAGTATTCGAATTTTTTTCAGAATAGGACAAAAGATGATTCACCAATAAACTTTAATATTTCCATTTCCTAAATCCTATTCAGTATTCATTTAATCAACAGCTGAAATTATTTAAATAATACATTCTTTCATTTCATTGTCAATGTAAACCACGCCCTAAAAATATGCTTTAATTTCACATAGCCTAAAGCTCCTAAAGTTTTGCTATTTTACAAACCTAAAAAATGAAAAAAAACACTGCACAATTTCTCTATTACTGCCATATTAAAAGCCAATAGATTCTCAATTATTTTCAACTTAACAAGACATTTACATACACAATGACACGATTCCTCTTGCCTGTGACTACCATTGCCACACAGTCAACTCTAAGCCACTTTTAATGGTTTTCCGTTTCCCATAAAATGGCAGAAAACGAACAAACGAACATGATCTGTAAGGTCGGCATAGCTCTTGCATAGTGAAGACCAATAGAGGATGGAGGGGAAACGAAAAAAAAAATCCGGAACGGAGTAGCATTAATTTTCACAACCATATCTTGGAAGGAATTCAATGCAAATGATGTGCTTTGTCACAATTTATGAACCACTTGTTATAGTCTGCATCAATTTCAAGTGGAAACTGCAAAAGAACGTAAATTAGAAAATAATTTTTGTGCAATATTCGATAGGACAGAAATAACATTATACTGC
>JAHXMU010000145.1:981986-1015170 GCA_019455685.1 Philornis downsi | reverse complement strand
TCAATGGCGTAACAATTTTTAATATATTTTAAACGGAAGTTATTAGCTCGATATCCAGGCCACTTTTCTGCTGCATCAATTTGGCGATTTCTGATGTACTCGTTCACAGATTTCATCCCTCAACTGCCGCAAACAATTTCACTCTTGATTTCATAAAAGAAAAAAGTGGAACAAATACGAAAAAAAAAAATTAAAAAAATTCCACAACAATTTTCATTGATGCTCTTTTGTAATAGCAAAAAACATGAAAAAAAAACTTTAACATTTGATTAATGATTTTTTGCATATAAACAACCAATAAAAAAATTTTAAATTTATATATGTAAAATGTCAAAAACAAAATGATCTGCATCAAGGCAAAGCAGCAAAGAAACAGGAGAAAAAATGCCATTTAATATATACAGGATAATGAAAAAAGTATACGAATATACATTAGGGTGGTTGAAATAAGTAAGAAAACACAAATTGAAAGCTGTCTTATATAGAAAAAATCACAATTTTTTGTGATAAAAAAATATTGTAAATTTAAAAATATTATCGGAAACTAGTGGTAAACCGAAATCTCATCACAAGTTTTCACTTTGAAATCAGTCTAGATGTCCTTATGCTGGCATAATTAATGGCACCATTGTGCCACTATGTTTTCGTTAGCAAGTATAAGAAAAACAATCGGTAACCCATATCCAAAACATTTCATTTAGTGGACCACCTTAATATAAGTACGTGTATCGCTATTTACATTTTCATGAATTCGTTTTATAAAAAATGAGTCTCATGTGGCCTTTGTTGTGAACATCGCCACTAATCACACATTTGTACAGTGGCGGTTTATGGCAAAACCGGAGCAAAATAAAATCAAATGCAAAAAACACTTCAAACAGAAATTCATTTTACATATTTTACTCTGTTTAAACAAAAAACTATGTATTGGAACAAGAACATAAATAAATAAATAAATTGTAAAGTGCAAATGACATTACATTTTAATGCTAGCAAGAGAACAGACACCGATTGACCTGATAACAGGAATGGCATCAAGCGGAATGCAAAGCAAATTAAAGATTGTACAAATATTACACTAGATTTCAAGTCAAATACTTTAATTTGATGTTAAAGATTATGTTGGGAGTTACATCATCGTATTTGGACATATAAATGATAGCGCTTTGGGTCAAAATTACAGCTTTATACTTCCCGGGGAAAAGGACACAATTTCCAGGTTTCCCCCTGTTCAGAGCATCATTTTCCAACGCATATTTTAAATAGAATTAAACTTTTGGTTAGCAGAAAAATACAATTCAACATATTTCATTTTAAACATAAAGAGTTAACGAACATAAATTACTAAATTGCTATTTTAAGCAGTAAATGTTTTCAAATTATGGTTTGATTTTACTCATACAGCTCTTGAAATAGTTGTCATTAATTCAGTGTAATTGTGGTGAGTTCTCAGCTATATTTCCATCAACATCGTCGTAGAAGCAGATTAATTTTCTCGGCTCGAAACGATGGTTGTTTAGATAAAGTGGCCAAATATCTTAAAGTTTAGTACCGAAACAATTTTAACTACATCTCCAGAACGAGAAATGACACAGAAATTCTGAAAAAAGCCCTGAAACTATGAAAATCCTTGTAAATAGATAGCTTGAAACAAACGACTAGAATAAACAGAAAGACATTTTTAAGCACGAATGACATTTCTACACACTCAATTGCAGTGGTTTCAAAACCGCCGGTCGGGCAAGACTATCAGCTATCATATAAGTGTAATCTGAAATTTTATTTATTTAGTTAAAGGTTTGCCATTTACAAATATGGTCCGTTCAACAACTTAAGAACGCGTAAAAATAGTTAAAATTTACTACAAAAGTGGTGATTTAAAAGTGGGCACTTTTCGTGCATTGCGGACTGATTGTGGTCATCATAATCGACCTACTGTGCAAGGATTTAAAGGAAGATTATAAAGAAATTTGGAGAGACTGGAAGCATTACAGATGTGGTTAGACCTGTGCATCATCGCAATGTACGCACTGCCGAAAATATCATTCCTGTTAGTGAGAGTGTGGCGGATAATTCGAATTTCAATTCAGGCCACTATGGCCGTATGATAACCGGCTCTTTTTTGCCTGCAATTAACGATTATAAATTGAGCGATCAAATAAGACGGTACCACAAGCCATGCAACACGATTGATTTTGGCTTAATCGCATGAAATGTTTCTAGAAAGCGCAATTTTACGTTTTGGCTACCATGATAATGCGATTTGACGCCGTTAGACTTTTTTTCGTGAGCTACATCAAAGACTGTGTTTACGCGGATAATCCTCTAACGTTGGATCATTTTAAAGCCAACATTTGTCAAGTTATCGTCGAAATACCGCCCGAAATGTGGGAAAAGATGGTCAAAAACTACCTCAAGGGATTCACTGCAATCAATCCAGAGGTGGTTATTTAAATGACCTTACGTAAAGATAAGGTCCAATTATTATAATGAAATATAGGCTTCAACATTTTATTTATCTTTACTTTTGCAACCGAAAAATTTTAACCCAGTATTATTCTCCGCAACAAAAAAAGGTCTTTAAACACACAAGTTTCTAATGAATTAAAAACAAAATAGCGAATCTTTTTAATACGCTCGGCAATTTTATGTGACAGTTTGAATGCTTCATAAAAAAAAATAAGAAAAAAATTGCTGGAACAAATAAGAAAACTCTAAATTCAAGAAATCGGTAAACCTAAAATACGACTAATTTACATTTTCGCTGCTTTAATTCTCATTTTCAATATTTGCTGTCATTTTGATTTACCAATTTTTTCTAGAAAATTTTTGATGACAACCTGATGTCCTCATTTAGTACAAATCTTTGCTGGATTTATGATTGGACAGTCTTTTTTTGAACCAACTACTCCTTAACGATTTTTTATTTAAAAAAAATAAACTGACAAAAATTTCCAAAAAAAAAGAAGACATTTCTGTGTCGGCAAGACCAGTTTCTTAATATGGAGGTTTTTCTATTATTTCCATTCATTCGGATGATAATCAGTTTAGGGCTTTTTATAGATTCACCCTTTGATTGGGAAAGTTCAGCAAGCTTTTAAGTTTAAGTTGCTGTAGCCAAAAATCGATTTGAAAAACTTCATCCCTGCGAAAAATACGTTACAGTATTCGGTAAGATAAAAGCGACGGTACTAAGTAGTATTTGTTGTTATGCAGTGTTATTCGAATACTTATATACATATACATATATATATATATGTATATGTATATATATATAGGTATATGATAAATGGTACATATTTGATATATTTGAATACGACTAATATTTTCAGTATCAGATTTGATGTATTCGAATACGACTAATGTTTTTAGTATGAGATTTAGTGTGGCTCAGAATGAATTCAAAATTGCACCATTACAACACCAATCACATAACAAAAACGGTTTCTAGGAAATTTTGAGATAGGAAAACATCTGTTTGCAAATAGATACAAATCTAACTGATTATATATTGATAACAACTAATTGATCACAAAGTGATCTCTGTGAATATGCTTTCCTATCTAATGTCTAATATGGTGCATATAATTCGACACATTACCACAAAGTTTACTTACATCATATTATGTTATAAATACTTTGCAACAGGCTGCTCCCAAACCCACTTTGGGGATCCCTTGTCAATGTTTGAGAAGGTTGCAGTAACATCCCTCAGCTTTGTACTAGTGATAACTGCACCATCAGCAAAGCATGTGATTTTTGTGAAAAATTGTGGCGATCGCGCTCACTGCAGCTCTACAAGAATTTTGAAGAGATGACACTTTTTAATATCGAAGCCCTGATCTTGTGAATGTATGCCGTAACCATCATTGCACGGTTGGTCACGAGCTTAATGGAACTTTTATGCTTCATCTATAAATTTTTATGATCTCACTCTACCGGTCTTTCTATAACTATTACAATTATATACAAAAATCCAGTTTCGAAGTAAACATTTATTCGAATTAATAAAATTACATTCGATTTTAATAACTAAAAATCAGTTGTAATAACTAATTCCTTAAAAAATTTTGTGCAGGAAATTAAATCGAAATCGAATTCGATTCATGTAACTAAACTAATGAACAGTTCAAATGATGTAACCGACATTCTATGAAATTGAATTCCCACAAGAGCACAATTAAATTGAAATTGTTGCTCAAACTAGGTTTAGTCGTGGCCAACGACTACTAAATTGGTATAAAATATGAGTTTCCGAAGCGGATGTAACCTATATAACCAAGGTGCGCCGTTAGCAACGTGTTATTTAGATTATTCAAACTAATTGATTAAACATAGCTATCATTAAATTTATATTAAAGGGAGTTATCACGTTGAAGATTGGAAATCATGAACAGCTAAAAAAATTTCGCAAAGGAATCAATTTAATCCCATTTGAATAGCAAACATAGAGCAGAATTCTGCAGAAAATTGCATAGAAAAATATACAAATGTAGCATATGGAGACACATGTATACAGGGTGGCCCAGAATGAACGAAGTGGTGTGAATTCCTTATAACTTTTTTATTATAATTTTTTTTTTTCTTTTCTTTTTAGTATTTTGTAAAGAAGACTTGGAGAATTTATAATGAAGCAATACACAACTGAAATACGTGCCCAAATCGTTGAAATTTACTTTGTAAATCAACGGCCCATTGTGTTGACTCAGCGTGCATACCGTCGTCAATTTAATGTGCGGGTTGCACCCTCTCAGTCAACAATAAACCGTCTTGTTGCAAATTTTCGAGAATAAGGAGCAGTAAGGAATCTACCAGCAACGACTTGACTATGCAATTTATTTCCAGCAAAAAGCGCAAGAGAATCCTAATTTTATTCATAACTTTGTTATGAGTGACGAAGCCCATTTCCAATTAAATGGGTTCGTTAACAAGCAAAACTGTAGGATATGGGCTACGGAAAACCCGAGAGTACTTCATCAACGACAATTACACCCAGTTAAGTGTACTGTTTGGTGCGGTGTTTCTTTAGAAAGGATCATTGGCCCATATTTTTTTGAAAATGAACGAGGTGTTGCCATTTCCATCAATGCTGATCGATATCGGGCCATGTTGGAAAATTTTGTAAGGCCAGCCGTGGAAAACTATCCGCAAATATAGTTCCAATAGGATGGAGCCACAGCGCACACTGCGAGGGCCACAATGGCTCTTTTACGCGACATATTTGGTGAAAGAATAATTTCGCGTACAAGCAATTTTAATTGTCCTCCGCGTTCCCCGGATTTAACCGCTCCAGACTTTTTCCTTTGGGGTTATTTGAAAGGAAAAGTTTATTTATTGACGAATTAAAATCCAATATTCGAGACGAAATTAACAACATAACACCGGAAATTTTGCGAAAGGTCATGGAAAATGTGTTGGAAAGAGCACATTTGTGCGAAGCAGAAAATGGTCACCACTTGTGGGATATCATTTTTAATAACTAATCTAAAAATATTCCCCATAAATTTACTGTATTTAAAAGAAAAAAATTTTTTAAAAATATGTCTTAAATAAAAAGTTATAAGCAATTCACACCACTTCGGTCATTTTGGGCCACCCTGCACATATATATATCGATGCACAAGGAGACATACGTTATATTTTTTATCGGCTATCGTATTTAATTTGGTCCGATAAACTCACAAATAAATATTAATGTTGAATGGGACAGAAATGTATCAGGTATTGAGAGAGTAGGATTCAATACTTGTAAAAGTTATATTACGGTTGGCGTAAATGCTGATCTGAAACATACAAAGGATGCCCCAACAAGAACGCAAGATTTATATTTGGCGCCATTCGAAGTGTCATTGTCTGACATTTGAACAAATGTTATTGTTTGCTAGTAGAAGGTACGAGGTTAGTAAAAACGGAGCGCTACACGAATGAACAACGCATTCTTATTGTGAAATTGGTTTACCAAAATGGTGAACGCTTTTCGGCTAGAGTTCGCAAATTGAAATCAATTTGGGGCCACAATAATGCTACAAAAGAGTCAACTGTAAAGAGATTAATGGGCAAATTTTCCAAAACTAGGTCTGTTAGTGATGTAAAGACAACAACGCGCCTTCGACCAGGTCGGTCAACCGAAAATTTCGCAGCTGTACGTGATGATGTCGCTCAAACTTCATCCACCTCAATTCGACACCGAGCTCAGCAAATTGGTGTCTCACAAATCCAAATCCACTATGCAGCGAATTTTGACGAAAGATTTTCATCCTCATCCATACAAAGTTCAATTGACTCAGAAACTGAAGCTACCTGACCATGGACAGCGAAGGGAGTTCGTTAATTGGGTATTAGAGAAGCAACATGAATATGCTGATTTTGCCGATAAAATCATCTTCAGTGACGAGGCCCATTTCCATCTTGATGGCTTCGTCAATAGGCAGAATTGTCGCATTTGGGGTGAGGGAAATCCTCGAGCGATTCACGAGAAGCAAATGCATCCTCAACGTGTCACTGTGTGGTGTGGATTTTGGGCTGGAGGAATCATTGGACCTTTTTCTAAGAAAATGAGTCATATCAAACGCAAACAGTCAATGGTGTTCGGTATCGTGAAATGAGAACCAGTTTTTTCGTGCCTAGAATTGAGGAAATGAATGTGGTGGGCACGTGGTTTCAACAAGACGGCGCCACATGTCATACAGCCAGAGAAACAATTCAATTGCTGCATCAGTCATTTAAATCTTGCGTTCTTGTTAGTATTCCCTTTATTTGAACAAAAGACAATTATGTTGAAAACAAAAAGTTGAAGGTTAAAGTCACAAAATTGAAACACTCTTCTAGTCTAGTCAAATCCAGTCTATTAGGCGAACTCTTCCTAGCCCCCTCGTATATATTTAATGTTTAATATTTCGCATTTCACAGAACGTCAGGAAAAAAAGTTTTTAAAAATAGTGTACCAATAAAAAATAATAAGGCAAATAGTAATGCAATGCATCTGATGATGGTAATTTGGATGCCAGTGCTGTAAATTGTTTCAAACTGCAATGCGTAGTTGTTGAAATTAAAATATAAATGCCCTTAATAACTTTATGAATGGCTTCACAAACCACCGGCGAGGTCAAATAATTTTCCCAGTTTCTTACAGCAATGTAAGGGCGCAAGAAGGGTCTCATCTCGAAACTAAATTAGTAAACTTGAAAATCATAAAATGTAGGTTTTCCCCCCAAAAGCAAATTAGCAAACTTGAAAAATCACAAAATGCTGTAACGAATCGTAGAAAGAAATTTGTTGATTTACCCTTACAGTTGAGAAAATTTCAATTTTAGCAGAAAATTTGCAAATGTTTCCTAAACTAATTACTGAACTTTAAACACACAATATCTACCCCCTAATTTGTTGCATACTCTCAAACCCATTATGACCACAAGCTTACCTTCATTACGTGCATTATGTCAACTTTGTAACCACTACGTCACTTTCTAGGAATACTAAATTCAGATCGTATAAAGTGAAGGTAACACACATATACACAAATTTCATTCGCACTGCCAAGGGTATTCTCTGGAGGGAGGTAGTTAGTTTTTGGGAGGTATGAGTAGTAAGTTTTTGGGTTAGGCAAGTAGTTAAAGGTTTGAAAATTGATTGAAGGGATTTTCATCGCATTTGTTTGATTTACATTAAAAACAAAATCAAAACACGTATTTTGAAGAATTGCAAGAAAGGAAGGAAATCACTAAGTTTACAACTGCACTCACACGTTGAGTGACTTAATAATATTCATAATTATATATTAATTAATATTAATAATACGTTAAGATTATATCATGCTTTACTGTGTTTAGATTACTGTAGTCACAAATATTACTTATACGTTAATAAATTCATAATAATCAAACGTCAAGTTAATTAAAATCACTTATACGTAAAGTTTGTAGAGCAGGTGAATATTTCAGTAATATTATAGAAAATTTATTATTCATATTGTGATAATTAGCCAAATATAAAGTAAGCTATGTGTCGCAAAGCTTATTATCGTAATATGTCATTATATTTTAAAGACTTCCTCCTGCCACTGACATGACCACGTGTTGTTAAAGGGACTCCTGAATTATACCATTAGCAACTAGTTGAGATAGAGATCGTTTATGTCCATGTTTGGTTTTATATTTATAAAGCCTAGAAGTACACATTTTTTGAATGAGCAGTTGTCATGTATGCTATTGTAAAACTTTTGAAACATCAGAGCAACCTCAAACTGTTTATGGTACGATTTTAAGAGAATACAATCAAAGGAAAATAAAACCTTTTTCAAGTAGAATTTCTTATGGGATTATACTTTCTCTGCGGTGGCCACAGGCGGACGTTGAATTTTCCATTCTACGTATGGGCTATTAAATTATCCTAGTATTACACGGGAATATCCGTGTATTGGCAAACCGCTTAAAAATTCGGAAAATAAATCGAACTTGTAATCAAATATATAGGTATCTTACAAATGCGTGTTAGTGATAAGTTTCGAAAGTAAAAGGGATATAAGGTACGGCAACACAACACCGCTTTCGAGTAAGGAGCTCGGAGCTTCAAGCCAAAACATATAGACCGCTCTCAGCTCTCCAGATGTCGGTCTATTCTAAAGGATTTTGTCTATTGCCTCGCTAACTGATGCTCGAAATAGGACTGAGTCTATTCCTGAAAAAATGATATGATGATTGCGAGAAGTGGAGGATTTTCGACAATTATAATCTTGCCAGGCGGGAACAGGAACTGACGCTGGTTAGAACAAAACGATTCATTCAATCCTTTCAAGATTTCTAGGGGACTGTGGAAAATGGTGCCTTCTACAATGTTTCAGATTCAAGAAGTAAGTAACTAAAAAATCGCTTAAAGACAGAAATTTCCATAGCTCAAAAACGGATCTCTCAACTGTTAAAATAATAAAAATAAATATTCGGTCGACCTTTGACAGAAATCAAATTCTGCCAAAAGAAATACATATATATGTAAAGAAATGCTCAAAATCTTGGCGAATTATAAAATAAGTAAAACATAAATGGAGCATTCAATCGCAAAATTGAGTATATGTGTTCTAAAGAATATAAAGAAATAGTTAAACAGAAGCCAAATTGAACATCGCTCAAAAACAAATATACAAATATATAAATATAAATATAAATCTACATATATATCACAGAAACGGATTATGATAATAAACAACTTGTCGAAATATTAGGGAGTTTGGATAAAGAGGGATCCATTACGTAGTACAAAAAAATTGACCAAATGAAAAAAACGTCTAAACTGTAAGTATGTTTACATATCATTAATCAAATTTTAATTCCGCTCTTGTCTCCAACACAGCATCATTTTTTAAGATTGTTCAAATATAAAATTTTAAAATCCGCAATTGGGGAAAATCATACTAAAACTTATGTAATCAAAAAACTTTTTATTCGAGAAGTCATGGTATAAGAAATCGCTAAAATAGAAAATAGTCTATATGTTGAAGACGAATGAAAAATATAAATACGTTTATGTCTCGGATCCGGGTAGCCTAATCGTAAATCTACCTAAATTTTCGGTTAACATATTTAAAATAATCGGTACCCATATTGTGTAAAGAAATATTAAAAAAAATTGGCAATTGAAAAATCGCTAAAATACAAATATGTTCACATCTCGCCAATGCATTGCTCAACTCTAAAAATATGCCCATTTTGGTTCCAAAAAAAGTGCATTCAACAAACGTCTCTAACACAGTAAAATTGTTTCTAATTGTTAAAACTAAAAAAATACGAGCGGGTCCATATCTCGAAAACGCAGCATTCAATTGTAAAAATAATTTTGGGGTCTCAAAGGGGTTGGGAAAAGTTTGACCATCAAAAAATTTTACAAAATAATAAAAACGCTAAAATCAAAAATTGTTTTCATTCGAGGAACGAAGGGTTTGATCGCTAGATGAGTAAACCTTTTAGATTCCTAAGGCGGTTGAAGGAAGCCTTACCATTCAAATGCAGCAAAATGAAAAAAAACGCTAAAATTCAAAAATGTTCATATACTTTACACGTCGCATCTGGTAATGAAATTACCATATGTTGGTTACTAAAGTGGGATTTTACCAACGTTTTTTTATCGTAGTAGTAATTTTGTTAAATCGCTATAGAAAAAGCGCTAAAATTCCAACTTAACTATATCTTAAATATACCAGGCACTCTCTAAAACAACTAATCCAGCCCATGGTGACAAAAAAGTATTAAAAAATTCGTCAATTAAGCAAATCGACTATAAAAAACAAAATTGATAAAAAAGAAGAGGAAACATGACTCCAATTCTCACAAAATTTATAAAAGATGAGATCTACTCTCAAAAAATGCGAAATGTTCATGAAGACTTACGAAAAAGCTGTACCAAACTTTGAACGTCATATCATACGTCATTTGACTCGGCATTACTGCAACGTGTGGTATTGATTCTCAAAACTACTGTAATTCTGTTATGACGGGCGAAGTAATTAGATATCTTAAAACCAGATACCTTTAAGTCGACAGAGAAGTTAAATAAAATTACTTATACGTCACTCAACTCTCAAAACTACTAAAATTCTATTGTGTCGGGCAACGTAATTAGATATCCTAATATTGGATTTCCTTAAGCCGACAGAGCAGTTCAATTAAAAATACTTATACGTCACCCAATTTTGAAAAATATCTGCAATTGCATTATGTCGGGCATCTTAAAATGTGATTCCTTTAAGTCTAGAGAGCAGTTAAATTGAAAATACTTGTGCGTCACCCAATTCTCAAAACCACTACAATTCCATTATGTCGGGCAACGTAATTAGATATCTTAAAATGGGATTCCTTTAAGTCAACAGAGCAATTAAATTGAAAATACTTATACTCGTACGACACCCAATTACTGCAATTGTGATTAATTCATGCAATGTAAGTTCTATCCTTGACATAACTATGTGTCTCGTCCAATGATGTACAGTTTTAGTAAAAGTTTTTCAAACTGACTTTATGAGTCATCATTAAGCTGTAGTTCCCTTTTCGTGACTCTAAAATTAAAATGGATGTTATCTCACTGAATGCAAAAAGCTCCCCATATATTCCATGGGATGCAACAAAATCTGTTTCTTCTACGCCTTCTGAATGAAGGTATCTCCTACCTTCAGGTTTTGCTTCCTGCCTCGTCGATTTCCACCAAACTAGATATAATTCAATAATTCATATACTTTTTTTTTATTCACTGAATTTCAATTAATCTTTTTGATGCGCACAACGCACTCAATTCAAACAGCAGGAGTGACATTTTTACCACCTGTCTGCATAATATCGTGTTAAATGCAATCAATTGGAAATAAAATGAATTTGTAATAACAATTTTGTGTTATGAAATAATATGAACAGATGGCAAATGCATTCATATACATACTTATATACGCTGTTGGCATAAGATATACAAAGTTAGGCAGACGCTTCATATTTGATTTCCTTTTGATAGAAGGAAATCAAATTTTTTTTGTCGTTGAGGAATATAATAGCAGCAAGTTATTGAAATGAGATGCCTGGCAAGAAACGGTTGAGATTACGTGGTGACACTCTATGCGGCGTTGATGATGAATATTATTAAAATTCAATCATTTTGGTAAACGTGCTGTGAAAATCAAATAGATTTATGAGGCCGCGTTATCATATTGCGGAAGGAAGCGTAATATCTCAGTAATATTGGTACCTAAATCTTTGATTAATCACATGGAAATTGAATAAGTTGTACATAAAGGATAATAAATTACTTAACGAAATACAGGAGATATTGAAAAAATTAATACGACAAAGGAAATTGTGTTCGCGTTAATTGGAATAATAAAAGAAGACGGAGCTTCTTTCCATATTCAACAAATTAAGCAAATTAACAAAACGCCTTTTCTAATGGTCCAAGTAATAAATCCTTCAAAAGTGTAAGTAAAAATAGGGTTAACACACAACTAGCAAAATATCAAAATTACTATTTTCAAAAGGGAACACCTATGTTGTAGACAATGGTTTGCTTGTAACTGAAATTCAATTATGTGCCGCGAATTAAATGAGAGCGGAATGGCCAACGACCAATTTGATTTTCTTCGATACTTCGTAGGCTCTCATTTTTAATTCACAGAAATGATCGAAAACTTACGCTTGGTGTGTGATTGGAACAGGTAGGACATTTTTTTGTGGGTTTGAATAAAACACCCTATACCTCTATTTGTCATTATTTTCGTCTACTGCCTTGTAGTTATTCGTCGCTTGAAGGAATTCAAGTCCGGGAAGGGACTCGTCTGGTGATGGAGAGGAGTGAGCTTAGTATACTTTTAGGCAAATGTGTCACATTAGCTTTGCAAACAGGTTGAAATTAATATAAGCACGAACTTGTAGCTTTTAGTTCTTTTTATCCAATATTAAAGTTGTTTGTGGAAACCCAGATTTTGGTTTCAACCTCTGTCTGCCGGGGTATTTCAGAAAGTAATGCTTTTCGCAAAATAACCCTGTCGGAATGCGGATCATACAATTGCGATGTATCTGTCGAAGACTGGCGGCATATTTTGTGCAAATAATTCTAACGTTCAAGTATAAGTGATCTCTCGGAACTAGCGATATTTAGAACCGCTTACTCACTAAATCAAATTTGTTGATAATAGCAACCAAGTTAGGACCTAGGGCGTGGAACTATTACGTTACTATTGTGTTGAGTGGATCTAAATCCCTTTTCAAGGCAGTACTTTCTAGACGCCTGGAGACTACAATCCCATCGGATCGGATCGATTTCGCAATCTTGTTCAATTTGATCATAGCAGCTGCTGCTGGTTGCGGCAGCATCAGTAACTGAATTCCAAAAGTATCTCGTCTACAAGAAGTAGAAGTAATTCATTTATAAGATCTAACCAGAAGCCCGTTTCTGGTTTCATGGCAGACAGCGATTCATACGTGCAAGATCCATGTGCATCGTAACGATCCCAATGAGTTCAGACAGGTATAGAATATCTACATCTACAATACTTGGTTGTCGTTCTCTGTCGTCAAATTCAAGTGATTCGAAATCTCACCCCGACTCACACCAATTAAGTTGTGTCGACCGCTCTATCTGTCTAAGGTATCTGCGCCTGCGTATAGGTAGAAATTCCCACCTTTTCCATAATTTACAGTGAGGCCAAGCTCGTGAAATATCCTCTCTTAAATGATATTTTGGTAGCAGCATCGTTGAGCAGCTCCCAATGGTAAATTTGATCGATTGGGTGAGGATTAGGAATCCCGGGGGCTCCAGTTCCCGGTTAATCATTTGACACGATAAAAGGTAGGGTCTTTTTGCTCGAATGTGCAGTTGCCTTGCAACAGCACGCTTCACACCCATAGAGTAATAGAGCATTACACTAAGCCTCACCTCCGCCATTAAGGAATATGTCCCACTACTAAAATATAGTTGATTTAATGCCTTTAGGCTGCAAAAAAAGGTGCCGATAGTTGTGACACCCAAAATTATCGAAATCTGCTCGTTTATAGCTCTAAACTACTACTACACTCTGTTCTGAAAATAGATTTCCACACATCCCAAAGGAACTTCTCTCATCCCAGAGGAACTTCTTGTTAGTAGAAGATATTCTTGCCGGCGAGTGTGCACAAAAACATGAATTGATCGCCTCGCAACAAATCGCAGGAACTTAACATGTGGGTATCACATCTTTAAAAGGTTTCATACTAAGTTTTTTCTTTTTATTTACGTTGATACAAAATTTTAATGTAGCTACTAGCTTGGTGATTTTTTCTTCACGCAACAAACCAGTTCAAAACAACTCGATGAGATGAGAAATCATAAAAAGGACCTATTTCAATTAGCAACTGCAAAATTGTTATAAAATTCATATTTCGTTGTTTTTGTTTTCAAAATTATACATTTTTTTACTTGATGGTTGATCACAAATTAATGCCAAATAAATCCACAAAATGGCCTGGTCAGTGGGTTAGAGAAATATACCTATACTTGTCGTACTTGCTATACTAAATGGTGTTTGTAATGGTAATTGTTATCTATGATAGGCCACACTAGAAAATAATTAAAAAAAACTATGCCTTTGCTGCATCTTTTCCTAGCCGATCACACCAAGTTTTGAAATTGTCTCAGAAACTTTCTCTTTCTGACGAAGTTTCAATCGCCGTCTTTTATAATGAAGTCTTTTTCGTCATACATAAAATGCTTCAGTTAGCGCAATCAATGCGCTTTCCCGACGTCGTTGGCACAAGGAAAGGATTTTATGTTAGTCAATGTTTGAACATTGCGAGTTTGCCAAGTACAGCCATGATTTTAGATAATTTTGGACAAAACTTATAGTCAACGGAGAAATGATACGAATAAATCTGATTTCCTTTAGCCTTCACCAAGATTTTTAATAATGTGAATAACTTATCAGTTGTCGGTTTACATGGTGCAAAAGCGTAAAGGCTTGGATCAACTTTTTTTAAATGTAGCACAAAAACGTCTCGGCTCCAAATATCGAGCTTGCAGTCGCTTAGCTAAATTATGTTTATCAACCGTTCCACATTCTTTCTTAGCTCACCGCGAGGATCTCTATTGCCGACTAAGATTAAGAAATATATACTTAGTTATAACCAAATAAATGCCCTTTCAGCCTCCTCGGCGTATGAGTAATATTAATTTCAATCCAATTGCAGCTTATTTCCCATCTCTCTTTCTATTGTTCCCATGAAACCAATTACTGTTCACAATGATTACTCCGCATTATTTCTCTCAATATATATTATATACTCTGTTAAAGAAGGCTTGCAAAATTCTAACGATCGATCAAAAGAATGTAATTAAGTTTCAATTATTTGTCGTTAGTCATCTAATCTGAAATGAGGCAAACATTGTCCAGTATGCAATCAACCAAACAGCTATTGTCGTTTAGATTTCTTTCGGCATTCTCAATCTACCACTCGCTGCTTCTGCTGCTTAATAGAAAAATTACAATAAAGTACTGGGGACGACAAAAAAAGGAGCAGAGGAAGGTCCTAAGTACTTAACAATGAACTTCTTGGAAGATGCTGTTTTTCGCTTTTTCATTTTGAAGACAATAAGGGCTTATTTTCAGAGTATTAGGGACAGGCCAATGTAATTACTACCGGAAATGGAAGAGTACTTTAAGTTAAGAAATTAAACCAGCAATAAGAAAAATTGTAGAAATGATTGAATAAATAGATGACGATAATTCTTCACCCATTTCAATATGGCAAAAATTAGCCCCTTTCCCGTTTGCTTTGTCTGAATAAGTAGTATTCCTAATATTATGTAACTACAGAAGTTTGCCTCAGAATTCATTGCAGTAGATTATAATTTTATTATGCCTACCTACTCTGTAGTGATATCGTGGGCCGGTGCTACCCCAGCCTTAATTGTTGTTCTGTCTTTACTGCTATTTTTCTTAAAGTAACTGCTATTATTACCCTAATGAATGAATATTGAGTTGCATTCTCAGCAAAAATAAGATAATAAAAACAAAATGTGAGCTATAATAGAATATACAGTAAATGCAAAATAATTTATCCCAGCTGCCCACCTTAAAGGAAGCTAAGAATGAACACAAAACAAGAAAAGAAAGCACTTAAGTGTTACTTGTAGGATGACGATAAAATGAGAATAAAAATATAATTGAAGAAAACGGAACAACGATAAAGTTATTACAACAATTGAATGAAATCTGCAGCTTTGTTCACTAACAAAAACCCTGAAATCATCAAGAGGCTTATGCTTCTTTCAAGGCAAAATGTTAATAAATATATTGCCTATTAAGTTTTAAAGGGTGATTCAAATAAGAAAATAATTCACGAAACATGTAAATTATTTCGCGGGCCTTATATAGACTTAAAAACAACGGCGAGCACTATTGAGTGATATTGCTTGACCCGAGGATCCAAAATCCTTAACAACCAGAGGCCTGTTGAGAATGCATTTGCTTGTAGAGGAGTTGCTGATTCCTGAACTCCAAACACACTAATTATAATTAAAAACAAAGCTACCAGATGAAAATGAAACTTATCATTTGGTTTCAAAAGATAGTTTGGTGTGAGAAACCATAATTCGCATGTTATTCCGTTATTTATTTAAAGAACTAAAAACTCAACCGTTGCTCAATAGTTTATCAGACACACAACGAAAAACTGAGTTGTTGTGTGAACTTTGGTACACCCTTTTCAAAGCATACATGGCTTTTATACATTGCAGTGGCAACCGAGCCACCCTTGAAATCTGTGCGTATGCGTAATTCTGTATCTCATACGTAAATAAAATTCACTGAAGCTAAGTAAACACCACCTATAGCACATTTAGTGCACTAATGCAAAAAGCTATCCACGTTAACAGAGCAGGCTTTAGGGAGGCATCATAGGCGACATTATATTCTATAAAATCAGGGCAAAGAGAAAAATTTTGTACAACACATGAGTGAATCTAAAAATATAAGCTCACTGAACGAGGAATTTGTTTGTACATTTAAATGCATATGACTTGAAATATAAAGGTAAATTAAAGACTATAGTCGACATGTAGCCAGTAACTATTTAAATTGTGTTGCAATTAAAAGAACTATATAAAAACGTATGCGAAACATGCTAATCTTGATTTCACTACAGGAACCATTTAATTTTAAAGCTGGGTAGCTCCATTTTTCCTAATTCTGAATAGTTTACAATTTTACCAATAAATAGTCCAAATTGCCATTGAGATGGAAACTTATAAATGTGTAAAAGAGGGATTGTTTTCATCACAATCTTTTATATACTGAAGAAAACTAGACTTCAATGGCACATAAAGTCTAATTGGGTAGGAATTACAATCCAGCATAGCAACATCGTAATCGGTTTAACATTATGAAAACAATTCATTTCCATTCAAAAGCTATAGAAATTACATAATTTGACTAAATCTTCAAAACTAATGATTATCTGCCTGATATCAGTACATTTACGCCATTTTCTCAGGTTTGAAAATATAGAGTGGCGCATAAGGAACGCGATCAGTGATCAGTGAATTAATTTTTTGTTTAAGATTTTTTTCGTCTCTTTACAGAATTAACTAAATAATACTTGGGAAATTTATGATGGAAAGGCTCAGCACAGAACAAAGAACCAAAGTCGTTCAATTTTACTTTGAAAGTCAGCATTTGATTATTCAGATCATATTAAAATGCCTTTCATGTTCGAAATGCTCCTAGCGCTCCAACAATTTACCGATTGGTTCAGCGTTTTGAGCAACGAGAGGCTGTCTGTGATCTTTCGCGTGCTGGAAAACCTTGTGCAGTTCGAAATGAAGTGGCTATTGCTAGAGTGCAAGCAATTATTGAGGAAAACCTCGAAACTTCCACTAGGCGACGTTCTTAGCAGTTAGAGATGTCTAGGCGGTATTTGCAAAGAATTTTACATACTTTACATTTTTCCCATATAGGATGCAATTGGTTCACGAGTTAAAACCAAATGGTGCACAAAAACGCATCCAATATAGTCGCCGTTAACGTTTCTTAGGCGCCACCCTTTAGAATCAATCGAAGACCATGATTCAAATTTTACCAGGTCCTGCGTGGCATTAAAACTTTTCACGGAATGGTTTTGTTTTCCACAGTGACCACAATAACGACCATTTCTTAATTGTGCACTGAAGAATGTGTACCAAATTAACTGGTTGGTCAAGTTAGCGTTTCCAAATAGAAATTATTTCTAAGTGTTTGGTTTGAAATACAAATCGGTAATCACCTACATATGATGCGTTTCAGACTCTGTGACAAGTCCTTCCTTAAATCCCTTTGTGTCTGAATCTGTGCTTTTGATATATCATCAAAGTTTTGCCATCACTTTTTCGGTAATTCACCCAAAAAGAAATCAGAACTCATTGCATTATGAATTTGTAAAGTGATGTAATATGTGCAATTTAATCGTATTTACATAAGCCCAAAATTGCTTCGTGATTGTATGCTTCATTTCCGAGTTACAGACATTTTTATGTGTTAGCGATTTTTTTTTAAAAGCTACTTTTTTAAATTTCGGAACTATGTCAAACCTCATATCTTGTCCAGCAAACCTAAGAGCCCTTAAAACAAGGTTATTTTCTGAAAACCTTCCAAAATAATCTCCAAAATTCAGTACTCTCTTCTAGGTAATTCGCTATATTAAATTTCGCTATATCAGATTTCTGTGAAGATACTTATCAGAGTGTTTTGAACAATTGAAACATAGCTCAATTTCAACATAATTTTCTCACCATTTTAGGCTATTTTTGAAGCAATTTTTATAAAAAAAAAAAAAATAGATTCGCATTCATGTTATGAATGAGATTAAATGAACTTCTCAGCTTCAATACGCTTCCATGCATTCAATCTTTTGAGTAACTGAAAGAGACTTACTGTCTAATAATAATTCTCAACGTAAGTTTGAAAAACTTTTGCTAAACTAAACGATTAACGACTAAATGATTATTGCCAGACTACCGTAGGCAACACATCGAGGTAACCGCCATTTAAAGAAAAATAAAAACTAAACTAATGATGCTAAAACTAATAATAAAATACACGACGAATGTTTTAAACTAAGCCTGTTTCGAAGACTACACAGGTTGTTAAAATTATGGCATAAAACATTCTAAACATATTTACAAAATTTCCAAATGTCTCACCATATCGAAACTTCAAATATGTTAGCTTGCGCCAATAAAAATCATTGGCCTGAAGCTGACACAAGTTCAGAGGGAGAATACCAGAACTTTGTAATAACAGTAAATGTTTCCATGTGTATAAATGATCGTTAAACCATTCCTTTCCCTCATAAATGGTTTTTAACAACCATCAAACACTAAAGCCTTGATTGACTCAAAGCAATTCAGAAAAAAAAAATGGAACCATTATTAATATGTAACATATTTTTGTGATTAAATTACAAATATATGCAAAATGTGTCCCACCCTCGATATGTCAGAAAAAATCAAAAGAGGAAAAAAATATCTCAGACTTAACTAACTAACTCCATGCATAACCTCAAACATACCCAAAAAGGATATTATCAACATCTGTCATTTTGTTTATGTTGATGATGACAACAAATTGTAATGACACAAACAGTAGCAGCAACAGCAATAACTATAGCAACAGCATGTTGACGTTGACAAAGTTGATGATGACGACGGCACCAACAACAGCAGATACAACAAACACATCTGTCATATCCTTTGACATTAAAACTTTATGTCATAACGTATGAATGAACAAACATAAGATTTGAAACACTTGGATTGACATCATCGCCAGAATATCCATCGTCCGCCTCCTGTTTTCGAGAAAGGATAATGTGCATCCTTTTTTGGTTATGTGGAGGAAATCTGGACACAAGAAGAGAAAAACTGAAATGGCAAAGAGATCATAAGACTAAACCTCAAAAAGTCAAAACAAAAAATTGAAAATAAAATGTGATTGGTATTTTTGTGATATACCAACAAAACAAAATAGCAGAAAGCTCTATCAGTAGGAGAAATTATAGCCAAAATCATTTAAATGGTTGATGGCAGGTTATGCACAGTATTCTGCAACCGAAAATATTTTGAAAAGCCATAACAGTGATTAGAGTTTTTCATTTACAAATTAATAGGAATTATAAAATTCGTCAATTAGACATTAATGCTTTTAAAAACTATTTAATTATATTAAAAATTGCTAACAAAGACAAACACTAATAAATACAATGAATAATTGGTGAACAAATATTAACGATTTTATAGTGATGTACTCACAGGCGCTCGGCGTATTTCACAGCTCCGTAACTCCATAATTTTTCGTACTGCGAAAGTTACATTGAGCTACATATTTGAGATGACCAGCCATAGCATAATGGTTAGAACATGTAACTATCACGGATACGATCGTGGGTTCGAACCCCGGTACAACCACCTATCATTATTTGAGCGCCAATTGCCACGATGTGTCTGACAAATGCTTCGAACAGCCGAATATTCGACAATTGTAGTAAATGCTTCTTAAAGTAAGGTTCATAATCGTCGTTAAACTATGCTTCTGGTTTAGTGAATCCAAAAATAGAATAAATGTAAGCCCACTAAATATGAATAACTCTATTTTTGCAATCAAATTATAAGGTATATATAGCTTATATGGTGTACAATACAATGTATAATGTTTTTAAAAAGAATGTGGACGAATTCGAGACGGTCTACCATCACTGCACGGGGGAGGTTGCGGAATCCTTTAATTGCGGAAACCATCGAAAGCGTTTGTGGGTGCCCGTTTGTGCAGTGTTGCGATGTTGTCTTTAAATGGGCACGGCTGTTGATTTGGTGGTTCCACAAGAAGGTTTGTTAGATTTTTCTGTAGCTTTTCTGTAAGTGAAGTCTGTATATACCAAAACAATCCACGTACTAAAACAATCTGAATTTGAGACACAGATTTAATTGGGGGGGTCTTCCATCACAAGGAAAATTAGCTATAAATACATTGATTCCGAAATATTTAAAAAATATTGCTCGCGTCTTCGCATCTCTAGTGGTTAACGAGATACCACAAAACGAAAATTTAGTCAAATTTCCAAATCTTTACCAAAAATGCTTGTGTATCGCAACATTATATGACAAACACCTCTGCCAAGATTTTATTGAAAGATGTTGAAAAATTTGTGTTACCGAATTACGCTGAAAAATAATCCATTTGCAATTTGAATAAAATGGTACAACTTATCACATAGTCGGATCTGTTACTACACACTTGTAAATGAAAATTCTCAAAAAAAAAAAATATTTCAAGAATCTCCACATTTGGTTGGTCCACAAGATTACCTATCTCTAACGCACCTAATTTTTAATAGAGTTGTCGTAAATGGGATGTCTGTAAAACAAAACCAGTACATTTGGATTATTAAAAGCAATAAACGAGTATTCTAGCAGTGGTTAAGACTGAATAAATCCAGATAATAATAGTTAATAATATATAAATATAAACAAAAATATGTACATATATATGTATAAGTATTAGGTGCACAACTAAGTTCTCGCTAATCTTCTTTTTTTTATAAAAATGCAACTTTATTATGAAAACGTGTTTACAAGCGATTCCTTGGAAGTGTCCATCGCTAGCTACAACTTTTCCCCATCTTTCTGCAAAAGTTCGAATTCCGTCACAGTAAAACTGTTCATCTTCTGAGGCTATCCACGAATCTAGGCATTCCTTGATGTCGTCATATGAGTGGAACTGCTAGTCAGCCAGACCGTATGCCATCGAACGGAACAAGTGATAATCGAACGGTGAAATATCTAGAGGACTTTTTCCTGCCTCTCCGCGTGTTGTGGGCATTTCTCGCGCAGAGTTTGACTCAATCGCATTAGTTGAAGTCAATATCAATCCCCAGTAATGCTTTCGCTTGGTTTAAACAGCTCTCAACAAATAACACCGACCTAGTCCTTCCAAACACAGAGCATAACCTTTGCAGTGTGAATATTCGGCGGAGGCGACGACGTAGAAGCATGGCCGGGCAGATCCCATGACTTTTTTTCTTTGGATTGCTGTAATGAATATAGTTTTCAGCACTCCTTACAATACGATGAAGGAATCCCTTCCCTTTTCGTCGCTAAAGCAGTTGTTCACAGGCGGAAAAAAGACGCTCAACGTCGCTTGCCTTCAACTCATAAGGAACCCAAGTTTCTTGCTTTTAAATCATTCTCAACGCTGCAATCGCTTGGAAATGTATTGGCGGATAGCTCTTAACACTGGAGCCAGCTCTACCTACGTTTGACCTGGATGCCCATAAAGCAGTGCCGCCAATTCAGTGTCATCGAAGATTTTTCGTCGTCCTTCATGCAAGCGGTCGTCGACATTAAATTCGTCTTCACCGTCTTCAAAACGATGGAACCAATCTCGACACGTTGTTTCACTTAAAGCAGCATCTCCGTAAACGTTTTGAAGCTCTCGATGAGCATCAGCCGCCGCTTTTTTCGGTTGAAAGAAGAAAATCAATACTCCCCGCATGTGACGATTATTTGGCACAAAATCATACATATTCGCACAACCAAAAGAATATGACGCCAAAAGAAAATCACTATTGTGTCGAGGCGGTATGTTTACCATATGCCTAAGCTTGGCTCATGACGTTTAGGTTATGGCAGATTCGACTAGCACTTACAACTGGCGCCATCTATTGGCAAATAGCGGGAACTTAGTTGCTCACTAATATATAAATTCATTTATTTTTTAAAACCATAATAAAGGGTGATACAAATATGTAATTTTTCAAATTGAATAAAGAAAATAATTTACATTAACTAAAAGCTGTTTTTTTTGAGTTTCTGAACGTAGCAACGTTCATTAGCCACACTGTGTTTAAGAATTTTTTGAAACAAGTTATGTTCTTAAAAAAAAAGTCGTTGCATTTGATCTCTTAAATAACCGGTATCCTTAAATGTCCAATTACAGTACAATATAAATATAAGTGCAGTACCAGATTTTACCATAAATATATCAGGTTTATGAAGAATGAACTGAATGTGATAATTTTTATATTTGGCGATCGTGTTATCACGGTCTTAGTCAGAAAGACGTTGGGTGATTGAATTATTTATCGTTACTGATGGCATTTATTTCTAAATGTATGTAGAAAACTCGGTTTAGTTTGGCTGACAGCACCCGAAACGATTACCCTTAAACGACCCATTCGTATGAGGACTACAACGCTACATAGACCATATTTCCATTTCTAAGGACTAATTCCTTCTTTTTGTCACTAATATGGTGTGAAGTTCGAGCGTGATCTGTCAGTTAGTTTATTTACAGTGCGTAATTGTGTATGTGCATCTCAAGTAAATTTTGCGACCTTTTACAATGGCTGAAAGTATCGAAAGTATACGTCTCATACGCTGTCAAGATGTGGTGGAAAATTCATGCCGCTTTAGCCAGCCACTAAAGTGAGGGAAATGGTGACTGAAAGTCGTCATCTAAGTCTGTCATGGATAGCTGCTGAATCATCTACCTCTCATGAAGCAATTCATACCATTTTGGGTATGAAACGCGTTGCCGTTATTTTAGTTCCGAAAGACCTGCATTTTCTTCAAAAAAAAGCTAGCTGAAAACTTGCTAGAACATTATTTCCGATCTCGTATTCATAACAGGCATTACAACTGGGACAAGAGAAGAAAAGTATACGAATTTGATATGGAAACCTATCAATTAGTTGCAAAATTACATCTTTCAGTTGAGCCAAAATAGAGACAAAATTCACGTCAAAGACAATCAAAAGTCAAAGTAATATTGACTGGTCTTCGTTAACTATAGCAGTACTGCACGCGGGATTCTTTCCCGAAGTTCAGGTAGCAAATACAGAGTATTATCTGATCATTATAAAGAGCTTGAGTAGGAAAATTCGCAAAGAAAAAGTCAGCTTCACGTTTCAACATTCATGGATTTTCCATCATGACAACGCATCTTCTCGCAAGGCTGTTATTGTAAACGAATTTATGACCAAAATTTTAACAAATATCATCAAACAATAACCATATTCTTCTAATATGATAAAGATTGGCCTTTTTCTGTTTTCCAAGCTTGATTTGTCACTTCCAGCAACATGATTTCAGTCGACAGAAGACACAAAAAAAAAATTACGGTGAGCGCTAAGTCATTTCCAGAAAATTAGCTTGAAAAATGTTTTGATGATTGAATTATTCGCTGGCATAAGTATACATATTATTCCGGAAGGAGCCTACTTTAAAGGAGACATAATAGATTTCAATGAATAATAAACATTTTGTGTTTTGTTGACAGATCCCTGGTACTCTTTTGACAAGATCTATGATTCGCATTGGATAATTTTACTTTTCTAAGAAATTCTACAAACACTGTTCTCACTCTCATTCAAGATATTTGTGATTGATATATAAAGTCAATACTATAAACAAGTCCATATCATATCTCTGTCCCTTCTTGTCAGTATCACTGTGTAATTGCATATGGCCATAAAAACTAAAAATTACGTCTTTATGAATTAATGATTATCTCTTCTTGTCTACTCACCTTGTATAGTATAGTAGTATAATATAATGAATACACAGAAACACACACTTCCTCATACACACATACGTGCACATTCATAAGTTCATGACGCTCGTATATGACTCATATTAAACCACATCTTTTTAGTTTTTATTGGTTTTAAAAATGAAATTCAGAACCTTAAAATGTAGTAACCGAAAGCCAAATAATAAAATCAAAACAATAAAAGCTTATCAGGAACAAATAATATACAATATTTTAGACAATGTTGCAATGGATTGCTATGAATTGCTGCAATGCATACAATTCATAGAAGAAAACTGAGTTGCCTCGATAAGCAAGTAGGAGGAACGAAGTAGGGGAATGGTGCAAGTAAGGGGGTTTGCATTTACCATCTGCAACCAAATACACAACTATGTTGCAACCTATGACTGGTTATTACTTGCGGTTACGTGTATGTGTGTATGAGTACGGGTTTAGTAGGACAGGATATTGCATAACATCATACATTGTTGTTGAATGATTGCAAATTTGTTACACCTTAACGAGAATTTCATCTCCTTTCAATATCCTTTTATGTCGCCCAGGCCACCTAAACACCAGTCCTACCTAAATACCTGTATAGTGTGGTAGTTGTTAATACCAGTGGTTTATTTATTATTGGCCAACATTTAACTACTCAAACACAAATACAGTGGGCTGAAGGTGAATGCCAACTGGACAGATAAAAGTTCAAGAAGGCGCTGTAAATCTGCGGTAGCTAAGCAACTCAAGGGTACAAAGTTAGATTCTCAACTAGCATTGAACAAAATCATCTGCACCGAAATCTTCGCCTAAAACACAATCATCTAAAAATTATATAATTGGAATGCTTCAGAGACAATGACGTAACTAAAGTTATAGAATTCTCTCAAAGTTAAGAAACTACGAGTCCAACGTTAAAAAAAAAGGAAAAGATATTTAATAAATTTTTTGGTTTCAAAAGTATAGGTAAATAACACACACATAAAGTTATAATTTCTATGAAAATTTTATTTGATTACAATACTTGGACCTCGCCGTTATACACAAAATACAATGTCATTTAAATGATTGCCTCTGGATTGGTTGCAGCTGTGGATCCTTTTGAGTTTCCTCCAACATCATTTTCGAAGAAATACGCCATCTTCAGACCATAATGCGCATCAAAGGGTCTCTTTTTCCACATGCAATCTCTTTTCTACAATCACTTCAGGGCTCTTCGAGCCCTATATTTGAAAATTTCGCTCGCTGACGTAACCACCTAGTGAGAAATAAGCTTTAGCGCTGAAACACATTTTGTTCGAGTGAAAGCCCAAGTTTGAGTCACCACTTTTGTAGTAAGTTTTAACTATTTTTATGCATTTTTCGGTTATTAAATGATCCATTTCACTAAATAAATAACACTTCAAATGACAGGCATTTAACAACTGACAGCCTTGCCAGACCGTCGATTTTTAAAACCTGTAAATGGACAGCTTAAATTGTTTATTTTATGACCCAATGATAGATATCTGCAAAGCAATAAAAATCATATTATCTCTCCACTAAGTTACTAAAAAGTTAAAATTATGGCAATTTTTCTCATTTATATCATTTAAACCTGGCTGAAAATAGCTGTTCAGAAATGTATAATCAACCCCAAAATATTCTGCGGTCTTTGGAATTTTCCATGTTGTTATCTAGAATTTTTGTTCTCTATCGTCACGATCTAAACAAACACTGTTTGAGTTATTCAAACTTGTAGTGCTTGTGTTCCTATAAAATCTACAGTGTATCTTTAAGTAATCAACGATTAAATTCATAATTATATTCGTTACATCCTCCCATATTTTTAATTGGCTTGCACCGGTTTGAAACTATTTTCAAATCACAGAAATGTCTATAGCCGAGACAGAGGGAGAGAGAGAGAGAGAGAGAAAGTGAGAGAGAGGAGGTACAGAGAGGGAGATAGAGAAATATGGAGAGAGGGAGATAGTCTTCTACTCTCGCAATTCATATTCCATAAGGTGCAAGCAGTGCAGTTAACATTTCATCTCTACTGAATCCAAATTTTGTTTCTTCTAGCTACACCACTCAAAGAGGATGCCCATTATCTCAGTTTACCCCGGCAGATCCAATACCGGTTAAATTCACATCTCAAATGTGATCGTGATAGCCATTCCCTTTAACGATTTCCCTGCCTATAGTATACTCGTCATGGTCTATCAAGGGGTCGCTCAAATTCTAATCCTTAATACCGTTCCAATCGCCTTAATCGGGCAACTTGGCACCTCTAATGGCAGTATATTGGGTGAAAGCAGTAATGAGATAATGAACTTTATGATCTGTTAAACTAAAAGTATTGATACCATCGAAGGCTTCAAGTTTGCAATGGTTCCTACATCTTCCTCAAAAGATCGCTGCAGAAATGATGATACAAGTTCGCATTCTTCAGTAAAAACATATCGCACTTAGGCTTAATATAGTTGAAGACAAGTCCAGAAATACTGATATGGAGCTAAATACCGTGCATATTACGCCTGCGTCCAATTGCCTTGACATTCATTTACTTAACTTCGATTCCTGATTGCCAGCGATAACAGAGTGATATTTGAGAATAGTAAAATACGTCACGAGCTGTAAAACTGTACGGGTAATCCCTATCGAAATGAGGTACTAACGAAACAAATTGATGATGCCAGCTCCTCCATCATATCACTAATGAGTCCTGATACAACTGTGTGACGTGCCATCTCTAAGTCATCACACTATCTCTTCATTACGAGTGCTAATAAAAGGTCAAATGATTTTGCCACCTCAGAAAACCGCACCTTTTTGAACCAGAAAAAGACACACTGGGACGTTTTTCGAGAATACACTAATACAAAAGAGAAAATTTACCTTTCCCTTCTTACTGACATCCTCGTAGCGGAAAATCGCCACCCGATAATAGGATATAACTTCCCAGCCAAAACAGCAAGCCTAGATCATGAACGTAAGGCATTTCATTCATTAGATCGTAATTGACCCCCTATTTCGATATTGAATTGGATTATTGCTTGAGAGGTGAATGACCACAGGTTGAATATATGGATGAATCATACGCAATGTGAGTAATTATAAAGTGATCATAGAGACGTACTGGCCTTGTGCACAATTCGTGCTACACCCAGAAAGTGATAAGGTGAAACAAAGCACCAAAAGTCACTTCCGCGACCAAGGAATTACTATAGTTTACCATGGTTACTATAGTGTACGCATGATGGTTAGAACACGCTTCTCTTGTTCGTATGATCATGGATTTGACGCCCGATACAGCCGCCTATCATTTTTTGAACGGCTTTCATCTTGATGTGTTGGAGGAACACTTCAGATAATCGAGTGCTCGAGACGTCTAGTAAATGTTTCTCAATCTGTCCTTTGGAATCATCGTTAAACTGCTGGCTTCATTGAATCTGTCGAAAAATAAAATGTGTGTAAACTCACTGACTGTCAAAAGCTCTCTCATATCTCATTCATGTTAAGCAAGGGAATTGTTTGTTTTGTTTAGAAGTTGTAGATCATTCATACCACATCTTTTTGTGCTAGGAAATTGAGCATCTGGCCGGATCCTTAACTCATTGCTTGTCTTGTTTATTGAAAAGAGTGAAAATATGGATTATTCCTACAAACCGATCTCCTTACTGTTCTATGTGGTGAAACTGCTATCTCCCAGCAGCTTGCACAATCCATTGCAATGCCAAAAAATTCGAATTCGTTGATGACAGAATATGACGCAGCGCTCAGTGGCACCTACAAACAGAATAGGCACCGCCTTAATCTAAATCGACCTTATAAGAGAACAGCATTCGTAGCTGTCAATAAGTCAGGCAGGTTTGTTTAAAGACATGATTCGGTCGATATTATTCGGACAGGCATAGATGTGGAAAGTTGATCGTACAGTACTAAATGATTTTGGCATATTGTTACAAAGATGTAGGTGAGAAAACTTGAACGTGGTAGACACAGTTTTACTAACTCAGCACAGTGCCGAGTGATTCTATCGCCAATATTAACAAATTCTATTATAGCACATTACGGTTTAAGTTTTTTCGAATAACAATAACGCTGTAATGCAATAAAGGTTTACACAATTTGTGTAAAAGACCAGCCATTCAACATAAAATACATAAAGTAACATTTAAGAATAAGCTGAATAGTATTTACTAGTATTTACTGAATTCAAAGAACTTCGACTTCTTACCCACTGTGCACACGAAACTTTATTCATTTCATTGTTTGTAATCCTAATTTCTGTTACACACCCATATCTTTACACCTGAATAGGTTGTGGTTGCAAGAATAAATATTTCCGTGCATGTAGAAGTGTAGCAAAAAACTGTTATTATATGTAACCATATAGGTTTTATTCAGGTTTATCTGAATGTACGTACTTACATACAAGAATTCATGTGAATATGAGTGTACATGCATACACATCCATGTTTATCACATTTGTATGTTTACAGATATCTGTGTATTTGTGTGTATGGTTATTATGTGTTTATGAGTCCATGAATATTTTGTGTGGTTGCCGGATATTGGTTAAATTAAATGCTATTTTCGTTTACTTTGCGGTTACTTTCTATAAGATTGTTGTTAATATTCATTCATTCATTCATTTATCTATAATACACGCACGCACACTTATAAATACACACTTCCATACGCAGCACATTCATTCTTTCACAACGTCCATTGATTTCTTCCAAGGACAATTGCAACATTAACAACCACAACAACTTTTATATTTCGTTGTACATTCTTATATACTCGTACATGTATTGAATACGACAAATGTAATTGTTATTGTAAAAGGAAATTGTTATTTGTATACGTGTGCGGTTGAAGTTATAAATGTGAGTGTGGCAATAGAGTTTGTTCCTTCTCGTATACATCCAAGAGAAATCACTAGAATATTTTTGATGCTTTTGTTTGTATTGGTTTTTTGGTTTCGAAAAGAGAGTAAATTGCTTTATTGTAATTAAAAGAAAATATAGTTATTACCTATGTCCTGTAAACAGTTGAAACATGTTATCCTAAAAGTATGCTTAAGTTTTCATTATGTTATCAAATGCAATCAAAAGTATGTGAAGAATTTTATGAAATCAAAATATTGCGAAATTGAAATGTTTTAAAAGAGGTTTTTTTGTTGAAACATTTTTTTTTTTTGCTTAAAGTTGTGTAAGACAGAAAAATAGATTGGTTGCTGATGAAGGGTACTGAAATACAGTTATAGTAACAGAATGTCCTTTGTAGTTTTTTAGTCGCAAATTTACAAGATATCGTGTCAAACTAAATGTAATAAATTTCCATTTATCAAATTTTCAGACTACTTCTAATTTTTATGAGAAATATATTATATAAACTCTTTTTTAACTGATCAAATACGTACTTTGTCCATGAAATATTTGATATAAGCAGTTGTAAAAAATGCTTAAAATTTCTTGTTTCTCTAAGATCGATACAAATTGGAATTAAAAATAAAATTAAAACCCCATCTAAAACGAATAACCCAAAGAAGAGGCACAAAAGCATAAACATTTCAAAAAAGGCTTCACTTGAGGAATATGATATAAGAAAAGATGGACTAAAGATATAGCAGGCCAATATTATGGAATTGGTCACAAGGCTCATGTTCCCCATTATAAAATAATCTACTAAAGACTTTAACATTTCTTACCGAACAAGGTGTTGTGGTTGCAGGTCCTTTATTATATTTCAAGATCAAAAGAGACTCTGTCCACATAACTAAACCTTTCTCTCCCTGAACTTAATTGTTTACGGGGCTTAAAATACTAATTAACTTAAAATGATTTTCTTGTTTAATGAAATGACAAAAGCACTAGAAGCCAGCGCTATATTCAAACGCTCACAGACAAGCACATTGAGATAAACATTAATACTGAAAATGGCCACAAACATAATAAGGATATGCACACATACAATAGCCATTACGAACAAATAACAACAGTTAATAGGAGCAATATTGAAGTAAAATAAAAAGGAGAGTAGCGGTTTCTTGCTTTGGTAGACATTTTAATAACAATTAAGTTTAATTTTAATGTGCTTAGCATTTTGTTGGCATATCCAGATAATCACATAATTTAACATTATCTCATGCACAAGGACTTGGCCAACCATTACAAAGGTCATTATTGGTACTCTTTCACAAGAAACAGTGTTTAGAATAGCAAAGGCTTAGTAAGCAGTTCCCATTAAATTAATTAGATTGCATAACAATGTATTCGCATATTTTCGAAAGAAAGCACTTTAAGTATTAAAATGGTATATTCAGAAATAACTGTATTTACATGCCATCGGTTAGTTTTGTCCTATTAACGATACATTTTTAGTGTATTAGTATAACAACACCATTCATGGCCGATAGGTGGAGAGTGGGTCATTTTGTATTGCATGTCATTGACAGCGTATAAGTTATAAGATATAAAAGACAATAAAACATATACACACCATGGAACTTTCCTATGGATACAAACATTACAATATAATATAATAATCTTGCAAAGCTGTTGGTTTTTAATTATTTTCACTACGCAACCTCTTCAGTGTGTATAAAGTATACCCCTGTGTATAATTGCGTTTCAAAAGATTTTTTCTAAATTATAAATATAAATAATAATGTAAATATTATATTACAATGTTAATATATGTAATCCAATTTTATTTCAGTTCAAGAGTTCTTACTCGTTTGAACGTTGTCCAAAAAAGAGCTAGAAACTTATAATGCGTTGTGGCAAGCAACGTGAATTAGATATCGGTTTTGTTATTCAGCATAACAGTAATTGGAAGATTGGAAACTCTTTATATAGTCAGATAAAAGCTTTATTTTGTAGCGAGACACACATAAAGTTTTTGCATCAAATCGAGAATTCATAAAAATGGGAAACTTATTCCTTCTAGTTCACAAATATTTTATTTTCAAACTCATAATTCATTATAATTGAACTCAGTTCAACAGTTCTATGTGAAACATTAAAAGGCTATCATATCCGACCTGGTTATAAATTACCAGAATGATTAACTATACTGTAGAGCCTGGAGCGGATTCTGGGCCTTTTGAATGGCAAATTTTTACAATGTTGGAATCGTAGTCTGAGTCATTCAAATACAAACAGTTCTAAGCCAAATACCAAAAAAAAAAAATCTTAGAATAATAACAAACTATTTAGACATAATTGTTTGAGTCAAATTTGTTAACAACCGGACTCGACGATTTCCATTATTTTACCGACAATTTTGCCAGATGTACATCAATATTAGACAAAACAGAATCGAAGACGCCAAAATTTTGCATAATTAGCTATTACAGTACCAGGGCCATAAACACTATTTTCATTTTTAAACGCTTTCCCTACATTTTCTATCTCTAAAGAAGAACAATTGTAAAATATGGCATATGTTCTCTTTGCTGGCCCAAATTTTTCGATTTGAATTCTCTGAATTTCGCTGAGCTTCACTTCTAGTAAAATTTCAGATTTTGATATTTCAAGCATTCAAAAAACCACTGTTTCAATTTTCGCCCTGAATTTGTACTAATATATTAACTCGGACAAAATGTATAGTCAAGCATGTTAACAATTTCACAAAGTTATTTGTGTGCAATTTGTGTAATTGTATAATCATTAATCCAGGCATCATCATAAAATATACTACACAAAGGCATTCTCCACTTTCTCCACAACAGACATTTTCCTACAATTTTTCGGCCTAGCCGGGTCTGATCCTCATTATGGTTTCCATAGCCCAAGTAAATACAATTAATTTTAGAAAATCCATTAATGTATGCTATGCTTAAGTATAAGGACAAAGAAACATTTACAAATACATGCTTACAAACGATATATGAGTCTACCAAAGGAGATTTTATTAATTAATTTGTAAACCACTTACGGTCACAGACATACGAAGAACATGTAATATATTTATACACATATAATATTAACATTATATGTCGGTAATGTGTGTGTGTGGGTTGGAGTGAGTGTGTGTGTAGAAGGAAATGTTTTAATTATTTTCTCGGTTGCCTTTTTGTCCAATAAATAGAAAACATTTATAGAGATTGTCAGTAACAATTAAGTGGTATTGTTGCTATACATATGTATAACCTGTCAGATATCCATGGGTCCACACGGCCACAGGCTGTAATAACATTTGAATGCTGGCCAGCAATGTCTATGACGAGGAAAATTTAATAATTAAGGGAAATACAAGACATAAAGAATGCGACTAAATCTTTAAACAGAAATTGAGTGAATCTTTTGGCTGCTGCTTTAAAAAGTTTAAGGATTATTATCCTTTATAGCGAGGCACATCACTGTGAATCGAGAAATGTATACATTTTCTGAAGTAATTTTCAATTAAACTAGTTTAGCGTATAACTCAGCAAAGTGTAGCATTTTGTAATGATTCATATAATTGGGGTATTGGAGCAATTTACAAAGAACCTTCTCCGTTAAAATTCTATTTTTTAGAACTTTTGAAATAATCACACAAATTGAGTTTTTTTTAACTAAACTATAGTTAGTCAAGTAATCTAACATAGGATTTTGATAGTACATGAAATTTGATTGCAATGTCTTTCTATTTCGATATCATTATTTTTTCCTTTGTACACATAAAGTTTCGTTTCTAGGTTTATTGGAGTGAAAAGTTCCATTTCCTCGTTTTTCTCTTCATAGTTGCTTAATTATCTGTGTTCATATTTGTCTCTACTCCTTAAACGTCGGGTAATTAGATGGTTAAGAAAGCCAAAGTGGATTATTGTCAACTGGCTAACAGAAAATTACTTCATAACGCCGAAACGAGCAGCAACGATAATCGACGTTGATTGTTTTCCTCTTCTGAAAATATTTGACTTAAACCATATAAGTGTTTGATTTTTCATTGTAAAATTTTTCATAGCTCCCTTTTCTTTCGTTACATGTTTCAAATACAAAGTCAGTCAGTCAGAAAGCTTTACCATTTTATCATGAAAAGATCTATAGCCGAAGAACGTCTTTAAATTTGTAAATTTGTTTGTTATCAAATTTCATTGGCTGTGAGAAAGAGCGTTGAATTTTGAATGAGTGGCAATCATGGAAAAAT
>JAHXMU010000145.1:947081-966986 GCA_019455685.1 Philornis downsi | reverse complement strand
GTTGTTTTCCATTTAGGGGGCATTTTTTATTAATTTCAAATTCCTTTTGTTGTCGTAGATACATGCTGTGTATTAGCATTGCAGGGATTATGTGTTGCTTATGCCAAGTTTCTAATGAAATCTGATAGCAGAAAGGTTTGCTGCTTCATGGCAGACTTACAAAGTAAGTAATTTTAACAAACGTACACATGTGAAGAAAGTTAACAAAGAAATTTCTGCCTTAAATAGATTTTGGAATATTTAAGGAAGGCTCCTAACAGTATACTTGGTAGAAACGCAACAGTTGGGAGTGGGAGAATGACTTTAAAAATCCAGTGTAAACTAAAGAGTGTACAAAGGTTGCTTTGTCGAAAGATTACTTTCTTTCTGCCAGGCAAAAATAAATGGGATTTCAATTGCGCACAACTCTTATACGAAATTAAGCCAACAATTTTAGGGAAAACATTTAGGTAAACAGGAGGTGAGGATTTTTGATAAGAATACTAATATTTAGAAGTGACAATTTGATAAAAACATTCTAAAGTTTTAGTAACTAAAACCTGGTGTGACGTTTGACCAAGAAGATTAATGGGTTTAATATATAAAGTTGTTGCAAAAAGTGTATCTGGTGAAGTTTCAGATTTCGCCACAGGCAACCGTCAAATAGGAAGCAATTTCAGGCAGCCCTCAATTCGCCGACCGGCAACACCTGTACAGGAATATATAATCCAAAACATTTGTCACAGAGCACGAATTTTGATAATAAATTTCAACGATTTGCAGTCGTTGCTCGTTTCTTAGTCTTTCTATGATGAAATAGCAGAGTACACTGTACACTTTTCACTTTGACAGATGACAGTTGGACGCCATTACCAACCAGTGCTGCTAACCTGAAAAAATTAAATCTTAAAAAAACACCCTATATGCATATCACTCAATCGGCTCACAGAACTGCTGTATTCCTACATTTATCTGATCTCTTTTTCATGTTGGAAATAGAAAAACGATTTTGAAAGATTTTTACACAAATATCTAGGCAGAACTTTGTGTAATTTACCGGCTTGGTTGTAATCCATTGTTATGTTTTAGAATCCTAAAAAGGTCAGATCTCAAAACCAAAAATCACTTGATTTTATTGGAATAAATGCCGACAAAGCGAAAACACAACATTTACAGACTTACAATAATCCGTTTTGTCAAGTTTTACTTTCGATTTTGTGCGCCCTAATTATGAAATTCTTTCCCAAAATTGACAGCTGGTGAAACGAAAGTTGCTGGGTCAGCTACCTTTTTATAGTTTGTTATTTGTTTATGTTGATTTTTTATCAAATGTCATACATATTTTAACTAAATTTGATCAATAAGAATATGATTCCAGTAGTATTTATTTTACGGATTTTTAAATTTGCCTAATATTGGTCAAAAGGCTTTAAATTACAAGACTGTTGAATAAATGAAATGAATGAACTATTTTATGATCGTTCGGAATAAACGAAGTTTTGAATAATCGATTAACTAACTGATCAAGTTATTAATTAATTTTAAAATGTGATTACGTTTCCAAAAAAATCTTTGTTTTCTCCTCTAAATATACTTCAGTATTCATTCACATTCATATAAGTTTTTAATTAATTTCAAAATGTGATTACGTTTCCAAAAAAATGTTTATACTTCATATTCATCCCCACACACACACATAAAATACACTTATGCCATAGGTATTTTCCCAAATAGCCACCATCCGGTAAGGCCTTCTGAGCCCTCAGCGATTCACTTTAGAACTTTTTCGCTCAAATCAAAAGGTTTCACCAAATCTGTCTTATACATGGTGATGCATCAATTGCAATACAATGAGAAATTCAGATATATAAATATTTTTTAATGAATGCATATTTTGTTTTTCTTTTTTTTTTTGTTATTGTATAAAAATTTAATTTTATTTCATATAACTAATTGGTTTTGAAGATGATCGTAGATGAAGTCCAAGCTCATTCAGGCATATGTGATACCTGATTAGAAAATTATTCATTTTTGCCTAAAGGGTTGAAGTCGGGATCTGAACCTCCATTATTGTTTTAATGGACCGCTTCCATCCAATCAAATTCTTAGGTTTCATTTTGTACACCTCTTTCTTTATATAACCCCATATAAAACTGTCTGGTTCAGTCAGTTTAGGTGTACTTGGGGGCCTGTGGAAAGTGGAGTTTCTGGACATTAACTTGTTTGGTAAATTTCGTAGAAACCCTGCCATAACCGGTCTGGCTATGTGTGCAATTGCTCCATCTTGCTGGAACCAAATGCTATTGAAACAGATACGTCTTCGCCGCAGTTTTGGGTAAAAAACTCCTTCAACACCTATATTTATAATGTTTTTATTTATTACGTCTTATGTTTGTAGCACGATTCGTGCACTATTTAACTATTATTATTTATTGTTATTATTTATGCATTTATTTTATTTATTATTATTTTCTTTTACTTATTATTATATTTATTATTTATTATGGTATATTTATAGCACAATTCCTCCATTTTCCCCATAATTATTGGCCAAATGTCACCACTTCATAGCATTTTTTCCCATTTCCTTACATGCCTCCTTCGGTGCACCCTGCCAGTTGAATTAGTCAGACAATTTGTTACAACAATTCCCTTGTTCTTTTTCAATACGAATCTACTTATGATAAGTATTCGTTTTCCTACCACCATCCTTGGTTTTATTACAATTTCGGCAAAAAAAAACATTTTAATTTCATTAATTAATATTACTCATACGCCAAAGAGTCCAAGAGAATTGTATACGTCATTAAAAAACACAAACACGATGATATTAAACACACACACACACAATCACCTATACAGAGAAAAGACGTATAAGCACATACACACACACACATTGTAATAATGATTACCATGTTATTGGTAGTGGATTCAAAATAAGTCATAAATCTTATTTACAATTTGCTAAAGTAAATTGCTGTCTCATAATACATACTTACAGAGCACAGCAAGATTTCAGTTACACCCACACAAGTGCACACATAAATTTCTACAAATATACATACGCAAATTCACAGAATCACATCCCAGTGTGCACAACGGATCCGTTACGGATACGTAACGGATCCGTTTCTTCGTACTTTCTATCCGTATCGGAATCCGTTACGGATCCGTTTGCGGGAGAAATTCGCCCCAAAAAAACGGATTCGAAAACGTATTTTTTATCCGTTTTTTGGATCAGTTACGGACCCGTTACGGACTTGATATACTGATCCGTTACGGATCAGTATTTTTTAATAAAACGGATCCGTTATGGATCAGCATTTTTTAATAAAACGGGTCCGTAACGGAATCATTTCGTCTCAAAAAAGCGGACTGCAATGCGGGTCGGTTTACCTTGTGATAAAAATGATCTAATTTTGTGTTAAGTTTTTTGGTATAGTTTTTTTATTATAACAATTTAATTATTCTTTAAAAAACAAAAACAATATTCAAAATTTAACTAAAATTAACGAATTCATTTATAAAAAGATTATGTAATAATAATAAATTTATTTTTTATTTTTTTTTTTTTTTGGACACGGTCGTGCGCGTAGTGGAAAAATTTTTTTGACACTTCGTCCACTTCAGATATTGGCACATCGCCAAACTTCTTTTGGAATGCAACTGAATAAACAAATTTGTATTATTTACGAAAAACGAATACTACAGCTGTAAACGATCATTATTTGTTAAGATATTTCGCGAATCATTAATGCATTGAATTCGTTAAATTTTGATTTAAAAGAAAGGTGAAAAGAATTAAAAAACAATTTATCCAATTCAATGAATGAATGATTCGCGCGTCCAGTCTTCACTAATGATAACAACCAACTAAATATTCTTACATATAGTTGTATTCGGTTTGAGGGCGAGCTGCAGCCCCATTTGCCTAATAATATAAATAAGCTATTTAAAATTAAAGTAGGTAGAGAACTATATTTTGTGCCCCTAATCCACTGATCATATAAACTTGCAAAAAAAAATTTCCAAACATTTGTGTCCTATTTTAGTTACTACAAACCAATCACTGACTGTACGGACGAAAGGAGTTTTTAGTGGATGAAAGTCCCACACTGACCTTTTGGCTTTTAATGCTTTTCTCTTACTCAAAAAAAAAAAAAAAAAACTTACACCAATTCCTTTTTTAACTGCTTTTTTACGGAACCGTAATGGGTCCGTGACGTATCCTCAAATTAAAATAAAACTTATTCCGTTTTTTAACCTAAAACGGATCCGATACGGATCCGTAAATTAAAGTAAAACTGATTCCGTTTTTTAACCTGAAACGGATCCGATACGGATCCGAAACGGATCCGTAAATTAAAGTAAAACTGATTCCGTTTTTTAACCAAAAACGGATCCGATACGGATCCGAAACGGATCCGTAAATTAAAATAATACTGATTCCGTCTTTTCGACCTAAAACGGATCCGATACGGATCCGAAATGGATCCGCGTCCGTTCGTGTGCACACTGGGATGCTATCAAGCACAATTGTACATACGTATATACACAGACACAAACGCACACTCAGTCATAGGCAAATACAACCTTTCATTTGCACGCGCATATCTTTAACACTAAACCATACACACACAGACGTAACTCATAGATGCCAAAAACACACACTCACAGCGTATTGTATGAGTAGCTGCTGTGTGCAATTGTGTGCGTTTTATGAAATTTACCCATAACGCACGTCCTTAATATAATGATACGTATAAGGCTTTTGTACGGGCGTCTGAGGGAGAGCTTAATAATCTATTTGGTTTGCGTGTGTGTGCAAATGTGTCAATTTGTGTGCGTCACTATAGAGTTGGCACAAATGCCAATAAACACGGTGTTTCCAACAAATTAATGGTTTTAAGCGAATTTCACATTAAAAGGACACACAAATAAGAAGTCTTGGTTTGTAATTGATTCTAGTCTCAATAAATTGTACTATATAAATTTTGAAATATTTTCAATGTAATTAAATAAAGTATAATACACGGGGTGGCGCATAAGCAACTTTAACGGCGACTGTATTGAATGCGTTCTTGTGCATCATTTGGTTTTAACTCATGAACCAATTGCATCTTATATGGGAAAAGCTGTAACATATATGTAAAATTATTTGCAAAGACCACCTAGACATCTCCAACTACTGAGAACGTCGCCAGGTGAAAGTTTCAGGGTTTTTCTCAATACTTGCTTGCACTTGAGCAATGCTCACTTCATTTCGAATTGCACGAGGTCTTCCAGCACGCGGAAGATCACAGACAGCCCCAAAACCCTGGACCAATCGGTAAATTGTTGGAGCGCTAGGAGCAGTTCTAATATGAAAGAAATTTCGATATGATCTGAATAATCAAATGCTGACTTTCAAAGTAAAATTGCACAACTTTGGTCTTTTGTTCTGTGCTGAGCCTTTCCATCATAAGTTTCAAAAGTGTTAATTAGTTAATTATGTATAGAGACGGAAAAAAGACTTAAACAAAAAATGTATTCACTGATCAAATCTTAACGTTGTTAATGCACTGCCCTACATAAATGGTGCCAAGACGGTGCTAATTGTGGAAATATCAGGCACTTTTTTGGGAATATCCAAAAGGGAGATGTCAAATATTAACTTTTCCATAAAACTTTTTGTTTCTCATCAGTGCTGAGACAACAAAATGTTTCATCATAGTCATTTTCCAAATTGTGTGTCAAAGTTAGTATTTTGAATTTGAAGCCTGATATTTATTTGCTTTGTTTTCCAGCCATTTGTTAAATTCCAGTAGTCGATGGCAAAATGTATTCTGAACCACGTTCAGCAAAAAGTTACCGCCTTTAAATCGATTTCTACCAATTTTATACCAGCTTTCCAATATATAAAGTCCGATTTATATCAAACTTTTAGTATAATTTCGCATTTCAATGGGATGTTTTTGTGCTAAAGTTACTAAAATCAGATATTTTCATATAAGAAGCGCCATTCATTAGAATGAGTTTAGCCGGGATTTTGAAACCTTGTATACGTAATTTATGTGATATAACTAAAATTATAAGATTACATGATATAAATAATTATATGGCTCTTTGGTAACAAAGCTTATTTAGATGTACAACAGAAGTTTGGTTGTAAATCATATTCGAAACAAATATTTACTTAATGCTTCTGCACCAAAACATATTAAACCAGATATTCCAAGTCGAGAAAGGAAACTATAGCTTTCCTTTCTTATTCTAAAACAAAAATTAAAATTTAATATGACCTTGCAGCTATCACAAATAAACGTGAATCTAATCTATAGGTATACCATCAAAGAAAAAATTGGAGTATGACAGACACAAATCGTATTAAGAATGCCCATAAAGTTTGACAATTCTGTCAATAATTCTGATCGCCATTGTTGGCGAAATAACAAATTCCATTAATCGATTCTGAAAATTTTCGCTTAATTTTGACATCACATATGCATAAACATCTTAGAAATAGATATAGATATATGTATACAATTGATGTTGAAACAATACCACAAATTCAGTCACAAAGTGATATGAAAATGGATTTGTTAGAAAATTTAGAAGGCATTATTCCTGCGGGCGATTACTGAATAGACAATTATTTCAACAAAAATAGTAAAAAAAAACATTTTCTACTTGAAAATTCAGGGTCCTGGGTTATGACGCAAGCGGATGAATCAATACTGGCAGTTTTCGAGAGGAAAATACTTCGGAAAATATGTGGACCCATCATCGTTAACAGAGAGTATCGGCACCGCATGAACAATGAGCTGCATGAGCTATATGTCGACATGACGACGTGATCAAACGCATTAATAAACAGTGATTACTTTGGCTGGATCATGTTGTGCGGACGGACCCAAATTCTGCGGCACGAAAAGACTTAGACAACGAACTCGATGGACGACGCAGAAGAGAGCGACCAAAACTCCGTTGGAAGGACCAGGCTTTTGAAATACTATCGAAACTTGGTGTGACAAATTGGAGGAGAAGCGCAAAAGATCGAAGTGCTTGGAATTATTTTCTACGGCGTATAATAGATAAGGATGCCTATTCCAGTCGCCATCTAAGAAGAAGAACTTGAAAATGCCTTCTCACTGCTAATGCCATAAGGAATAAATGAAATCAGTTTTGAAACATTGGATTGTTTGGAAAGTCGGTACGGTTAATTCGTTAGGTCACCATACATCATTTCTCATGACGTAGAGTCCCTTTTCTAAACTGTTTACTATTGTTTACTTGTGTTCCCACTTTAGTCATGAATGGTTTATAGCGTTTTGAAAACAAAAAATGGTAAAAAGTGGAAAAATGAGCGGAGAAGGCCATTTGAGGCATGTTATGCGGTATTAATTTCAAAATGGAAAAACGGCTGCTAAAGCCAGCCGAAAAATAAAATCTGTTTATGAAGAAAACGAAGCAAATAAAAGAAATTTGCAGAAATGGTTTAAAAGATTTTCTAAGGGCGATTTCTCCGTAACGGACGCTCCCAGATCAAGATGATCAAAATAAATTGTTTCCAAAAAGGTGAGAGATTTAATTATTGTTAATCCCCGTGCAGTAGTTAGGGAAATAGCTGAAATAATCAAAAAATTAGTCTCAATCGTTCACGAGCTCGTTTTTGAGAGCAACCTCGTTGTGTGGGTACCTCACACTGCCTCACCGAGGCCTCACACTGCCTTGCAGGCTTGTCAGAAAATGTCAGAGCTTGGGTGGGAAGTTTTACCTCACCCACCGTACTCCCCAGACCCCACCCCGACCGACTATCACCTATCCCGCAGTCTGAACAATCACCTGAAGGATTTGAATTTCAATAACGACATTTCGACCATTGTGATTCAGATTTAACACGTAAGTCAGTTTAGTCAGTGATGGTGTTTTGATAAGATAATTTTTTGTGTTGACAAAATATTTTGTATTCCCTTAGGATTAAGGATCAAAAGAGCAGCGTTTCAAAAGTTTTGTCGTTCAGCATAAAATTTTCAATCAATTAATATGACTGCTTAAGAAAAGAAAATTGTTGCATGTTTTGCAATGAACTCACTTTGTCTCTCAACAAGTCAGGCGATAAAACAACTGAAATTTATATACTATGTTTATATATATTTATAAATTTATATGTTGTATATTATCTGATATATTGTACGTTTTATTTCACCTATTTTGTGCCAATGAAAAGTTGGCCGAACATATTTTAAATCTCCAAGTATTTGTAATTCACTTTCTGTCCTCATTAAGGCAAATTTGTGTTATAAAAAGATGAGCTAAAATCACCTTTAAATCTTAAATCGATTAATGTTTCATAGACACACCTTCAAAACTGCCTAACTATTGAGTAATTTTCAAATCTGTTTAAGTTTTGACCATTAATCGCAAGTTATCTTAAGAAATCTCTACGTAATTCACTGCCTATATGGAACAAATCCACCTTAGAAGGATATAATCAATACAACAGCATAACTGCGAGGAGCATTTATCTCAAACTAATTTATTTTATATCACTTGCACTTGTCACGCTTTAATTTCTGTTAAATGATTTATGCGTTCATGCCGCATTTGTTACAGTTTCACTCTCCCTTTTTCCCCTCTCTCTATCTTTCTCTCTCTCTCCTCTTTATTTCTCCCTATTTCTATCTATCTAAATCTACGTGGTTCATTCGCTGTTAAATTTCACCATTTTCCATTTCCTCTGTAATGAATTTTACTGTTCTTCACAGTTCAAATGTCCTGTACAAAGGAATGAAGCATTAAAATCCGAGTGTTTGTGCAAAGAAATCGAGGTCTGTGTGCGTGTTTTATGTTGTGTTATGATTTATCGTTACATCTGGTAACATTATCAATTTAATTTATTTTGTTTAACATGATTATTACATTATGATTTTGGTTTTTGCTTCATGTATTCACGTCTGGCGGATATATGTGTATGTAAACATGTATGAGTGCATAACTCAAACGACACATACATGTATAGTAGGGGTATCCAAATTTTCATAAGTAAACTTTGAAAATACACCGATCGGCTCATATTCCTTTCTATTTCAAGATAGTAAATTGAAACTTGGTTCTGATCCTTTAATGCTTAATAGAGTTGCAAATAGTTTGAAATTGCAAGATAATTCAAAAACAAAAATGTCTATTTGTTTATAATTTTTCAATTATTGGACACAATGTGTATTAGATTTCATATATTTTTGTTGAAAACATGCCTTAAATGTGGTTGCTAATAATATTTGTTATTAAAAATTATAAAGAATGGAGTAAACATGATATTATTTGAACGATTCCAGTATCTATATGAAATTGTGCTACAAACTTGTTGGAGTCATTAAATTGCCGTACACCGAACTACCCATAGATATGTACTATGTTACTCGATGAATGGAGCAACATAATTTTGAGGACATAATATCGAGAATCTCAGTGTGTTTTGCCTACTTTTAAGCGAAGTTCCTGTACAAAGTACAACATCATAAAAACATAAATCTTAAAAGGTCTAATACGTAACACGCACTTATAAAAATTATTACCTGTTGTACACCGCACATATAAACGAATTCCAAACACTTCGCACTTGTATTTGTCTTCCGCTATTTTTTTGGCAATATCTCAGAAACCTCCTGAGTTTTGACTGCCCATTTGTGCACCGCCTATTGAGTACATCGTCAGGAGCTTTCCGAGCTTAAACATTTTTTTGTTCATCTACACAATATGAATCAGCAATCCTGATGACTATATTTTGATACGCTTCACTACGTCGATGCGGGTATACAACTCATACACTCTTTAATCCACACAACGTTGATATCTATATGTTGCTTACATATATTTTAGGAAAAAAATTTTTTTCTCAAACATTCCCAGAATGGATTCTTTTGCTTACGCCATAATCCATAACTCTGCAATATGCAGCAAAACAAATGGAACTAGTCTGCAGTACAATCGAATTGATATTCCGAACTATTTTTGCCATTAAGTATGAGCAATCAATCAAAAAGGCAGTATATCAATGTTCAAAAAATTTATCAGGATTACCAGTTAACTTTGAGAACAAACAGGCGTCTGAACTAATGGACGAGGTTCTATTTTGTATGAATACTGTTCTTGAGTGTTCTACTTCAACAAAATTGGAAAAAGAAAATTTAAGGTATCAATTAACACCATGGATTAACTCTAATTTACAGAAACTTATTGAATATAAGGATGTACTGTTGAGAAAGAGACGGAGGTCAAGACATAAACATGTTGTGGAGAATTCTTTGAAGAGAGTTAGCAAAGTTATAAAAATGGCAAAGCAGATATGTATGGAGTTTTATTATGTTGATAATCTGAAAAAAACAAGTGGTAATATGAAAAAGTCTTGGGATTTTATAAACAATACTTTAGGTAGATTGAAGAGAATCAATATAGTTTTGAAGGATCCGGTAAGGTAATGAATTGATGAGTGATAAGTTGAAAGCAAATCAATTGAACACTTATTTTGTACAGTCTGTCACTAATCTCAGAGAAGGTATTCAAACGCTGTCTGGGGATCATTGCAATGGTCTTCGGACGCTTGTTCTTTCCCAATGTCATTTTGCAGTTGACAGCATTCAAAATACAGATGTGCATGAAGTGGTTGCAAATATAAAGATAAATAAAAGTTCGGGAAATGATGGTATTTCCGCAACGTATATCAGAAAATGTTCTGCAGAGATAGTTCCGTATTTGGCAGACATATTAAATAAAACGCTTTGCAGTTCTGAGTATCCAGATTCATTGAAAATTAACAAAGTGGTTCCAATACCTGAAGAACTGAATGCAAATACTTTGGCTATGTACCGACCTATTTCAATTCTTTCCGCAATAGATAAAATTTTTGAAAAAAATTCTGTTTGATAAACTACAATTTTATTTTGATAGTAATAGCTTGCTGTATGATTATCAGTTTGGTTTTCGAAAAGGCTGCAGTACACAGGAAGCCGTATTAAACGTCCTGAAATGTGTTTATAAGGGCCAAGATGATGGGTTTTCCGGTGTGGCCGGAGTTTTCTTTGATTTCACGAAAGCTTTTGACCTGGTTGATCACAATATAATGTTGCAAAAATTATCCTACTACGGTATTCAAGGGCGAGAATTATTATTATTTAAAAGTTACTTTTCAAATTGTAAGCAGTTTGTTGAAATAAATGGATCAAAGAGTTTAATCAGTAATGTTATGTATGGAGTCCCACAGGGTAGTGGTTTAGGAACACTGTTATTTACTATCTATATTAATGATTTAAGAAATATTGGGTTCTTCGGTACACTGTTTATGTTTGCTGATGACGTCAGCTTGTTTTATCCATGCAAGTATGATGAGGTATTAAAAACCCATATAGAAAAAGACGCATCCTTATTATTTGAGTTTGCAAGATTGAACAGACTTTGTCTCAACACGGATAAAACAAAATTAATTCGTTTCCGACCTAATTCTGGAAACTTAAATAATGATTTTAGTGCTTACATTGATGGGAAGTTGACTATGGAAAGCCACAGTATTAAGTATCTTGGAGTTATCTTGCAAAGCAATTTATCGTGGGACTTGCATATTAATTCCATTAAGAGGAAAGTAGCGCCAGCAATTGGGATTCTCTTTGAGTTAAAAAATAAATTAGATGTAAAGACGAAACTTGTCATGTATCAGTCTCTAATACATGCTCATTTTAGTTACATGGCCATAGTCTACGCACACAATAAGAGCAGCAACTCATTAAAATCACTACAACGTATGAAAAACAAAGCTTTGAAAATTGTGTTCAGTTTACCGATGAGATATTCGACAGCTGCACTTTTTAGACATGTGTGTCCAGATATAATGCCGATTTCGGGTCTGAATTTGTATCAAGTTTTGATGTTTGTTTTTAAATGCATTCACAGTATTGGGTACCACACTATATCTTTTCAGCTAAATCAATCTCACGTTAATGGAAGAAATATAAATAATATTAGAATTCCACTTTGCAGGTTGGAAAAGACCAAGCAGCGCATAAATTACGTAGGTGCGCTTACATATAATAATCTTCGTGCAAGTTTAAAAAGTATTGATCAGATTGGGTTGTTTAAAACAACATGCAAAGAGTATATACTTAATGATGTTGAAACACTTTTAACGTAATGTATATATTTACATACGTATAATTTTAAATAATTATAAATTAATAGGAAAATAAAAGTAAAGTAGTAAATGAATTGTTATTTTCGTACACAGGATTTTAACCTTGCCCCAAAATAAGCCTATAGGCGCTGGAGCCTCAATTATATTGTATTATAAAATATTGTACAAATTAACTGAATAAAAAAAAAAAAAAAGCAACAAAAAAAAACAAAAAGTCGATTGCTTAGTCTCTTCCAATTTCTTGGCCGGTACTGTTAACAGAAAACTCCATCCACTATGGCAAAATTCTATTTGTCAATCTTTATGTAGCCTCTCTGACAAGTAGACCTCTTGGTCATCATAAAACAAATAGCTTAACTTTGTCCTCTTTTACCGCCAGACCCATATTTGCCGACTTATTTTATCATCATCAAAGCTAGAGAAGACTGCAGTAACACCTCGTGCATTACGGCTTTTATGGAAGATGGCACTAGTCATACTTATTGCAGTTTTCGCCATAATCGCGTAAAAAGTCTATTAGAGAAATCGTATGATAAGCTATTTGACTGTCAACAAGGTTGGTTTGGTGTGAAAATGGTCAGTGTCAAGTCTTCTTATCTTCAAATCGAAGACCTACTTTCTGTCTGTGCCATATAAGCATGGCTGGAATACCAAACTCGATCAAAAATTCATACAATTTCCGCCCCATCAAATTTTCAAGCCAACTTAATAGTTCATAAGAAGGTTACATGAATCTATTTGCTTTTAACAGGACTTTTTGAGGACTTGTCATAGCGTGAACAACGCCAATTATTGATTTTCCAGATCTAAGGCTGTACTGAAAAGGTCTTATCAGACTCGATGGGTAAAATACTGATACAGCAATAATTTGTATGCACAGCTGAATTTTTTTTAATACAGAACATAATACATTTAGATATCAGTTTATAGAGCATTCATTATTTGAGCCGAATTATCTTTAAGCTGCTGATGCACGTTCAACATTAGATCATTACAACTGGCCTTAAAAAACTCAACCGACAAACTATCAATGCAACCAGTTTTGTTCTTTTTAAACCATGAACTCGTTATGGTTACGTGTTGGGCAATCTAGATTAGATAATTGCCAAGATTTTTTTACTTGCAATGTCATCAGAGACTGATAGAGCTTTTAGAAGTGGCCTCTCTGTAACTGTATTACACTCTGGATTTCTTAAACTAAATTTCCATTATTGATCTCATGATGCAACCTTTGCAACTCATATTTTGATGAAATGTTCCGGCTCGCTCTCTCAACAACCCCTTCTTCAGCTTAGATAGACGATTTGCTATCTGTTCCTCACAGTGTTTCATCATAGCATGCACTGTCATTGGCTGCAATATGCCTATCTTTAGATGCAGTGCGACATTCTTCACCATGTAAACATTATTTGGTCGGTATTTTTCATATATTTCAAATATGGTTTTTTGGGTCAGTTATAATCGGTTGTGCTATACTGCAGTATATGTCAGGTTTACCGGCTTTTAGCTGTACAACTTGAGAAAGTTGGTTGAAGAAGACTGTTACAGTTTCGTTTGCTATATCTAACTTTATTTGTTTTATTTCGCTGGGATCAACTCTTCGCGTGCCTTAACTACAAAATTGTTGAAAATCCGAATCTACATTCGTACCGCAAATGGAACGCACAATATGTGTACAATTTGTTACTATAGTACACATTTCTCACTATGCATAATTGTTTACAAAGTTCTCGGGCACACTGCTGACTGTTTACACTACAGATATGTCTGACTGTTTACACAGCGGCATCGATTATTTGCTTTCACAGCGGATTCGTATTACTGTTCACACAGTGGCTTTAACTAGCTATTAACACAGCGTGTTTATCTGACTGTTTACACAGCGGTTCCTACGTCTATATTTCATGGTTGTGGAATGGGGAGTTGCATTGCAACCGGGTGCTACAGACCCATAGAATAGCAGAAGTGGTAAAATAGGCCTCACCTTCGCCAATAGGGATTATGATCCATACTAGTATAATCAATTTGGTATCTCCTGGCTGCGAAGAAAGGGTTGACTATATGCGGTAGTACCAAAATTGTCAGCCCCTTTTCCTAGATAGCCCAAGTTTTACTTGGCTATCCCAGGGGGGCGTTGGCAATCGCATTGTAATATGCCCAGTGCGTCGCTCACCGTGGGTAAGGCCTTAACGCCTAGACTCACGTTAAACCCTCGTGGACTTATGTTTACACAGTGGTGTTTAACTAACTATTTTGTAAAGTAGAAGTAAATGTGCGTGCTGGACTCAGATCTCAAATCAACAGGAAAAAAGCCATTGTAAGCAGAACACCAAAATTTGGCACCAAATTCTATAGTAACGAAAGCCCGAACCCATAACAATAAGTGAAATCTGGATCTATGGTAAAATAAGTAATTTTTATCCCGTTTGATTTCCTCAAAGTTTCAAGGCGAGTAGACATTATTGCCTAATACCACCTGTATCAATTTATTAATATTCAAACTGTTTAGCGAAATAATGAGCTAGCAGATTCCAGATTAGTTATACATCAAAGATGACTTACATCTATCAATTTTATCTATCACAGTGAAAACGAATCACAAAGATTGTTGTTAAATTAAACGTCAATAATGCAATTATTATTGTAGTACTGGTTGCAGTGATAGTTTGTCTGCTATGTCATTATTTTATAAGATTTTGTGGGATGGTGTAGACAAGAGTTAACTCAAGCAAGGACGCAACCACTGCACTACAGTTTCATTGAAAATATCTGTAAAAAGTTATATTTATTCTACTTATTCGTCGGAGAAAGTCAGCAAATTACATTTGCCATGAATTACAGCTAGACATGTGCGGAAAAGAGCTCGATGCATTTACATTTAGATTTTATAATAGTAGGAATGTAACAAACCAGTTTACTAGATCGTTATCAAATAATATCAATTGCTACTAGTACATAACAGTTTCAACCGCAAAAGAAAAAAAATCCGTCCAACACTCTTTTGTATGCATTTTCCAATTTTCCTTCACAAAACCGAACAACCCTAATGCATACACAATTCTTTACGATTCTTTGATTACGTTTGTATAAATGTGTGCGTGCATTTTGCTATCATACATATGCTATCTTTATATATGTATTTGTACAAAACACTGCACAACTACATTAAAACAAATACGTACATAATTTAATTTCATATAATTGTCTGTAAACGCACACAGGCAAACACGAAAACATGTCCTGATAGAGTCGGAGCTGTTCCTTGGCATTACATCATTTTTATTGTTTTTATTTGTGGGCCACAAAATTATCATATTGTACAATTACGTTACAACAAATTATTATGATTACTATTGTTATCGGAGCGTAGCCAAAGGGCACAATAAATAATTAATAACATTTGGGCAGTAAAATGTTTAGATTTAAAAGATTTAGAAAATTGAAAAAATCATACATTTTAAATTATAATTCAAATTTAGAAGTGGATGCTTCAATAATTGAACACTTTAATATTTGAGTGATCAATTAGAGAGATATTTGAATTTTGGATTAATTGGATATTTCATCTATTTTCGCTTGTTGCGTTATTTCAGCGACTCAATATTATTACATATATTTCAAAAATTCGGTACTTCAATGTTCAATATTTAAATTTTTAAGATTTAAGATTTAAATGTTTCAATATTTTCTTTAACAGTTCGTTATTAACATAAAAGTAAGTTGAACAAAACGGCAGCAGGTGAATACAAAGGAAATTTAGATCACAACATTATGTAAATAATAAATTTCAGTTGACAGTTGTATTAACGTATTTTAGTATAATGGAGTGAACTTATTTGAGATACTTTCGACCATATAGATTCAGCCGTTGGTGAAAGTTGAGCCGACTACCACACAATCGTCCCTATGCTTATTTAAAAAAAAAAAACTGTTATCTAATCTATCTGCCAAACTATTTAACTACCTAACTGTGTAACTGCCTAGCTTTCTAAAGATGTAATTATGTAACTATATAACTATCCACCTATATATCTATGTAACTATGTATCCATGTAACTGTGTAACTATGTAACTATCTAACTATCAAATTATCTAACTATATAGCTATGTAACTATGTATCTATGTAACTACGTAACTATCTAACCATATAGTTTTCTAAATATATAAAGATGTGTCTGAGTAACAATGTATCTATGTTACTGTGTAACTATGTAACTACTTAACTATCTAACTACCCAATAATCTAACTATCTAGCTTTCTACCTATGTAACTATGTATCTATGCAACTGTGTAACTATGTAACTACGTAACTATATAATTATCTGACTGTTCAATTATCTAACTATCCAGCTTTCTACCTATGTAACTATGTAACCATGTAAATACGTAACTATGTAATTATATAACTATGTAATACGTACCTATGTAACTACATAACTATGTAACTACGTAACTATCTAACTATGTAACTATATAACTATGTAACTGTATAACCATGCAACTATTTAACTATGTAATATCTATCTAACTACCCAACTGTCTAACTACCTAACCCTCTAACTATCCGACTATTCAACTATCTCAATACCGCACTATCTCCTAACTAACTATCCATACATCCAACTATCGCAATGTCTATCAATCTAACTATCTGACTATCTAACTGTCCAACTATCTAACCATATAACTATCTCACTATCTAACTATCCAACTATTTGACTACTTAACCTATGTAACTATCAAGCCAACTATTTAAATGTTGAACTATCTACCTACCTAATTATGATGTTAAATGAACATGCTTCTTTAAGAAAGTAACCTCTGTAGGAAGCCCAAAAGTGCAGCTCCTTACTGTTCGTATAAGGTGGAGGGTGTCAAGTGTGGGGGCTTGATATACAAATTTTTGCCTAATCCTTAAAAGTTACGTACAAAGCTTACGTACGTAAGCTCCAATAAACACAGTAGCTGTCGTGTAGGAGAAGATAACATGTAGGCGAAATGAGAAATTTCCTTTTTGTTCTGAGGTGATACATTTATCAAGGAGAGCAAAGGGTTTTTCGGTATATGTATATCCAATATTGTTGAGTCAGACACTACTACTGAAGACGTCTTCGACAATACTAAAATAAGTTACCCACCTTTCCCGCAAAACACAAAACCAAGTTTCAAAATATCAATATTTCATATTATTTTATTTCATACTAGCTGACCCGGCAGACGTTGTTTTGCCTTCAAAATGCGTTTTGAATTATTAGTAGTTGTTTACACCAGAAGGTGAAAACCCATAATTATTTACCAGTACTCTAATTTACAATAAGAAATGAAGAATCTTATTATAGGTGCCCGAATTTATAGGCTGGCAATGCCGTCAACTTGAGGCGAATTAGCTATATGCTTCTTCGCATTAATTTTGGCATAATCAGATAGAGAAAAAATTGCTCGATCAGCAAGCACACATCGCCCGCCATTACAAATAAATTGTTAAACCCTATAAAGTGGTTTCTTTGTTTTTTTGCGGTTTGGGATTGGTGGAGACTTAAAGTGAAGAGCACCACCCAGCAACTCGGGCATCCCCACCACCAACAACAGCTCCGGCAACTGCATCTCCGGCAACAGCCCCGGCATCAGCATCTCCGGCAGCCGCTGCTCCGGCAACAGCAACTCCGGCAACAACCGCACCTACATCAACAGCTCCGGCAACTGCATCTCCGGCAACAGCCCCGGTATCAGCATCTCCGGCAACAGCAACTCCGGCAGCAACCGCACCTTCATCAACAGCTCCGGCAACTGCATCTCCGGCAACAGCCCCGGCATCAGCATCTCCGGTGTCAGCATTTCGGACAGCGACAACTACACCAGCAACTCCAACACCGGCTCCGGCAAATCTCACCGGTAAGTCAGAGTGTCCGCTTAGAAACAGTAGTTATGTTTGTCACCTACCATTATTTGATTCAATGTTAATGTGGTAAAAAAATTAATTGCAAAAATCTCGTCTCCAACGCCATCTATCACTTTAAATAAAACCTTTTAAACCTTCCGGAATACTCTACCAATTATTTAAGACCAAAATGAGCCAAATCGGTCCAACCGTTCTCGAGTTTTAGCGAGACTAACGCACAGCAATTGATTTATATATATATATAGATAATAATGAATATTTTTTCGATATTTCAATATTTCGTTACTTCAATATTCAAAATTTCAATATTTCAAAATTTCAGTATTGCAAGATTTCAGAATACCGATTATTCGATATTTCACCATTTGCATTTCCAATCCCTTCAATATGTTCTGTAATTACTAGCCATTATACTCTGCAAAGCCAAAAGGATATTTCAATGAATCCATAATTAAACCACACTCACGCAATCACGCAAATGTCACTGGGCAAATCTGTGTTTGTGAGTGATTTAATTTAGGCCGCTATAGTAGTTCCCGAAACTTTTATGCAATCATACAAAAATGCATGCTGTGATCCAAACCAAACTCCAACCAACTCGCAATCTGTGTCCGTCGCCTGTACTTCAACGTATGAACATTGAAATTAAGCACAAACACTCTCTCACACTCACACATACACGCACATTTGGCCCCTCACATAGCCACACATTCAAGCGCATATATCGTAAAACCATAAAATGTCACTCAAGTTTTGTATAAATAATTGGAAAAAATATTGGGCAGAAATCTGTTTGTTGTTTGTAGTGTGAAAAAAATGGTAAATTTCGAATTTTGTGATAAATTGAATTCTTGAATATTTTTGGTGGATTGCAATTGTTATGCAGATTTTCGTGTTGTATAGTTTGCACATGTTGTGCGAAATATGACAAATCCAAGCTAAAATTGAATTGGTTGGAAGCAGTTGAACTTTTAGAGGGCCGGTAGGAAAATATGGTTATGGTTATGGTCGTAATAAAGAATTAAGACAAAAATGTCGAAAATGAATTGGGAATTCATTGAAAAGGAATTCAGATATAAATTCATGCAAACAAAATGAGTGGCAGTTTAAATTTTTACTTTATATGTACAACAGCTGTGGTGAAGCTGATTCACTAGAAACCGTGATTAGCTGTCAGGCCCATAACAATTTGCCTATTACTGGAAGTAGTCTATATTTTGCGATTTCGTATGAGAAAAATATTGACCAGAATTTATTGCATTGCTCACTGACATACAGGCAAATCACTATATATAGTGAAATAGTTTCACTCCACTTCGTCAAGGGATGGAGAATATTGGGTAAGTTATATTGAAGGGAAGCCATTTAGAAATCACTTGCGAATTGGAAATTGTTTTGAAAGAAATTTATCTAAACATTTAAGTTAGGTGTACTCCACTATACGAGTACATCCCTCTGGAAAAGACATGCTCCAGGATGCTTCTCAATAAGAAAAGCTTCTACCAGGACAATTTCTCTAACGAAGGTATTTCTCACAACATTTTTCTATATGCACGTTTGCTATCAAGAAACTAACTTTAACAAAAATGTCTCCATGTATATATATATAGCAAATTGTTTTCTAACGTGCCGCTCTACACGACAAATGTCTTTCAAGATGTCTCCTGAGACATTTTTCTATACGAAAACATTTTTCTTTTCTATACGAAAAATGTCTCGTAAAACAATTTTCCATACGAAAAAAGTCTGCGGAGGCAGCTTTCTATATGAAAAATGTCTGCTGAGACAGTTTTCTATACGACAAATGATTCCTGAGACACTTTTCTATATGAAAAATGTCTCCCAAGACACTTTTCCGTACG
>JAHXMU010000145.1:862375-922081 GCA_019455685.1 Philornis downsi | reverse complement strand
TTTTATTGTTGTCTATTTTTAGGCATTTAGAGTATTGCTTTAGTGAAGTATCTATCACGTTTTTGGGTTAAATCAACACATTGAAATTGAAAATGTTTTGTTTTTAAAGATTTCAATTTTAAGTTTATAATTGTATTTACTTTCTAAAGTATACTCAGCAGTTGAAAATAAATCAATTTGATTACAAATTTGCCGATTCACTTATTTGTAATAAACAATTTTGTACTTACAGGGTTGCCCATATTCGACGGACCCATCTGGCAACGCCATAACTTTTGACAGAGATGTCAGATCGCTTAATGACATACCGCGTTTGAAGCGTCAGTCCAAGCAGATTTTTACCATGGAACAATACACGCCACGCGAGCGCTCTGAAATAGTTGAAATTTACATTCAACAGAAGAAGTCAATTGTGAAAACTCAACGTGCTTTTAAAATATTAAAAAAAATGTGAGAAGTGCGCCTTCTAAGAACACCATTAAGCGTTTATACGAAAAATTTTCGACTGGTGAGGCTCTTTCTAATCCGAAGAGGCCAAATAAAAGTCGACCAAGGCGATCGGCCGAGAATATCGCTGCCGTACGAGCCAGTGTTGAGAGGTCCCCAAGAACATCCCAAAAACGCCGTTCTCAGCAGTTGGGCATGGCTCGGTCCACTTTACAACGGATTATTCGCGTTGATTTGCATTTGTTCCCGTACAAAATTCAATTGACGCAAAGATTGTTGCCTGCGGACAAGCCTCGTCGATTGGAATGGGCCCAACGAGTCATCGAAATGGCCGATGATGACGAGCAATTTTGGAACAAAATTATCATGTCCGATGAAGCCCATTTCACATTGAATGTGACCGTAAATAAGCAAAATTGCCGTATTTACGCCACTGAAAATCCTCAGGAGATTCAAGAATTGCCTCTTCATGACGAAAAAGTCACAGTTTGGTGCGGCGTTAGTGCGAAAACGGTCATTGGGCCGTTTTTCATCCAAAACGAAAATGGTCATGCTGTTACCATCAACCAGGAGCGTTATCGCGACATGATGACCAATTTTGTGATGCCAATTATTCGTCGAAAGCGTATGAGGTAGTTCTGGTTTCAACAAGACGGCGCTCCACCGCACACAAGTCGCATAACAATCGATTTTCTGAAGAATTTGTTTCCGGGCCGTTTGATGTCGAAAAGTGGTGATTTGGACTGGCCACCGCGTTCGCCCGATTTGACGCCCGCTGACTTCTTCTTGTGGGGACATTTGAAGTCAAAGGTTTACGTTAACAAGCCAAGGACCGTAGAAGAGCTCAAGGACAACATTCGTGAAGAAATAGCCGCTATTCCGGCCGAAATGTTGGCGAAAACGATGGAAAATGCTGCAAAAAGGGCACAATACGCCATCAACGCCAGAGGCGGCCATTTGAGAGATATCATATTCAAAAATTGATGTAAACAAATTAAATGAATAAGATTGCCAACCGCCAAATTTTTATTTTTTTCTTTGATTTTTTATTTTTAAACATGGGTCCGTCGAATATGGGCAACCCTGTATACGTTAGCGAAAATTTTGTAAAAACTGGTATGAAAATTGAGAAATTTACAACGGCCATTAAATAACACAGAACCAAAATTGATGTAAATTCATTGATATTAAATGAACAAATCTTTATCGAAATGAATTCATTAAAGTTCATTATTATGGGGTATAAATGTAAATGAAATGTATAACTATGAAATGAATTCATTAAAGTTCATTAGTATGGTGAATATGTGTAAATGAAATACATTTCTAATACATTTCGTCTGCTCGGCTGGCGGTCTTGTGATTTTATGAAGTTTCTTAAAATTTGTAAACAGCCTTGAATTTTACTAGAACATAACCGTAGACTGTAAATGGGCTATATCGACTTATTTTATGGGAGGTAGCAGAAAGCTCGCGATTAATCGCTCGATATGAACCTAATAATAATTATTGGAGAGATTAGAAAGGTCGAAATTAATTTGTCGACTTTTTCAAATTCACTAAAGCACTGTAAATCAATATTTCGGACAAAAATTTTAATTGCAGCTGTCTATGAATGAATAGTTATAGTGAAAAAATTAAATTGTCAAAAATCCTTCAATTTGTATGGAACTTGTAATATCTTTCACACAAATTGAAGGATTATTATTTTGCATTTAAACCGGCATCCACTTAGAGTTCAACTCACGCACCAATTGAAACCAACTGACCATTCACAACGTCGTATATATGCTGATTGAGTGTTGCAAAAACAGGCTTTCAATGTTGATTTTTCGAACAAAATTTTCTTCAGCGATGAAGTTCATTTCTCACTCGATAATAACATCAACAAACAAAATTGCCACATGTAGGTCTCACAGAAACCAGAAGTGATCGTGAAAAAGTCATTGCATATGGAAAAAGTGACTGTTTGATGCGCATTATGATCTGAAAGTGTCATTCACGAATAAGACACATTGTTTGTTAGTCCCAAAAAGGACATTGCACAAGAATCCTCAAATGCGTCGTCTCAAGTACGGTGAAATGTGTAGCAAAGTCTGATAGGAAATTCTCAAACCCCCCAAATTTGCTTCAACTTTAGCTGCAGCTATTGGGCTTATGTCAATTTCCCTATCTAACAGTAAAACATTTAAAGGTTCAAACAAACGTTATCTATCACTATTATACTCATTTATTATTTAGTATTTACTGTTGTCATAACTTATATACAGGGTGGCGCAATAGAACGTGCATATTGCATCATCTTTTTTGCGGAGTAGAAAGGCGCGGAGGGGGCGCCTACATCATGGAGTTTTATTCGCTATGAATCACTTCGACGGGAAGCGTCGCGCATTTTACCAGAACTCTCGTTCATATATTGCTACCAAGCGACTATATTGTGCTGAATATGAACTAATTCGAGTTAGTGAAGTTCCGAGTGCTAATTTAATTAAAACATGAGTAAAGCGTTTTGGAGAGACCGGTTCAACATTTAAACCACAAGCAAATGGTCGCCCAAGAACATCTAGGACCGAAGACAATGTTGAGAGAGTTATGGAGTCAGTACGAGGAAATCCACAAATGTCGACTCGCAAGAGATCGTCTGTCTTACAATTATCGCGACGAAGTTTGCAACGAATTTTAACATTGGATCTTAAACTGCATCCATATAAGCTGCAATTAACACAAGAATTGAAGGAGTCTGACTTCATAGCAAGGCTCGCATTTGCTAATGAAATGCCTAATCGATTTTCCAATTTTGACAATATCCTTTCCTCTGACGAGGCTCATTTCCTTATGAATGGGTTCGTAAACCGCCAAAATTGTCGTTACTGGAACAGTGAAAATCCCAAACTCAAACACCAGAAACCATTGCATAGTCCTACAGTGACAGTATGGACAGCAATCTCTGGCAGAGGAATAATTGGTCCTTTTTTCTTCGAAAATGCGCGGGCCAAAACGTCACGGTTAATACGGAACGCTATGTTGAGATGTTGGACGGATTTTTGGCTCCAGAAATTGAAAGTTCAAGAATAGTGAATTCCATAACTTGGTTTCAACAAGATGGAGCTACCTGTCACACATCAAATGACTCCATGGCGGTGATTAAGCAGATGTTCCCTGGCAGACTGATTTCGAAAAGAGGTGATATCCCATGGCCTCCACGTAGTCCAGACTTGATGCCTCTTGACTTTTTTTGTGGGGATACCTCAAACACGAAGTCTACAGTAATAATCCAAAAAACATCGTCCAGCTCAAGGAGAATATCCGTGGTGGAATGGCAGCCATTACACCAGTATTGCTGAAGAAAGTTTTCAATAATTTTCGTTTGCGGTTAGAGGAGTGCCGTCGTAGAGAGGGTCACCATTTAGATGAGGTTATTTCTAAAAAAGTAACTTTATTTATTACTCTACAATGCCTCAGATTTATTTTAACCATACCTTTTGTATTTATTTTTTAATCTATTTTTTTAATATGCACGCCAATTGCGCCACTCTGTATTATGATACATATTGATTTTTCATTACTTTTGGCAATGTTTTCTTTAATTCTCCTTAATCAGGACCTATTTTACAGTAATTCTATGTATACATAATTTGTTTGCTTTGTCATCTCCTTGTATTATCTTGACTACTCACGATTCATACGAATAAAGCGAATTTGTTATTAGTTTTCAATGCTTTAAAAGCTGAAGAACTTTTGAGCTTTTCCAAACATATTTAACAAAATCTAATAAAATAATTCTTAGTTTTATTATAGTATTTGTTTAGTTATATTTAAGATTTAAGGTATTTTATTAAATTCTACCTGATTTTATTAAATATTGCCTATATTTTTCAGCTGTTTCTCATAACATATGTTGCCTGCTTTTAGGAGCTCGTACTTAGAGTACTGCTCACTTCACTTTAAATTATATCTTCTCTTCCAAAAGTTTTGCCAGTTCTTCCTTTACCTCGTCGTGACAAATTTTATGTCACAAATAAACTATTTGATATCAAATGCACGTATCGGGTGATAATTTGTATCATATACCCAATCGTTTCTCCACAATTTACCTTTGTTTGGTTTTTTTAACTAATTCCTACTATTTATTGCTTTGTCTCTTTCTTTTGCTCTTCGCTGGACGTTCAAAGAAGTGGGCTCACAGGTCATTGTTCTTAAACAAAGTCCATTCTCTGGCCACATTTTGCTATCATTGACCTTTATTGTGTTGTGTTAAACCATTTACGAAACTATCATATTTTGCTGATGGCATATTGCTGTCTGTGTCGATGGGAGTGAGCCGCTTTTATTGTGCGAGTAAATATATGTCCTTCAAGATATCCTTTACCAAAAGGTTTATTCGTATTCGTTAAAGGTTGTTCTGCGTGCGAATGTATGCTTCAGCTTAACAGCACGTGCTTTGGCTTTTTATCATTTTATACTTTTGCTCCCACTTTTGGCTTATTTTCTTTGCATTTTTTTCCAAAAGCGAACATATAACGAATTCACTTTTGACTCAGACTCCACGTATTTCATGCTTACTCAAGTCTGGTCTTCTTTTTCTGTCACTCTCCCACATAATCCTGTGTAACTTTACATCTTAAACTTTGCTTTTTGATGGGAATTCGCTGCCTTCATCTTTCCGTCGAAACTGAATTCTTGGAATACCCGTATATGTGTGTAACGACGACGACGTCGTCATCGAATGGTTTGTTATGAAATTATATTTGTTTGCACGACTGCTTTAAGGATACTCAAGGAGTTGGAAGGAAAGTTTTCTTGTTCGGGGTTGAAGAGGTGAAAGTATTAAAGTGTAATCTAAACTGAAAATATAACGCAGCAACGGAAAAGGCTCACAGACTTTTTAGGCAGTTTTTCTGAAGCAGAGAAAGCGAGAAAATTTGAGAAGGAGGAAAAATGCTTCACTCCAGTGTGTAAGTGGCTAACCATATATATAGCACATTTTATGTTCTGAAGAAGTTGGAAATGGGAGCAAAAAGGCTACCAAGACTTTATTTTGTCTTTTTTTACTTTTCTTTGAAGGAAAAATATTATACATTAAAGGCTTAAAGTAGACAGGGAAAAGTTGTACAAATACCCACCTAAAAGTATACTTTAAGTTCAAGTGTAGCATACTTTGTATTAAAACAAAATTGTATAGCCTTTTTAGGGGGAATTTTATACATTTATATTTTTACATTTTGGCACGTAATTTCGCCACAAAACTTTGAAGTGTTCAAAATATTTCTATTAAGTTATAATGTGTAAAAGCTGCTTTAAAAGCTTTCAGGCGGGGCCAGTTTGATAAATTTCTTTAAAATGTTTAAATTTGGAGTTTGGAAAATATACTCGTATAAAACGATGTGTGCTTGTTCGGCAATCTTTTTCCTCCGGTCATACATGCTTCGATGGCCCAATTTGCTCTAGTTGTCAACATTGCTTCAGGTTTCCAGAAATTTTGCTCTTATAACTTCTTTCAAATGTATACGTGTTTGTTTTATACAGCCTAAGGGTATACTTTGCTTTTCCTTTCAACCGCTTTACTATTGTTTTTTGTGCATTTCGTATAATTTATATTCTTTGTTTTATATGTCATCACTGTTCAGAGCTTTCTCTTCCGCCTGTTTTGTAAGGTTCAATGCCATACAATATTATTTAATAATTTACCTTAATTAACTTGTCAACATTCCCTTAGCTTTCAAGAGATTTTTCCATTAAAACTTCTTTAAAATATTTTACGTATACTTCTTTTTTGTACAGCCTGAAGCTATACTTTAGTTTTTTCTTTCAATCACTCTACCCTCCAATGTGTTTTAACACAGTTTTGGCAAAATTTTTGTTAAACAAAAGCAATTTGCGTAGTTAACTGACATGGTGAAATTTTTGAGAAATTGATTTTGAATATAATATTAAAAGTTTACATTGTTAAAAATTCAAATATTGTAATAGTTTATAGTAATTTTGGTTGAGACAAAACTTTTCGTATCGTCTCGTTTAAAGGGGAAAAGAAAATGAGAGGGTTATTTTTTGGCTAGTTATTATTAAAAGTACAAACAACATTAACATTTGTAGCCGGTTTAAGTTTTCAAGCATAACAATGGAATATTCTAAAAATATGCAGAATGTTTTGGTTATAGAGCGCTTAAAATTATAAGCAAAACTTTAACTTTATGACATGCAAACAACGCTTATAAAATGATGCACAGGATAGATCATGGTAGAAACACATGGAATGTTAAGGTATTTTACAATTTAATTGTATGATTTTAATAGAAGGATATCGTAAAAATATGCAAAGGAAAATAAATTAGTAGTAGAAGAGCAACAAATGCTTAATGATTGAGTAGCAAAATTTCTAAAATATTTGTGGTGATATTCAGATCCAATAAAGCTTTAAGCACAGAGAATGGATTCCTTCGCTTGTTTGCCTACTACTGCGACTTAACTTCATTTTGATGATCTAATTAAAAAATCCTCAAAATTCCAAAAGGATGCGAAAGATCCAATCATTGATAGATTATATTGTAGATATGCACACAACATGGTAATCAACCGAATGCGTAGTAGTGATTAGTTATTTTTACTATTGTTCATATGAATGTAGCTTCGAGCTCCAACAAAGTCACCTAACCGTTTTTTGATTGGAGGTCGCCTGGTTGCGCTAAAGTGCGCTCCGAGTACTCGAACAATTCACAAGCCTAATGAAAGTATCTCAAATTCATTTTCGGAATCGTCGCTAAATGGTAGACACGTTGTTGAGTAGAAGTACTTACGGTATGTAAAAATCTCTCTCGCATCTTTCTCATGAAATCCAAGCGAATTTTTTTTTTTTAATTTTTTTTTTTTAAGTTCTTAAGCGTAACATTCAATCGTCAAAATGATTTAATTTTTAAACAATTTTATCATACGGCAACATTTGTAACAAAGAGTCACAAAATTAGAATAACAAGTGCCAAAATTAAAAATCGCTTCAAAATATAAACATACTTATAAAAAACTCAATATCCAAGAGCAGAGACAATTTCGCTCTCGTAGATTTCTAAAAGATATAGAGGAGGAGATAGGTATAAACATCTGTGAATCACAAACATATCTGTGTTTTGGAGATTTTTTCTTAATTTCGTAGAAATATTAAAGCCATAATTTAACATAAAACCCATCCTGAGAATCACAATAAACTTTCTTTGCCAATTGGATACATCAATTCCAAGCTACAAACATATTTGCATTGATGTACATTTTTTATTTGCCGATTCTTTTTAATATAATGCCCAAAATAACTTAACCTTTTCCTATATCTGTACAAAGGCTTTACTAGAACTCAAGTATTGTCACATCTTAATTACGAAACTGAGGTTTCTAAGGGAATTAAAGAAACTGTTATCATTTCCACCGATTGCAAACAATATTGAAAACCAAAAATAAGTTCTAAATAAAAATTTCCTACTTAAAATTCGGAATCTGAGCCTGAAGTCTTCACAATAACTTAATTTGTAAGTTATTTAAGAAATGCTGTCTACAATATAAAAGGTTATCACTCAAAAAAGGAAAGTCCAACCGTGAAAACTAGCTTAGAAATTTTTAAGAGGTTTGAGAAAAATTATCATCTTCTCATAGTTCGCGAAAAATTTTTAAATTAATGCCAAAAATTGCTAAACTATAAATCTGACAATAGCCATGGAATGAAGCATTCAGTTGCCACAATTATTTAATGTTTTGCCCCTAAGAAAGGCTTTTGTCATGCGATGTCCTTAGCTTAGGGTCACAACATTCTACTTTTAGCCATTTCTGCTAGCCAGAAGCATTATCTCTTGTTCGAGTGCAACTTTTATTCCAGATAATGACACAATTTTCTCCAGATAATGGTACAATTTTCTTCCCTGTTTTACCCTTAAACTAATAAATTTCTAAAATCCTTTGATAGATACATGTAAACCGCTAATTTCTGGCCGTCTCTAGAGGTTGAAGCTTAGCTGTTCGAGCTAAGAGGAAAAATGTTATACACTCATTTGCAGTTCAAGCTTGAATTTCTGAATGAATTTTTTCACACAAGGACTGGGAAACCGTGTTTATCCGATATAACAGATTATGCCTCAAAGCCATCCTTATGTAGATTGCAAAACGAACGATTTATGAAAACATTGTGAAAATATTGTTAAGGAAATGATGAAAAACAAATGATCCGAAATATTTGGGCAAAATTCTCATCACGCTAATGCGAAAGTATACCTCGACTGATTACAAAATTATAGTTCATGAAAATATTGCGGAAATATTAACCATAAACAAAGTCCTTACATTATGACTAAAGCCTGCTACAGTCACAAGTTTCGATTGCATTAAATTTTGTTTACAAAATAGAATTTCTGCATCGAAAACGTATAGAATATTGCAGAAGGCATTCGATGAGCCGACTTTAGGGGAATGAAATGTTTATAGGTAGTATAAACAGTTGAAATAAGGCCGATAACTTGTTGTGAACGAAGAGTCATCGCTCTACCATCAGCTTCTATCAGTGAGACATAAAATCGCTTCCAACAAACCCGAAATTGGGTCCTTATAGGCTACCGCTTAACAACTTGGCACTTGGCTGATGATGCTGGCATTTCAAACGGATCGTTCTACACCATTTCCAGGGATATTTTGTGGCGTCACATCTCGGTTGGTTTTAGAAATACTCCAGTTTTTGATGAAGGCTTTTGCTTTAAAATCTGGGAAGTGATGATTTCTGGTTACCAACACATTATAAATTATACCCGTATTATTGCGAGAAATAAAGCTTACTTGTGATCCGCAGACAACTAACCAGCAAGACCGATAATAGCGCCAAAGTCGTTCAAGAATCAAGGTTTTATCGACAATTTATTCGATTATCATAGTAATGTCCGTTACCTCTGCGGGACCAAGCTGTCAACCAGGTATTTTGTTTAGGAAGAAAGTTCAGTTTCATGGGTAGACGACTCTCAGTTTTTACACCACTACAATACGCCTTAACATATTGTATTGACTGTTACTGAGTTTTTCGCCAAAAGTTGAACTAATGTCGCTCCGCAGCTACCATTTTCTCCTAGTTTATTATAGCATCGTACAACTTCTGACTATTTCTGGAACTCTAAAGGCCGTTTCAGGGACTCGATTGAATAGATATAAAGCGAATCGCTTATGACTCTGAAGAGACCACAACGAAAGTCAATTATTTGGCATGCTTTTGTCACAAACACACTGTATCCCGGAGGGAATACTTTAAAAGCGTCGAAGCAGATTTGGACGAATAAATATAAAATTTTTAAAAACAAAAGTAAAAACTTATCTTGTTTATAAACACTATTTTTCCTCTAAAATATAATAAAGTGAAATTAAACATAATAAATGTTTTGCGTATAAATTTAATCTCAATCGCTCCTATATCTGTTTAAAATATTAATCGCATTTCAATCGATATCATTAACACAAAATCAGCACTCACCTCCTCGCCATGAAAATCGACTTAAAATTTAAATAAAACCAGACACACCTCCAGCATATAATGTGGCAATTATAGTGTAATTTAAAAACGGTTTGACAAAATGGTCATGGTGCCAAGGACTTTCAAAACTATTTATACAATTATTTTGACATTTAAATTATTTTTCGAGGTTTTTGTGCAGACTAACATGGACGGGCGACAACCACCGCTAGGACCGCAAAAAACATGTGGACGAATTCCCAGTTTTAATGACTTTCAATGGACATACGCCCCTCTCAGAACCATTACAAAGCACACCTATACACAAAACACATAACACGCGTATTCACCATCACTCACACATTTAGACAATCACTCATGTTCGGTGTCCTGCAGACGATATTCAAACAATGAATGGCCACTTTTCAACCAGACACTATAACTGGTAGGATGGGACAATAAAGCACAAACAAAAACTATATTAGATTTAAGCTTAATATATTTTTAGTTAATATCGCATGGGCAGTTATAATTGGAGCATATATAACATGAATGCTCACATAGAAAATCACACAGACACGATTTTAACAACACCCAGCCATTTCACTTTGTGTGTCCAGTCTTTCCACCTCTAACGCCCTTCTCAATTTCAAAGCTCAAATAATAAAATTTATCACAAACACCATAAAAATCGTATCCCCTTTACGTCTGCAGGGGGGAAAAAAAGGAACACCGACAATAAAAGGTCAGTGTCATAAGCATAAATACCGGCAAACAACAGAAACTGGACAACAATAAAAGACAAATGCCGGCCTTACCCAAAAACAAACAGACAACCCCAAAACATTCTATGGCCATGGCGGTAGACGGAACGATCAACACGCCAAACCTTAGCCAACAGCCACACGCATACTCACACGCAAATACACATACAAGCACTCGCACATATGTGTACATACGTTTACTCCACCACAAACCCAACAGGAAGCTTAAGCACTTTGTTGTAATAAAATATCGCATAGATAATGGCTCACAACTACTTACTATCAGACTGGGTTTGAGAAAATGGTTCGATAACAAAAGCAGGCAGCATAAAACAGCCCAAAGTCTACAAATAATTGGTAACAAGAAAACGAAGGTCATTTAAGGGTAGTCTCCCAGGAATTGAAAACCATAAAAGGGGTCCTTTCCAATTTGGGTAAATTTTATTAAGAGCACAAGCAACAGTATCACCAAATTGACGTTGGCTCTTCCAGCAGTCGTTTCAAAGGGTTTCCTTTGATTTGTAGCACTCACAAATTGTTGAGTCAGGTATTAAGATTAAGCAATAGAAAATGAGGCGTCATAGTGTTAAGATGCTTGGCGACATTGAAAAGAAAACACATGGCGAAGCATTGCCTGGGACTGGATAATTTTATCAGTAGGAAAAAAGTCTTAGATGAGTAGAACAAAACCTCAAAAGGACACACTTTGGAGTGGTTTCAATGTTTTGGAAAACGCTTGCGGAATATATTTTCTGCACTACAGTGTTGTAAGCAATATGTCCGAATATCGCTGTCTACGTTCTAATGGTTATTATTTTTGCTAATGATTGTCTTCAGGGGAATTGTAAGGGCATTTTTTAGGACATTCATCTGCACTTTTTAAATAGCTTTTCAATCCTCTTATAAACCAAAAATAATACTAAGGAGAGTTTAAGCTTTCGAACTTTCTATGTATAGGTATAAATACAGCCAAAACGTACCGAAAATCAATCATATGAAATAACTTACTAAAGGAACCGCTTAAAAGGACTATTGAAATTTTTTTTTATCGCAATAAAAACAGATATATAGAAGCGAATATAGAATATGGTTGTGCTCATGCTACAATAAAAAGAATTTTGAAAGTTCCTTTAAGCGGACTGTTTAAGAAGTTAGTTTACATATATAATTATTTTTCGGTTCGCTGCTGTATGGTCGGAGCGGTCAGTCACTCAAATCGTTTATAGTGCTCGATTTTGTTAGAACATTTCAAATGGATTTTGTAATCTTTCCAATGGGTAAAAATAGCGAACAAAGAAGTATCACAAATTTTATATTGCCAATGAATAATCTTCGTGTATTGAATCACTGAAAACATTACAAAAGGCTTATGATGAATCAACACTCAATCAATTTTCGAAGCTGGTTCGAGAGGGTATTCAAACACCGGCCAGTGTGGAGGTTATTTGTCTTGCTCCAAATTGCCATCGACGTCTTCAACTGAAGTTAACATCGACAAAGTCAAGAAATGATAACTGAAAATTGTCACTTAAGTTTGATAGAAATAACTGGTGACCCTTTTGCGTCTCTTATCAATTCACTCAACTAATTCCAAAAGACCAGAATTTTCTTCAAAACCTCAATCGCCCAAAGACCACTAAAGATATACTAGAATGAGCCAATTCCAACCACTTATTTATAAAAAGTATTACAAAACGTATTATAACTGGTGATGGGATATGAGTTTACTTTCTTGACATACAAACTAAATATCAAGTTTTCGAATGACATCCTTCAACTGAGCCGAAATGGAATGGAAAACACATCAAAGTCGATCAAAAGTCAAGATTGTGTTGATTGTTTTCTTTGATGTGCCCTAAAAATTCTAAGCAGAATTCGACTTAGACGGTAAATAAATAATATTATCTGAGCATAATTTGGCGTTTGAAAGAGCAAATTCGTCGCAAAAGGGCAGATTTGTGGAAAAAAACTCGCGGATCTTGAACCATCAACAACTCATAAGAATAACATTGAGGATATAACAGAGAATTCACATTTAGGACTGACGTATTTTTCTCAAAAATATGAATATTTCGTATTCTGAAAAAAGTTATTTCATAGATAAATTGTTTCGCAAAGGGTCTACTTGGATGATGCAATAAAGTGAATTAAATAATAAACATATTCACGATATTATTTTTCCAGAATGTAAATATTAAGAAATGATAAGGATGAATGAAGGTTACAAATCGATATTTCTATTTTGTATGAGTTTTTTAGAGAAATTTTCAAAGCAATGTTAACAACACAACTAAAACTGTTTTGAGAGTAACATTTGCAAACAAGGGAGTTCTTCGGCATTGTCGATGCTTTTTGCTGTTTAAAAGTTTCCTTATTAAGTGTAATTTTCGGCCTATTTTAAGCAAAATAGAAAGCAGAAAAAAAATACTTTCAAAAGGGCAGCTTATGCAGCGGAATGCTCTACAAATTTGCCAATCAGTCTATTTTGGGGATCCTCTTCTTAACAATGCAGTCAAAAACAGCTGGCGTTGGAATTAAAATACTTAACGAATTGTAACAGATGGATTGGTTCAGTAAAACTTTATTAATTTATTTATTTAAATAATAAAATATTTCGCCTCTACACCTCTAATTTATAAGGGTTTTTTAGCACTTTTTTCTTAATGAGAGAAAAGAAAAATTTTAAAACAAACTGTTTAATTTTAAAAAGATCTGTTTAGCAAAAAATCGTCGAATACTACAAATCGATATTTTAATTTTATACGAGTTTTTTTGATTCCTTCTTCAAGACAATTTTCACCATTTAACATCAAGGTTATGTCCACCACTAAAAGACAGGAGATGCACTAAGTTGGTCGTTCTGCTGGTAAAAAATAAAAATGTTCGTATGTTCATATATGTGATAAGCTTCTTATGTGGCAACGTTTCCTATATTAGCAGCGAAATGCCACGAATCAATGGCAAACAAAAATTACAAGCAAAAGGACTGAAGCTAAATGAAAACAAATTATTTTGCATCCCACGAATGAGGTATGGGATGGCTTCTCACATTCAGTGAGCACTTTATTTTTAGACTCACCAAAAGGGCTTAATAATGATTCCGAATATCACAGTTTGAAAAGCATTTACTAGACACGTCAATTACTCGACTACTTAAAGTATACTAGGGAAAAAATTTCTTTATTTTCCAAAATAATCTCTTTTTTCAGCGATATTTAATAGCCTCTATACCCTGTTTATATTAAGAATTGTCAAACTCCTTAAAATAGCTATCAACCGCACAATCCATCTCTTCATTGTTGGCAAATCTTTTATCACCGTGCCATTTTTTTTCAAATTTGGAAATAGAAAATATTCCGAGGAAGCTAAATCTGGCGAATAATAATAAGTTATGAAGCCATTCGAATTTTAATTCATTAATTTTGTTCATCGCTATATTGGATGTGTAAACTGGAGCATTGCCTTGATGAAACAATAATTTATTTTTTGCCAAACAATACTTTCTTTTTCGATGATGATGAAACAATACTTTCTTTTTCTCCCTTTTTCCATAATTTAATTAAAAAAACGGTACAACAAATTAGCATAATATTCGCCGTTGATGGTTTTTTTCTTTCTGAAGATAATCATTAAAAATAATACCATACGCGTCCCACAAAAAAAGACACCATGACCTTGCCTGCAGATGGGACCGCCTTCACCTTCTTTGGATGCGATTGGATTCTCAAATCACTTGATAAATTATCCGATTAAAGGCACCATAACATTCATCAGCGGGTCGACTTGCATTTACAGCGGTACAGGAAGATTACCTTAATCCCCATAATATAGTCCACACCCTACTCTATAAATTTTCAACAGGGTCCAGTGTCGATCATCACAACAAATTCATTAAAGCAATAACAACAACAGTCCGTTTATCTAATCAGCATTCAATCATCCTCTTCGTCTGCTTATATTCAGAGAGTATAAATTTGACAAGTCTCAATCATTTGGTAGAGTTGTAGGCACTATTTGGTAAAAGCTTATGTCGTTTTGATTTCAACATCCTTTAGAAGATAAACGGAATCTACCCACATCTTTATGACATTTTTTGGACCTATATATATCGTACAACAGTATGACATTTTCGTTACAAAATCCATCAAGAGATAAACGAAATGTTCCTACATCTTTTCTGATTAAGCAGAAAATATTATTTTCCATATCCCATCCTAACACGTTATAACAAAATATTAACATATCTAACCGCAAAGATTACACCGATGTAAAAAAGAAAAAAGAAAAGAAAATTCTGTTCCTCCCCCATCATTGCAACCAAGTGTGGTAATTTTACGCTTCATCTGCGAGTAATCTCATCACATCACTTTACATCACATATTCTGTGAGCCATAAATGTTTCGATTTGAAATTTACAATTACACTTGAAATATTCCACCTTATTTCGTAATAATAATGATGATAATAATAAGAATTCGTTACGGGTGAATATGCTGGAAGCCCCAAATGCACATCCTTTTTCTGTGATGCCCTCTTGAAGATATCTTCGTGCCGGTGTACATCCATATTTCTTTATCAGCCAACATCTAAGTCTTCTTCAGCATTTTTGTGGATTTTGTTTGTTTTTCTTTTTTTCGTTGAAGTTGTTGTTGTTATATTTTCCCATTTGTATATTATTATTATTATTATTGTTATATTTTTTCTATCACATTATAGAAAGCATCCATATCGATTTTCATATCCTTAAGGCAGCGAGTGATGGTACTATATGAGCATATAAATGTATGCGTGTGTGTGTGTGTGTGTGTGTTTTAATGCCCGAGTGCGATATATGCGATATATGGGTATTCTATGCTCATGGTATGTAAGTATATAATATTAGATCATGTAAGGGTTTGATATCTTAGAGTTTTTGTTGTTGCTGTGTTGTTCTTCTTCTTTGGTTTTACTTCATGCTCTTGGAGAGGACGTTCAATTACTGTTCAACACCCTGGCCTGGCCTGGTTTTTAACCTCATCCTATCAATGTTTAACCAAGTGACGGGAAAGGACTTGGGAAAAAGCGTTCAAGTCTTTTGGGGGAAAAATGTTTACGTTTATCTATAGAAATCTATTTGAATGAACGAAGTAAATGGTGATGATGACGCCGGCCAAGGAGATGAAGATGACGTCGTATAGTGGTGTGAATACATGGGAGAGGATGTTGCAGCAAAAGTAGTAGACTTAGAAACTACTTTCAGCGTTTTACAACTATGGCTGAGTGGACGGAAGTGTAGGCACAAAATACCGTCGCGCAAGATAGCGAAATGTTGGCAACGACACAGTGGAGGAAATTTTATGTGATTTGTTACTTTTTTTTTTTTTTTTTTGTATATTTTCGGAAATATTCGAATTTATCGAATCGCCTTCAACGTAAGCCTCTTTCGTAATAACACAAAATAATCGACAACAAACAATCGAATCATCAATAGAATTTTCAAAACCATTTTGCGAAAAAGACTTCAGTTCTAACTGAGTGCACTGAAGTAATAATTAAATTTAGAAAAATTTGCACCAAATTTCAAAAGTCAAAAATAATGTTTAAATTTAATAATAGGGTTTAAAAAAATTTGCATTAAATTTTGTGTAAAAATTGGAATTAAGGGCTCAAAAACATTTGAAATGTTGACATACAGTGAGAATACTCTAAGTCAAAAAAATATTTACAAGTGGTACAAGCTTTTCACAGAAGATCGAGAAGGTGTGAATGACGACGCTCTCTCTGGATGCCCCGGCACATCAACAACCGATGAAAATGTTGACAAAGTGAAGAAAATTGTTATGGAGAATCGTTGAATCACAATTAGAGAAGTTGCTGATGATGTTGGCATATCGGTTGGCTCATGTCACGAAATCTTTTTTGGTATATTTTGGGCATGAAGCGCGTGGCAGCGAAGTTCGCTCCAAAATTGCTGAATTTTGACCAAAAACAACGTCGCATGAGTATCGCTCAGGAATTGTTGAATGACGTCAACGATGATCTAGATTTGATTAAAAGGGTCATAACTGTTGACGAATCATGGGTATAGGAGTATGGTTATGACATCGCAAGCAAAGCCCAATCGTCCCAATGAAAGAGTCCAGGAGAGCCAAGACCAAAAAAAGCACGCCAAGTTCGATCAAATGTAAAGGATTTCCCACTGTTTTCTTCGATTGCCATGGCGTAGTGCATCAGGAGTTCTTACCACGAGATCGTACGGTAAATAAAGAGTATTACCTTGAAGTTATGCGCCTTTTGCGTGCAACAATATGAAAAAAACGCCAGGAAATGTAGGGAAAATAATCATAACAATGCACCTGTTCACTCATAATTGCTTGTGAAAGATTATTTGGCCAAAAACAGCATCGCTAATCAGCCTCAGCCACCGTATTCACCAGATTTAGCCCCCGGTGACTTTTTTTCTGTTCCCAAGATTGTTCTTCTGTTCTTCTTTGATCCATTTTTTTCGATAGCTGAAAATCGCCGAATACGCAAAACACTTGTCTTATTTATGTCTCTCACAAATAAACTAAACGTGCTATATATATAAAGTCGTCAATATATCTTCGAGACGAGTGTGGCAATATAAAAAAATAATAATAACCGAAAATCGAATGTACGTAGTCCACGAAATTTGAAAATTTCCGCTTATTTTTTATTGAAACACACCTCGCATGTAGAAAATAGTAAAAATTCAACTGGAGCCATGCCTGTTTGTTTATTTTGTGTTCAAAAATTTGTTCAGAATGATAAATAGTAAATTATATATCGTATAATATACATATATTTATATATACTCGTACATACATAAGAAACGAGTAATTTAGTAAAGGTGAAACATTATCGCAGTGTAAAATATGAATATGAACATCTAGTCGGATCTATTACTTTTGTAGGAAAATTATATTGAAATACTAACTGGAAATAAAAAATTATATAAATTCATCCGATCTCCGATTTCAAATATACTAAAATTAAAATTATAGCAAATGGAGTTATTAAAACTCAACTATTATCTTAATATTTTGATTCAACCATAACTTAATGTCCAATGAAACTTTATTTCACCCCACAGTTCACATTTTACTAACGTCCTTTCACCCCAACTGTAGCATAGCAGGCAGCACCGCAAAGCACATAAGTAACATCTCCTAACCCCTCTCCTTAGAATGGCTAGAGTCTCCTCACTTTTAAGTGGATACGTATAAATGTGGGCTCCGCGTGTATTACAGTTTCCTGTTAAGTACATATCACTTGCATATCTTAAAGATGTAATCAGCATTTAGGCGTGATAGAACAGCTCTAGTGTTATAAATGTGATAAAAGCCACAGCAACGACAACAACAACAACAACGGCAATGGCAACCGTGACTACAAGTGTGGCAACATCCACATCAACTACAGCAGCAACAGCAGCCGTGTGGCAGTCACAATTCCAATAGCATCGTTTAGAGGCTCAAGTCGTAAAAAAAGTAAAATGAAATGAAATGAGATTGCATGGAAATTTATGGCAATTTAAATGAAGATGAACCAGCCAACCAGCGATAGCAGCAAAGGCTGCTGGAAGTGTTGCTGACGCTGGCGGTGGCTACAAGATTGGAGGTAATTTCATGAACAGAACAGGAAATCATTTAGAAAATCTTATATTTTTTTCTGCCTCACTTCAGAAATTGTTACCCCAGATATGAGTGAATTATTACTAACAGAAAATGTGGCAAGCGCTAAGGGCTTATTAAGGCGTTGTGGGGATGGGAAGAAAGTTGTTTCCCTTCTTCTATGGTATGATCTACAAAAGTTCACAAGTGAATTCAATTAAACTTACTCTTAGTAGTTGAACGTTACTTCACCAAAAGAGGAGAAAATGAATTTATAATTACCTGTAAGAAAAAGAAAATTATTTGTTAGAGTTTAGGCTACAAAGTTTTAAATGAATTTTTTCTGGGATTTCAGTTCTTGAACCCTGTTTGAAAACTGATAAAATTTATTCAATGGTGAAAGTACTTTCCATAAATATATTTATAAAACTAATGTACTGAGTTAGATTATACGATCAAAGAAACACAAATATATTTCAATACAAAATTATACAAACTTGTACTTTAGTTGTCGTTTCACTCAACATTTAGAATACCTTTACTTGTACTCATTTCTAATACCTTTTCTAAAATAATTTTATTTCATAGCCATTTTTGCCACTTTTATCTTAAAGTTTTAAGAATGTCTCTGATGGGCAGTCATCTTATACTCCAAGCGATGATACCACATTTAACAATTCAGTAACAAATTGAAAAAGCATTGGCTATTATTAAGTTTTCTTTGAATTTGATAGTTCGCTACTCACTTTCCTCCACGAAGAAAAACTAGAAAAAGTTTCCATAAAAAATTGAAAAAAAAACTAAATAAGGTTATGGTAGGAAGAGGAATATGCGATGTCGACAAAAGAAAGAACAGTCCAAAAATGGTATGTGAAATAGCTCAAAAACATATTTATATTAATCTCTTGCAAATTGTCACCAAAGTATTGTAAAACAATCATATTAGTCGCAGTCAAATTAGAAAGAAATGCAACGAGTCTTATTCAAAAAAGACATACAAAATATCGACCAAAAGAAGAGGCCCAAAAAAATCATATCGAACCGCCCAAAAATATTGTATACAAATTTCGCAGCTAAAAACGAATCGAGACTGAGCAAAAAAAACCACCTGGTTTACGAAGTTCCCATTTGTTCTTAAATATATTCACCTTCAGGCGTAATACAATCCGCTACTTTAACATTTCAATACCTGCAGAAAATGGTTCAGTTTCACAATTAACTCATACTTTCATCCAAATTTGTTTATGCCTGTTACATCCTTCCGATATTTGCAAGATCTGGAAAATATTTAAGCAATTTCAATTACAATGCATGCAATTTTGTCTTTGTAGCCAACGACTTGTGATAGAGTGCAAAGCCATTGCTGGTTCATCCTTCTGATATTTGCAAAATTTTGAGAATACAGTGGATGGGACAGCAAATCGTATTTTAATACATATAGCTTTGCTATTCTAGTTATCGGCATTCGATATGATACTCCATCGTAATGGAGAGCACTTTTTTCTTAGACATTTGAAAACGATTTTCTAGATGTTTGTACTTCTAACTATCCGAAAATATCATTTTGTAAGATTTATTTACCGTTTTTTTTCAAAATTATCGATCAATAGCACACAGCAGGATAAAATGTCGATGCCATAACATTATCGGCCGATCGGTACGTTCTTGCCTGCTTTGCGGATGCTTCATCGAGTCCTTTCAAGTCAGTGGACTGCGGCTTTTGTTCAGTAGTACAATGAGAAGTCCATGTGTCACAGATTAATGCATATTTCATTTGAACTAATCCAAACAAAGCTCATCATTATTAGTATAATTTCGATTTGTTTGCTCCATTTGAAAAACTATCTTCCCTTGTCTAGATTTTCAATCCACATAGCAAATGATGTGCCTACCAAAATATGTAGGGCATCAGCTAACCTTTGCAAATTCACTTTTCAATTATCAATAATATTTTTTAGAATTTTTGAGATGGTTTCCGGTAAAGGCAGCTCTTTGGGGACTTCCTTTGTATTTAGTATCATTTGTGCACGTACGGCCTCGTTTAAAATCAGCAAACCATCTACAAATGAACACTAATGAAAATCTTCAGCTATGGCTATGGATTGTGGCTGGTACTTTTATTTTTTTGTTGTAGTAAAATAGCAATACTTAATCAACACATGAAATTCTTTTTGTTACTTTCATTGAAAAATGTAGTTTTTTTAATATTTTTCTAACAATTTGGTCATTTATTTATTAATGAGAAGCAATGTTGGCTTGTAATTGATAAAAGCAAAAAACGAAAAAATACGGCATTAACTAACATATGCTTAATGTTCAATTAAATGTCAAGTATACGCCTGGCACTACCTTCCATCTTGTGCGCTTAATTAATATCAAGTATACGCCCCCATTTTTTTTTTTAACCAAATTAACAAATGGATTGTGCCGTTGTTTTCCGATTGCCAGAGTAGTGAGATTTTGATGAAAATATATTTGTAAGTTAATTACATGCGTTCAAAAATTTATTTAACATGCAACAATTAATTAACTTTAAATTTAGTTTTTTTTTTCTCCTCGTGCAGCCACATGGCAGTTGTTAGTGGCGTTGTTGCTGGTAGCTTTAGTGTTGCTAGTGGTGTTTTGGCAGTTGTTGCAACCAACAGGGGAGGACAGATATACATATTTGTGCATGAGCATGTATAAAACTACACACACAAAGGCACTTAAATGGTACGTGTATAAACACACTTTCGAACAGCATATGTATGCAAATTACATTTGCTTAACTCTTAATTACTACTTTTGCTCTTTGGCTGTGTATGTGCATGTGTGTAAATGTTTCGATATGACTGTAGTTGGCGTTGTTTTTGCTTGTTATTTTTGCACTCGATTTCTATTTAAATGCACTCACAACGCAGGAACTGTATATACACACACACATGAACACATACACTCTCACTTATTTAGAACCCTCATGTTAAGCTCGTAGTGGCTGTTGCTGCTGCTGCTTTCTCGTCCATATAATATGTACAAATAACTAAATTCTTTTTTTTATGTAATTTCATTGTTACGTGCTAAAACAAAATACATCATTTTGTAAAAGAATAGAAAAACTAACAACAGCACAACTCTCGCCATCATCACAAATAAACTTAAAAATTCAAAATAACAAAAATTGCAATAAAAAAACCCTAAAATTGAGTTAGTCGCTTGGCAAATGTGGAATATGAACTTTGTAGGATGCAGGAAATTGTAGAGGGGAGAAATTAAATTAAAAAATTTCATCAAAATGGGTTGTTCCGAAATGAAATGAAATGAAATGCTTTACGTTACAAAGTAAAAGTAAAGTAAAATATTTATATTTGTACAATGAAAAATTAGTTGCTCGAACAAAAGCGTCATCGAGGATGTTTTGCACAACGGGGCCACAGAGGACTCTCTCGTTTTTTTTGGTGCAACCAACTGCATATTTGAGTAATCATTAAGGTCATTGATGATTACAAGGCTTAAGAGTTGTAATCAAAAACATATATTGCAAAAGTGTATTTAGTTTTTATTTTAAATTTCAACAAAATGTACCGGCAATGATATTTTTAAAATGGGCAACAATTGTCATATTGATATATGAAATCCCTCGACAAAGTCACTTAAAATAAATACTGTCTATAAGTCTTTTTGCCATCCTATGGGCCTATTAGTATGGACCCCAAAGCATAGAATTTATTTTTAATTTAAATTAATTGTTATTTATTTATTTTAATTTATTTATTCAGGATTGCAATTTTAAACCTTAAGTGAGATACTCTCATACAAATTACACTACATATTCTAGGATTAATTGTACATGGAATAATATTTATTAAAACAAACTCGAGCTTTACCTTTCAAATACGTTCTGTCAAAAAAAAGTACCAGAAATTGGTCTTTAAAACACATCAACATTCATTATTCATTCAAATTTATTGTGTCGCCTTCAAAGTTAACATCTTCTTATTTATGTCTTCTATCCTCTAAAGATGGTAGTCCCAAAAAAGTAACTTGAGTGACTTTAGGAACCATATCAGATGTGGTTTGTTTTATCCCACAGCGCCAGTTCTGCTTAAAGTGGCCCACTGGGCACATTATATCACAACCACAATCTTCATGTCAAGAAAGGTTAGGTTCTTACCCATTTAAAATTTGAGAATAGTTTAAGGTCGTTTCGACCCTAAGGCCTCTAATCATTCGCTTTCAGTAATGTTTCTTGGATTTCTAAACAGAAATTTATTCACTGCAACAGTTTTGTGAGATGTTGCGTTTAAGATGATGCAAAATCGATAAGTTTTCTTTCCATTAATCGATTCCTTTCGTGTAATTTACTCCTTCTAACGCCTTGCAACGCCGAAAAAATATTTTCTATTTTCCGTCCGATCTTCTGGTAAGAATTCTGAGTGCACAACACAACGAAAAGCAAAGAAAAAATCATCATTAACTTCACTTTTTATCACCCTGCCAAAGCGTGTTGCCTAATTTGCATGTAAAATCTGTAAATCTATGTCTCATAACCAGTCATATTGGTTTTAGCATGTCTTCAGGCGACTGAGTTTTTGAAGAAAATTCAGGTCTTTTGGAAATAGTCGAAAGGTAATGCATTTTATAACCAAATAATAGTATAAAATAGTACAAATTTGTTCGTGACACTCAAAAAATCCAGGCACAATCTTTTCCCAACTTAAACGATAAGATAATTCAGTCATCATTTCCTTTAGTTTATCACATTTAACTTTAGTTGAAGACGCCATTAACAGACCAAAGAGTGGCAAAATATTTACCATATCTCCATGACTTCTAAGTGCACTATACCATTCATATGCACTTGTTTTTGATGAATTCATTATAATCGTATTCCATTGTAAAAATATCAAAATGCATTTAAGATAGAATATCAAAATTGAATACTGCTAAGCAAACTAATTGACAGAACGTACATTGACAGCAAATAGCCGACATCTCATTGCCATAATATGATCGTCACACTGTGGCTCATTTCGAGGGAAAAATCATGCTGGCCGTGGCTTGATAATTATGACACGTGGCTATCATACATATGATCGTTTCTTCGAAACCCTTTGTAACCACCCATCATTATTTGTGTCTATCGGGCGACCTATTAATCGATAAGTGTATCAAAAGTTTCTCAAACTGATATTCGGAATCGTCGTTAAACCGTAGATCACGATGAGTGAGTCAAAAAATAGAACGCATTTAAACTCGTTGTATTTTCCACATTAATATCTCATTCATGGGATGTGAAATTTATTGTTGATTGGCCAAAAACGTCTCAGTGATGAAATGTACGCTAAGCGCATATTAAGCAAAACCTTCCTTACTTTAACTGCTTCGTAAAAACTCCGATTTGTTTTATTACCTGTACTGTTCATAATCCTTGCTTATATATTCTTGTATTTCTTCTGATAATTCCTCAATGGTAACTCCATCATATGTTTGATCATAATGTAAAATTTTACGAACCGTTTTTTAGGATACTTTTTTGTTGATGTCGACTTATTCCCTGCAGTTAAGATCATTGCGAAAAACTGGAAAATTATTATTTCGTAGCCTATTCCAGTTACACAAACTGTGCCAAATCTTTCTGCTTTATACTTAACTAGAATTTAAGATGTAGGTCTATTTGGAACTTGTATCTCCCGTATAAACGGAATCACGGACCTCTACATTTTGTTCTACACACACACTTTATTACGTGATCTTAAAATGATCAAAATTTTCTTAAGTTAATATATTTGTAGTTTGCACTCGATTGAGAAATTTGCATAGAATCGGACTATATCCCCTCATACCTCCAATACAAAAGGATCTGTGAGTTACGAAACTTCATCATACTATATTTTTCTTGTAGATGACTGTCTTACACAAAATTTAGCACCAATTACTGTACCTGCACTCTGTTCTTGGTTTTATCTTCTTATGTCTCCCATATAAATATATCTGTGTACACCGAATATAACACTCTATTAGATGATCTCATTTTGACAAAATTTTACAGGAATTAACAAGTTTATAGTGTTCTACTGAAAGCTAAATTTGAAGGAAACTTAACCATTGTGTTATGTACCTCCCAAAACCCTTCGAGATAATCTAATTTTGAGCAATCTCTCAACTACTTGATACATTCCTTTAGCATAAATATTCATAGCGGTTTTTCCCTTCATAGCAAAATTTCGCAATAATCGGGTCATGCCTGTAATAGGGCGTGTGAATATCTAAATTTGTTCAGACTGTAACAGCCTATCAGATAATCAGATTTTGACTAAACTTCAGAAAATTCAATGAGCTTCTTATTTTCCCTTTTGTCGAAACTATTTTACAGGTTGTATTTATTCTTTATAACACAGATTTTTTTAATTGCAAAATATTTTTTTTGAAGGAAAAGAAATTATTTAATAATAAAATTCATTTTTACTAACTATTTGTGTAATACCATTGAAATCCATTTTCATGTTCAACTACTTCTAATTAAAAACCCTCTATTTTGCGCCCTCTATCGACCACAAAACAAGTTTAACAGGCAAACAATTTTGTAGTTTCTTGTCGTTAAGAATTTAGTAAAAATAATTTTATTTTGAATTTAAGTTATATGTTTTTTGAGCTTGAGGTCAATAACAAAAATAGAGTTATTTTACATGGAATTATTTAGAACTGGATTTTTGTCTTTCCGACGAAGCACTGTGCATCATGTCCAAATTTCTGGAAAATTTCTTGGCTCTCTTGCCATCCCCAGTGCTTCCGAAACTTTGTTTTTGTTAATCCACCAGCAGTCCAATTTTCTTGCCAAATGCTTGTTGAATTTTCCGCTTAATGTCAGCTTCTTCACTTATATTTCGAGGCAGAGTGAGGCAAGCATTTAGAGAAATTCACTGAACCGTATCGTGGCATGTTTGGGAAATATGCCAATCTGTGAAATTCATAAGCTATTTGTTTATAGAGATTTAGGAATTTATGGATCGCTCAAAGTTGTGTAGATCATGCATAGTTTTATTTAATATTTTTCCATCGATTATTGTTACCAAAAAGCTCGTGATGGATAAGAAACTATTGAGTTATTGATGCAAATTTCTAATGAAAATAATTCATTAATTTCTTTTCTCTTGCTATCATTAGTACTGATTACTAGCGCAGTAGTATATCTCACGTATCAAAACATAACAGCAAAACAATATTTTGAGGATTTTTTTAAGTCCCAGTGGAACAGTTGAAGCCATAAACGTATTCGGGTTATTGATAATCTCAGAAAATGGATTTTGTTTAAAAATCTTCTATTCAGTGATGATCAACGTGTCGATATAAACATTTTCATCTCATTCCTTTCAGAACTATTTTTGTCCTTAACAATTCCATCAATAGTAGTTATTTTTGGACCCTGGTTAATATTCTCAATCTGTAATATATCGTCGAATTTATGTACTATTCCTTTTACGCAAATTGTTCTGTTAATATAGCGAAACTCCGACACTCCAATACCAGGCATCTTAAAATAATGCCAGGTCAGCCTTACAATGTAGTCATACTCACATGCAAAAAAAAAAATACACACACACAGACATACGACAAAAGTTCAGAAAACAAATAAAGACGAATAACCATTTACATTTGACTGTCTCTACTTGTACATGTAACAGTGTATGTGAAGGTCCTTATTATACTTATACATATGTGAACGTTCGCTTGTGTGTGCGGTAAATTACATGTAAATGTTTACAACTACTGTAGTAAATGAACTCCAAATAAATGTAAATGTCGCAATCGCCTTTGATGCTTTTATTCGTTCGCTTGATTTCAACTGGGTATTTGTATGTGCGAGCTCACATTTTGTTCATTTTTCATTGAGTTTCGCTGATTTCCGTCCCCCTCCTTATACTCCTCCACCGTTGATTATTTTCCCTCTGTTGCCAAACAATTATTAGCCATTATAAGCGAACGAAAACATTTTCTGCTGAGATTGCAGGAAAACTTAAAGAGGAAAATGCATTCGTAATGTGTTTTTCCTTCAGTAACGACTCTGACGTAGCGAATTGCCGACTGCCAGAACACATCATGATGTCGCTGGCATGCAATGAGGACAACGACGACGATGACGATGACGGCGACTTGCTGATGACAACAACAATAAAAACTTACGCTTATTGTGAAAATGGTAATAAACTCATTATTATTGCATATGATTGTACGAAAAACTCGAATCATACGAAAACACACAAAATGCATACACTCACTCACTCACTCAAGCCCTAGCGTACGTCCATGCCAAAGTGTGTTTGTGTGTAAGTATGAGCGAACTACAACCAACAGATTATACAGATTCACATGCACTTTCTGCAGTCGCCCTACATTGTGTCCCAGCGTAAACGTTGCTGATGACGATGATGAGCACTTTGATGCCACTGACGCTCATGAAACGGGTGATGATGACTTCAGTGATGAGCGAGCGCAGGAGATATTCCGGAATACGGTGGTTATTCCGGGCGTTGATTGTATTCCAACTAGCAACACTCAACAATAAGTAATGCAATCTGTTATTTAAAAAGATTCCATTTCATAATGTCAAATGGAAAAATATACTCACATATTTACTTATGAAAAACATTCGAAATATCAGATGAAGAATTTAAATAGTTATAATAATGCCATATGGAGTTTCGTTCAGTAGCTGAAGAGAACATTTAATTTACTTTGTTTCAAAAGTTTGAGAAATGCAGTGATGTCGCCGTATGACATGGCTGCATAATTTAACATATTTGGAGCTGAACATTCTAGGCAATGGGAAAAGTTGTAAATAATAATTAATGAAATGCATAATGAATAAATTATTAAGTAGTTTTAAGCTGAAATTCGATTGCCTCTTGTACACAGCAAAAAAAGTCATTAAATTCTTAACTCAGATTGAAGACTTAGTAGATTAATATGCTAACAGTTTATTAATTATAATGAAAATCAATTAATGTAACGTATACGCCAAAGTCCATGGAATGAATAAATTTTGATAAACGATGGGACGTATTCGTAATAAAAATTAAATGTCAATAACCTATAGATTATCGAAGCACAAAAGCCGTACTTCGATTCAGAAATGGAGAATTGTAAAATATTGGACCTCCATTTCAAAAAACAACAAAGCAAAGTAAGTTTTCCTTTAAAATAATTTATGGAATTGGACCTTTCTAATTTGAGCTCTCTGACTATAATTTACTTAAGAACAGAAAAAACCGGATCCACAATTAAACTTCACTATCAGTAAAAATAAAAAACAGTAAACAATAAAGTATTCCCATTGAATTCTCTGTGTTATTGCCACCAAATACCTGTATATTAACAGCTAAAATTAGAAGGCATCAAGTTGAGTAACTTAAGCGGCATCTTGACGACGATTCGTAAGCAAGAGGGAACATCTGATTCCGAAATTCAAGCTATATATAAGAATAATAGATATTTCAGCTTTAATAATAGAATCAAATAAAGTTTCAGGCACAAGAGGAAGGCAATGAAACCAACGATAAATTAAAAACCTTACCCCTGCTGGCACATCGACTTCTTCGCTAACAGATTTAGCTTAGTTAGTTCCACCGTATCGAGGTTTATGGTAATAAATGGAAGCTGATTCCTATAAAAATATTTACAAAAAAACAGCTTGGATATTCCCTAACCAAAATCGTTATGCACGAAAGAGGCATGCTCCCAATTGTAATGGATGTGATATCAATGATGCTAATAAAGATTCGGATCGGCTGTGTACTTATACAAAACACAAAGCCTCTAATCCTAATGTTGCCGACACACAGTGACAACATATTGCATGCTCAATAGATACTGCTGTGAAAACTATACATGTGACCAAGAAACCAGTCTGAGATTACCCCTCATATTATGAATAATAATAATAATATCGTCTGAAGAAAGGAATGCTGCATGCATCGCAACACTATAGTCAAGTGTAGTAAGTGATATCAGAATACACTATAAAGACAATTCAAGTGAGAAGACCATCTTTTGAGAAATAGTTATGAGAAAATCCCGAAAGTAATAATGTAGAGAGAGCTACTGGAGTAAAAATGAAATTCCAAAGTTTAATTAATTGCTAAAAAAAATATATTGTGCTACGGATTACTTCTCCTGCAGAAACAATAAAGGAAATCTAGTTGATGAAATGAAGAATAAAGCATAAATGTGGAGACAACACTTTAATAGCTTGCCAGTTCCAAAAGGTAACCCAAGTAAATAAAATTATTTCCATTAGGAACAACGGTATAGACCGCTCGCTGTCGAACCAAAATATAGTCAGAATATCAATATTACTGCCTTTAAGAGAGCCGCTGTTATGACCCTACTAGGGATTTCGTCGCATCAGCTGCTTGGATAGCTTTGCTCCTGGAGACAAACGATGCCAGAGATTACTATCATAAAATCGGTTTTTATGTAACACGATTATGGCCCTCAGGCACTTCTAATTTGATTTGTGCGTTGCCAATTTCTGCAGTAATTCATAATGTATTCATATCTGTTAGCGGTTATAGTTTCACCAGCAAAATATTATCCTAAATTTACACCTGGCAGCTGTCACAAACCTTACGGCACATAAGCTACTTAAACCACACCCCTCGGATCTAAATATAGCTACCCTTCGAAATGGCGAACCCGAGTGTTCACATCCACATCTTCAAATGGATGCGACATCAAATGGATGCGATACTGCTAGTGCTCTACTTACTACTGACTTAACAAAGTCGTTGTCTGCTCAGGCTCTGAAGGCGAACAAATGTATTATCCTATGTCCTGCCACATGTAAAGTAGTAGAGAAAAGTCTGCTGATTCCAGGATCAGGTAGATTTCTCTACCGTAAAAAATCGATTGTAAAAGTACTACCTAAAACATCCGTTGTCCTTTCAGTTCAGCATAATGTTAATCACGAAACTGTTGTTAACTAACATCTTAACAATAATCTTTTCCCTTTCACATAGTTTTCACGATCGATTACGGTCATGGTGATCAAGTTCCGTTTCCGGCAGACTAAGCGAACCACTATCATATCCATATCTATGGCATTTGAAGGGGATTTTGGTCACAGGCATTATCCCTTGCCTGAAAAATTTGCTTGGTTGTGTAGAGGACAAACTTGAGTATTGACTAATTTATTGACCGTAGTCTGTTGTACAATCTCTCTAACATACTGTTGGAAATGATAATGAGAATAAGTCCAACAAACACGACTGCTTGAAATTGTTTACAGAAGTTAAAAGCTATACCTTCGCTTTAGTTTGTCGTGGTTTTTCCACTTACATAATATTTAAAAAAGAATATGGCTGTTGATGAAACCCACCGATAGTTTAAGAATTAAAGATGCAATATCATAGTACGTTCCTCTATTGTTTTCTTCAGAAGGTTCATGTTTTGTCTGTCTTCTAGGAAGATAAGCGGTACAGATTATCACAAAAAGTACACGTTTACTCTCACACATAGAGCTAAAATGATAAAATAATGCACACTAACAGCAAGAAAGATACGGTTGCCGGTAGTTAGTGGCAGTGAGCTGACAACGATGATACTTCGATCTAAAATCAAATCAGGCTAAATGAATGCATGTTCTACAATTAGAATTTAGGCTTACCATGACCTTTTTAAGAAAAAAAGCAATACAAGTAGCATATATGGTCCTGTCCGGTGTTGTGTGAATATCTATAGGATCTTCTTTTGATTGGAGCGGTTTTAAACCTAGTAAATAGACTAACAATGTATTTACACTATGGCAAAGAATAACACATATCGACCTGTGTTATTCTTTCGTCTACTATGCACCTGATTCGACAAAGACTATTTGAAGCCATATCTAAGCTTGGTGTTCTTGCATAGTTTGTACGGCTGAAAGGAAGCCCTCAGGGTAAATAGACGCCAACCTATTGAGCAGACCGTAGCCTGTTGTACAATCTCTCTAACATAATGTTGGAAATGATAATGAGAATAGGTCCAACAAACACGACTGCTTGAAATTGTTTACAAAAGCCAAAAGCTATTTGCATGATGATAGAGACATCTATAGTCGAACATTTCTAAATATTACAGCAAATTTCTTATGTTCTGAAAAGCAGCCGCTAATGAGACGTTTGGCTGCGAAAGTATACAAAAGCGAGTAAACGAATAAAGAGTCTCGTCGTATGGGACTCTATGTGGACATTGACGATTGAGAATTGATACCAAAAATATTGCCGGTGAACAGACATTACAGTGAGTTTAGTAACTAAATTTGTGATAAACGAACAAAATCACAAATTCTTATTTTTCGTTTACAAATTTATAAGAAAATAAACAACGAAATTTGTAATTTTGACCAAAAGTTTGACTTTGTAACTTTAGTTGTATTTATAAAAGTTTTTCACCAAAGGAACCGGTCGTTTCACAACTTTATTGCTTAACTTTTTGCTACTGTCTCCAAAAGTTGGAAAAAAAAACTTTTTGCTGTCCTTTATTACAACCGCTTGAATTGACACTCCTATTAAGGCTAATCTAACTTTTAACTAGTTATAATAACGCCAATTAAAACCATCACATGCAATATATTTAATTCCATTAATTAGACAGCACTCGTACGCCACCTGGTGTCAATTTCAATGTTGTTGGCTTTTCATTCTGGATCACACATACGAACTCTCCTTCTCCTCCATGGCGTATGAGTGCCATTTAATTAATAGAATTAAGTTCCGTCATGTCATCCATGTATCCTGCGGTTAACATTCTTTGTCATTTTTATCGATTCGTGGCTTACGAAGTTTTTATATCATAGATTCTGTTCTGTTCTATTTTTTTTTTAGCTACACCAAATGAAAAAATCCATAAAAACCATTTATTAAAAATGTAACTCTAATTACGGCACGTTTTCTGATTTTTAGTCTGCGTTCGTTAAAAAAAAATAGCGAAAACAAACAAAGCCATTGCAAAAAAAAAAAAACACCAACAACTCTATGTTTAACGCAAAAAATCGTGTTAATTTAATATGAAACTAATTTGTTTTTAACAAAACACCTATGTTTTCGCATTACACACAAAACGCCACAAACAACAACGGCTGAAAAAATGGTCGAAAAAAAATTCAGGCATACGTGTTAAATATACCGTAAATTTTATGACAGTTTTAACATTAACATTATTTTAACACATTACGAAAATCTGGGGAAGTCGATAGCTGCGGTAAAAACGGTCTCAATGTTGGCACCGGCAATGTGATTATCGGCATTTTGATAGCAATCGTGTGACCAGTAAGCAAATAAAAGAATTAAGTTCTATTATTGTTATTCAGAAGAAAAAATCGTAGTACATAAATTCAAGTTGATATATAGGCTCTGGAAATTTAAACTTTTTTATCTTTAACATATATTTCACATTTAAATGAAACGTAAAAGAGAAGCCGCGGTAAAAAAAAAAACGTAAAACGAAATTAGGGAAAGCACCTCAAGATTAGGAAGTTAATACCATTATCAGTTTATACCAAGAAAAGTGTGCAATTATTGTATATCTCAAACTCATAGTCATCACCTTTACATTGTAATTGTAACTTGTAATTTTGACACCAGACATTCTATATTTTTTATGTTGCTACACAGTTGCATCTAAAAACCAGAAAATATTTATTTAAATTTCCATAAGATTCGTTCATTTATACAGCATTATTTAGATTGCATGGTTCAAACGAATTATTCAAAACCCTTCCAAAATGAACTAAAACTTATAAGTATAACATTCCAGTCATTATTACTAATACGCCCTCAACTACTCAAATGCAAATCCCTCGCAAGAGTATTATACTTTCCACAAATCGATGTTACACTAATAATGCAACAAAAATATGAAAACTTTCAAATGTAAACTTGTAAATCCAACAAATTTTATAGGCATATACGTTACAATATCACCTCCTTCAAAAATACACACAAATCGTAATTTATAATGAAATCTTCGATCAGTAAATTCAAAGAAAACGGGCTTATATTTGATGCTGTTTTATAAACGGATCTGTAAAGGCCGTACATAGTGATATAATTTCATTAATAATTTCATTATTTCAAGTACATATTTTGCCAATAAATACTGTTTTGAATTTCACATCCCTAAGATCCAAATGTGGAGAAAACGATGGATTTCAATTCATGAAACTTTGCTATGGAACAATCACTTTGATGCATCTTGCACTGCAAGGTGCAATCCGTTCTTCGGTTGATAAAAAAAATGTATTTTATGACAGGCTAGAAATATACCATATCCTGATCTAGCACCGTCAAGTTCTGATCGCTTTGACTTTCACTATATCCTTTCCAATTATTATATTACCGATTCATTCATTACAGTGCAATGGTGGAGGCGATTTTAGTCAATTTTCAAGAAAAATTAATATTTCCTCCGTTTATAATAAAATGATCAGTACACTACATTTTAACATTTTTAGAATGTTTGCTATCTGATGCATTGTAAATAATAATTTTCATTATTTTCAAGTTGATGACACCTCATTTAAAATCAACAAACTACAGAAAAATTTTTGCGACAAAGTTATATTAATTTAGTTTAAACTCCTCCATACAACACTTAATGTTTATGTTTTTGTTCCACTATTAACAAGCGCGGTACCCATTTGAAAAACACTCTTCTCATCGCCAAATTTTTATGCGAAATACTCGTAGTCAGTAAACTAACCTTTGACACCTTTGGAGTATCGGCTATGTTTTGCAACTTCACGTCGAATTTAAATAATGATTTTCAGTATCCCTTTGGATGACACGACTCTGTTTAAAATCAATAAACTACGGTTTTTTTCAATACAAACAAGTCTCTCAGGAAAATAAATTTCCAAGCCGTAATCGAGTTTGGGTCAATTTTTTATCAAAAAAGCAATTTACTTCTAAACAAGCAATGTTTATCCACTCATTATTTTCCATTGTACATAAAGAAGCAAGACTAGAATCACTTGAAGCATTACAACTTAAGCATCGATAGTCGGATAGAAATACAATTTTATAGGTTTCGTTCAAAAATTACCGCTTTCCAAAAACAATATTAATTTTTTGCTGCGGGCAACACGTCTGTGTGTCAGTCCCGAGACTTATTGATTAATTCACTCTTAATATAACAGATACGCCACCTATCGTACATTAACTGTACCATTCTAATTTTAATTTGAACCCCCGTTTCAAATGCTTATGTTCCGTTAATTTCTGTTTCTTCGCTTTTTTATATTTAATCAACTTTTGACTTAGTCCCTTTTGAAGGAACAACGAAGAAATAGTTTTATAATAATTATTTTAAAAATAACCACGGTTATCATATTTTGTTTATTCATAACTCAACCACTAGTTTTACGATATTCGTAAATGAAACCACTAAAATTAAAAAAAAAAATTACATTTCAATATAATATCGAGTTTGAACATTAAATAGTTCAAAACAGGGATTCTTAGGAAACCAATGTTTTGTTGCGGTTCTGATATAGCAAATTCATTTGAAATTTCCTTCGCGGAGAGAAGGATTTGTAGTTAAATTGTTTGGTCAGCTAACAAAATCAGTTATTTGCAATGAATATCAGCTTGCTAAGTTCCAAGCTGATATAATTTATTATACTGATGGCGACCAAAAGGGGAATTGAAATCGCTAACCGTTTGAATGTTTTATTTGGCAATATTCACGAAATGTCCCAAATTAGTGAATTCTTTGTTCATTAAAGCAAACAATTTGTTTTTTTACCTCGTTTACCAACTATTCCTCTTTTTCTGAGGCTTTTGACAATGTTTGAGAAGGCCGGTGTAACATTTTGCACTATGTTCGATTAATGATGTCAATATTGTTATTATATGTATATTGTAATAAGGTGTTTTCTCCTCATTTATCGACTATCCGACGTTTGCTGAGACCTTTGTCAATGTTTGAGAATGCCGGGGTAACATTTTACACTCTTTTTGAATAATGATGTCATTATTGTTACTTTGCTATCGTTTTACGCAAACGACACATCGTTTTTCTGAAAGGGTGGATCCGTTATCTTCACTCCAGCTTTCTAATTGTAATTTTTGCAATATTGTTTGAGAGGTCTTATGATAGAAAATCGCCTTGGATAAGGGTTCGTTTTTCCTTTCAATCTACTTGTCAATTCGATTTACATATATATTTTTAGTTACCAGAAAAAATCTATAAAGGATGGTTTTTCAGATACGATCTAGGAAAAATACATATACGTATACTTTTTTTGTTCTAACACAACAAGACCGTAAAAAAACGATAGTTTCTCCCACTAGAATCATCATATATACATATTCTAAACAATAAGTGTGCTCTTATTCATACTGTATGGAGTTATTCTCTGTCCGTGTTGGCCGATAGAATGCAGTATGCTGAGAACTTTAGCAAAATGGGAGCAGCATCAAAAGAATTTCCATTACATTAATAAAATAAGGATAAGGATTCTTACATATGTGAGAATTTCCATTGATTTTCAAGACTTCACCTGCACTATTCCAGAGGAAAAATTTAGGCATTACCAAATATTTAAACAGTTTTATTAAGTGTTAGCATTATTTGTTTCTATTGTCCGCATTTGTCTCAAATTTTTTTGTACCACATCTATATTTGGCTTTCAAATATATGCATATCTAAAAATTAAGCCTATTAATTATTTATATAACTAATTAAAATAACAAACATGTACTTTAATACACAGACACATATATATACGCACACACACGCATAATGTATGCATCTCATCATAAAACATTAAATTCATTGAATAGAAAACATTGCTGTTAATTGCTATATTGAGTTAAAAAAAATATTGTGATAATTGATATGGCCCAAGTAGACAAAAATTTGCCCTAAAAATAAAATGAAATATCAACAGAGTATTACAGATAACTTTACGCAGCTCGCTTTTCCGTGCGAGGGGCCAGAAAAGGTCCACAGAATCCAATTAAAAAATTAACAACTTAAAATTTACTGAAGTCTTCCCCTTACAAGTAACAGAGGAGCTAAGGATTTCTTTTCTAAATCAACTAATTCTAATCCACTACATTTTCATTCGTTGAAATAAGTTTAGTAAACTTATATGCTAAATTGTGCTGAATTTAGTAAATTTTAATGAATGGTACGAATAAAAACAAGCACTATAATGCAGTACAGAGTTCAAAAGTCTTAATTACTGCAGTTTAAAATTTTGGATTTGTAGAAGATGAATAACATTTCGACAAATTGAATAGTTTCTATTAGAAGTGCCAGCTATTTCTTTGATTTCCGTACTTAAAACTAAGTTTAGTACAGCTTCTTCAAAGAAATCTAGGTTAAATCAATCTTTTCATATGGGCGGCACCAGAAAAGCAATGTTGTGTAGAGTTACAACTTAAAGCCATAGACAAAAATCTAGCCTACCGCAGCCTATAATTATAAATTGCAGAGGAAAGATTGAATTTTTGAAAATAGACCATTTTTTATGGAAGATACTGGATGGAGCATAAAATTTCCATTCTCAGATTTTACCTTAGCAACAGCATAATGCATACCAAAATTGACTGAATTTATTACAACTGAATAAGAGATATGATCTTAAAACTACATGATGAAATTGGTGGCTTGAATGAGAGGTCCTAGAATGGTTATAATTACATTTTTGAAATTTGGTCAATCATTACGGGGTGTTACATTGCACAAATATTTTGGTTACTGGTGAGTTAGCTGTTATGAATATCAAATTGAACTTTACAAATTCGATCAATTTTTATGGAAGTTCCCAAAAATGGCCCGCAGATATAGCCCTTTTACTCTTTGGTTTGCGGTCTACCAAAATATTAGACTATGTCATGCATTAGAAAGTTTGATAAAGATTTACAAACTTTGTCTATTAGCCGGACAAATAGACATTGAATAATTGACTTAGACAGCCGCGAAATAAATTTGATCATAACACAATTGTTACTTTAAATACTTCCTTCTGGAAGTTTTCACCATTTCGAATAATATAGGTCTTCATTCTTTCGGTTGAAATTATAAATATTTGCCGAATGAATATTTTCTTAATATAATATTGCGTATACGCTTCAATACACAGTTCTTGTGTAATTAAATAACTCATACGCACTCGTTCGACAACACACTTTATAAACGCATATTTATTCAATATCAGAAGTAAACATTTACTCTTAGAATAGTTTCAACAAACTAGTTACATTTTCACGACACTGAAAGTTATTTGTACTTGTTGAGATGAGATTCTTTTTAGGTATATTCGATTTTTACACGAAATGGGGAATACTACTAGAAGCGTGAGGGTGAACCAAAAAGTCAAAGGTTATCTTACTTATATATTTGAACAGACCACAGCCTAAAGCTTCCGTATTTCCATGACCTAAAGGATTATAAGCGACTAACTGTTTGTCTTTTTTGCTTTTGCAAAAACAGGTCACTATATTAAAAACTTGGACAAGTTATACTATTTAGGAAAAATAGGACGGATCATATTAATATTATTCTATACTATGGATTAATATTATTCTATACTATGGATGAAGAACACATTTACATGCAGCAAACAAAGATCACTAGAGTTTTTCCCAGTAAGAGTGGGACATTCATCAGCAAATATAAATATAAATTATTACACTCCAAAAAGGATACGTAATTTTCCTACAAATATTAAAATATACGGCGCATCATCGCCGTTCATTTTGCATAAGGAAACTTACGAGTATAATGGTTAAAAACTCATAGTTATGGCTTTTGCTGTAGCGAACATTAATCCAAATCAAAATAACAAAAGAGGAGAATACACAACACAATTTTTTTGGTTTTTTACATGAACATACAAATATTTATGGACTAAATTAACACCATAAAACCCTTTAAAATACATCCACTTGATTATAAATGGAATTTGTGTTGTGTTTTCAACATTAACATTGAGTTTCACATAAATCAGAAACCGCAGCAAGATACGCACAAAAAATGGAAAAAGCGTTTTTACTACAATGAGGTAAACCTAAAAAACATACTACCAATCACAGCCAAATGGCGAGTGCTGGATAAAATTGAAGCATAAATGAGATATTTAATGAAACACATTAACAATATACCAACTAAATGTTTGTGATGACCGCAGCGTTTAAATAAATATAAGAAAAACTGGATTTTTTACATATTTGCCATACTTTTTTAAACTAATTTTTCAAAAATTATCGTGCATGTAAACGTAGGTTGAAGCCACTATACAAGCAATTATCTTTATTAAAATAGGTATCAACTCGATAGTTGACTAATCGTAAAGTCTACTATGTATTAATCGTAAAGTCTCAATGTAATGCCATTAAATAGTAAATCTTTGCGGAAAAATTAAGGATAGACCATATTGTAAGCTCACTAATTATCAGAACATCTCCTGTGTGCCATTCATGGCTTTAAGATGAATCCATTTTTAGTAAATTTCCCTTTACACAAAATTTATTTTCCCTTGTGCCAATCCAAAATACTCTCTTTTATATTCTGCCCTTTTAGCGAACAAAATTGGCCTTTCCGAGAATATAAAGCTGTTGGTATTCATGTTGTTTTATCTAACTTTATTGTATTCTGTTCATTAAGATTGCTTGACAAGTCTCCGTCATAACCTTAACATAATAGAGGCATTCAAAATGACTGTTGAGTGAAAACTCTTGGTGCTGTTCATGCAACATATTTTCTAATTAAATACTCATTTTCTTGTTAAAACATGACACAACTTTTCAACAACTTTCCATTTTTTGCCATTTGGCAAAATGCAAACACTAAGCAATTTTTTGTGTCTTTCTGGAAACATTTTTTGAGCTCTCAGACATTTAAAACATTGTGAGACAGTTTTAAGTCAAGCAAAACTTTAAATACATTTGTCGAGAATGTTTGAAAATGCGAAGTGAAAGATTTGTTAATGAAAGTCTAGAGTTCGTTGGAGAAGTGTGTATTAAATTATGTTTTATTATTTTCTGAGTACACATTGCGATGTCTATGATATTATGGGAAAGAACAAAAAAAGGATCTCTTTAGTGACAATATATTAAAGTTTGAGAAGTATTTGCTTGCAAGGCTAGTAAGTATTTAACTAAGAAGTCTTGTTAAAGGCTTTTTTTGCTTTAAGCACTAGAAATCGTATCTCACTGTCTAGAAATCGCATCCCCATCCTGAAATCGCATCAAGAATCAGAGTCCCCATCTTTTTCTTAAAAAAAAGTTTGTTATTTTATTAGGCATGTGTTTTTTAAATTTGTTTTTAGTATTCCGTGATATTGCGATTATTTTTTTTTTTTAAACATTTTTGTCAATAACTAGTTAAAACGTGAGAGTTACAAATGTTACGATTATTTATATGCTACTGATACTTGAAGATAATAAATATTTTCCTAGTGTACTCCATAACGGTTGTGCGTCCGACGTATGAGCAATACGCAATAATAATTAATTATTACGTATACGCGCAGTTTTTGATACGTAAATTTCGGAAAATTTTTAAAAGAAAAATTGTGAATTTTTAAACTATCGTTTAACAATTAAAGAATTATGTATTATTACTGATAGTTTTAGCTATTTAATGGTATTTAAAAAGTCATCAATTAGCCAAGAAATTATTAGTGAGGAAGAAATATTAGTAATATCTCTTAATGTTCACAATGAAGGCTAAAATCGATGCCCGATATAATATAAAGTAATTCCATAACTTTTCAAACGTTCGAACAACCAATTTCTGTTGACAATGTGAAACTAGAAACATAGTTGAACATAGTCATTGGAATTTCTGGAGTATTCATTTTAGACTGAATTCATTGTGGTTCAAGAAGTGCAACAAAGCTAGTTACCTCAAGCACATTTTATGGACATAGCACGTCGACGTAAATTTCTCGTCTTTCTGGAAATATTTTGTGAGTACTCAGATAGTCAGTATATTCTGAGGCGGTATTAAATCAACCACACTTAAAATTTGCTTCATGAAAATACCAGATAAAAGATTTCTTAATGAAAATCTGGAGTTCTCAGAAAAAAAGTGAATTAAATTAGGTCCTATTAATTTAAATTATATTTTTTTACACTTTTTTATCCGGATACACATTATAGTGAATACGACGTTATGGAAAATACTACAAATTCATATATTTTGGATTGCATTGGAGAAGTATTTTGCTGCTATGGTTCACGTCAGGCAAGAAAATTCATAACTAGGAGAACTCGTTAAGGTTTTTAGATTAAAATTTAGCCTGTCCTCTTCAATAGAATGGAAGGCAAAGCAATGGTTTTGTGTAGTTTTTAATAAATGTGGCGATATCACGAAATTTTATTTCTAATGAGAGTTACCTATATTAATTTGTATGCCATTGATAGAATTTAAAAAAACTATTACTATTATCAAAATACCAAAATCTTTAAATATTACTAATACATCTTGGTACAAGCAAAAATGGTTATCTCTGGCATATAAGCGATATAATGACTAAATATTATGTATACCCATAGAGTACGACAAAATTATTAATCATCATTCGACTGAAAATTTTAAACTAAAAAAAAACTCTGAAATAATTAAAAAGTTATGTGTGATTACTAGCAATATTAACGAATTAATGGTAATTAATTCTGTCAAATATGACGTTATTGTATATCAATTCGAGAACCGGATCTGAAATGAAATTCGTTAAAAAATTTTTCTTCCCAACCAGAAAAAGATCAAAATTTTTTAAATAAAATTTGTCTGAATTTTAGTTAACAAACCCTCAGAAATTTACGCAGTTATTAAACTTAAATTAAAATAATATTAGTTTTACTTTTCTCAGCTGAATATTGCTAGAAAAAACACAAGGAAAACTGTCATCAACTGTTGCGGATATATGGATTAAAATCAAAATTATGCATAGCTTTATTTCGGATGCAGGAATCAAAATTTAGTGTCATAATTTTCGGTTTGATTTCGTTTTGATAACGGTCTCCCATTATTACTAAAATTTTGTTGGAAAAATCCACCAAATGTCTAAGAAATTTGCAATAGTCAACTTCAAAACCATTAATAATACGTCGCAGTATACACAACTACATTTAAAATCTATGGCGTATAAGTAACGTATATCAATTACATATTACGTATACTCGGCCACACAGAAATTCTAAAAAGACAATTGGCAAATCTCATAAATAAACGCTAGCTAAACTTTTAAATGTGTTATAAAAGAAGCTTTTAGGATCTTCCTTTCTCTATTCAAGTAATGACGTTAACTAAACGACCGAAAAGTTGATAATAGTTATTTAAAACCATATTAATAATGCGTCTCAGTACACACAATGCCATTTAAAAATCAACGTATGAGTAACATATAGTAACAATTAAATATTACATGTATAAGGATTTAACTTATAACATTTTTACAAAAGAAACATTTTCCATCTTTCTCAGCAGCTCTGCCTAAATCTATCTCTGCACTGTTCCCAAAATACTTATCCCCTCTTGCACCATATCAAATCAAACTTCATCCGTACAAAAAACTATACAACTCCAAATGTTAAGAGCCTAAAAGTGTTCTTCAGCAATGAAGAGTAAAAAACTCGGCCGAAAGAATACACAAATAAGCTTAAAAGTCACTGCAAAAAGTCAATACTGGCGGTACAGCAAAAATGACAACTCACACAGTTGTCATAAGTTTAACCAAAATTAAAGGAGAACAAAAGACAAAATATGGCAGAAGGATGTAGGCAAGAAAGGATATTGGCAAAAGTAAAACAAAATATAGCAACCGAAAAAATACAAAAATATACTGGCAATGAAATATGCGGGTTTCGGCTGTAACGAAGAAAAAACAGCAACATACTCATACAAAACAACTTATAGCAATCAAAACAAAGATGCAAAGAAAAATATGTAAAAAAATGGGTGCTGGTGGTAGCCAGGACATGGTAAAATGAGCGTTGGAGATAGCCGTAGGAGAAAATATAAGAGAGTTCCGAATGAGTGTGACTGCCGATACAGCTAAAGATTGAGGGTGAGAGGCCGTACCAATGGTGATGTGATGATGACGTTTTTGCTCTATCCATTTGTGAATAAAAGATAAATAAACGAAAGCTTGATGTTTTACATGGTAAATGGAGAAGAGGACCTCCCACGGGATCTCATACATATAACATTTATTTTGTACCCTATTTTCGCTTTATCAATAAATGTAAAATAGAAGCTATTTATGCATGTGTGCTCATATTTGCAAACAGAAGAATAACATTTTTATGGCATATGATAATTTAAGTTGTTTTTCAGGAAATGAAAAATTAAAAGTTGTCTTAAAATCAAACTCAATTCTTTGTGGTCCATATTGAATATATTTGGGATACAAAATATTCCATTTCCATTTCAATTTTTCAATTTCCTTGAGATGTAATGTCTTGAAAATGAAATAAAAAGCAAACCAGGAAAGATTTTCTTAACATGATCAATTTAAATTCCAAACCAGATTTACAAATTGTTATTATTTATTTTATACAGAATACCCCAAATTAGTATTTCCTTTTATTTGCTGGTGCATTTTTTTCTTTTCTTTTTTTAATAATACGATCATATTTATATAACCGGTTCATACAAAAAAAAAAAATCAATTTCAAGACATCACCTATCAAAAAGTCTGAATTTGTTTACCATTCGTAAGCTAAATGCTTTCAAAAAATCCCCAAATATCATGGATATGGTTGTAACTTTTTAATTTTGAATTTTGTTCAAAATTGTTTGTGTTTACGTAGATCTTTTAGAGCTTTTGAATTCCACCTCATTGGCATATACTGAGGCGTATATAATTTAAAAGGTAAAAATGTAATACTCAAAAGGAGGCATTTAAAATACTAAGTCTCATTGACCATGATTTTTTAAGTCAATTGAGCTGTATTTTTCTGTCTGGCTAACTGGCTAGTTAACTGTCTGGCTGGCCATTTCTGGAGCGAATGTTGACTGGCGATGAAAAGTGGGTTACCAACGACACCTTTAAGTGAAAACGGCAATAGGTAAATAGCAGCGAGCGAGACCAGATGGTGGCCAAACCAGGATTAACGGTCAAGGAAGTTTTTCTATATGTTTCCTGGTATTACTGACAGAAAATCATCTGCTATGAGCTACATCCTACGGCCAAACTCCTGATGCAGACCCGTGCTGTCAACAATTGGACCGACAGAAGGAAGCAATCACCAGTGGACAATTTCAGCCAATAGGAGAGAAATTGTGCTCCATCAGGAAGATGTCAGATCACGCACATCCATAGTGAATCGCCAGAAATTTCAGAAGCTTGTTTGGAATATTCTTACGCATTCGTCTTATAGTCCTGATTGTTTACCAATGATTACCACCTGTTTCATGTATTGTGAGCAATTCTATGGGTGAATAAATCGCCTTAAGAGAAGCTTTTTACAATCGATTCTCCCAATTATTTGTCTATAGGTACGAGAGTTGTTATGAAAGGAGCTTAATGCAATTACCTTCAAAGTAGCAACAAGTTACCGAACAAATCGGGACATATTTGACCTACGTTGCACCATTCTAATTATACTAAATAAAGCTCTTAGTGTTATGGAAAAATATTAGATTTATTTTGACTGCAATTTTAGTAATTAGCAAAAAACATTAGCTCAATGAAATAACTCGTTTTTTCACTCAAGGTAGAGTCACACTACTATGAGTTTGTAATCTTACAAAACATTATAAAACTAACCACAATTTTTCATCAATATTTATATCAAATGGTATTGCAAATGTCCTGTTGCCAGTTCATTCTCTTCATCGCCAGTTTCGCCAGTTTATTATTTCAATCAAATATTTTGCCAAATATTTTATTACAAAAGGGACGCTTGAGATCTTCATTCTTCCTGTATTTGGTCTTTCCTTTCACATCACTTCACAATATTAAGGATATTATAAACAGTCATATGATTATACGGGAAATGCTGTGATGCTTATTATTTATGTACATTTTCACCTATATTTATTTTATTTACTTAATACATATTTTGTGTATAAAAATCACACACACATGCACACATACTACATTAACACAGCCATATGAACGTTTTTATATACTATATGTAGTTTATACGTGTCGTTTGGATACGATAAAACTATTTACAAAATGTATGAATGAATCTACAAACATTTATAGAAGTAGTCGAAGAAAAGTTAACGTAAAAAATTGTAGGAAGTGAAATCCGTAGGTGATACAAAGAAAAGATTTTTGGTTTAAAGCGAGAAAGGGTAGAAATACCAACAAAGTAAATAAAAACGACTCACACTAATACAAAGGCAAATGGATAAATAATCTTAACTGAGCAACAGCAAGCAATACAACGACCACTTGTACATGTAGAGGGAGTAACAGGAAACAAGGTTACATGTATATTATATACCTATACATTTCTGCCTATGTGTGTACATCATCTCATATACCCCACTGAGACACATGGCATCCGGCTTTTCTTTCCTTTATGTTCCTGCCACATGATTGCAAAAATTGAGAAGATGATAAAGTGAAAAGGCTGTGAAGAAGAGCGCAGTTATTGGTGCCTGCCACTACTTACGAGTAGTTCTTTTGAACAAATTTCGTATGAATTAGCGATTGTGTGCGTAGTTCTGAAAACTGAAATACGAGACGATTTCTATAGTTTAGAAAATTTAGAAAAATATTTGTTAAAAATTACAAATATTCTCCAACTTATGTTACAGATTGACTATAAATTCTTGACTAAACATTGTTAAAATTGTCAAAAATTTTGAGTTCATAGATTCCTATGAAAGCGTTTACATTAGAGCGATACCAATCGCTAGCAATGGTGACTTTACAGCGACATATGTAAAACGCTGTGTGCAGCTTTTCTATAGCATTTTGGTTCATTTTGTGGCAAGTACTTTATGGACATATACATGTATATAATATACAAAAATTATACGTATAAATTTTGTTATTGTGTATATACAAATAAATGAAACAAAAATATGAAAACTTCAATTTTTCAATTGTGTTTCAGTTAGGCAAATTTTTAAAACATATACAAATTTAAAATTTTCCTCTCTATTTGGATGTCTAGTGGCAAACAACAACGATAAACGTTTAGGTACAAATATGCAAAAGTTTGTCGATCGGAAGGAGCGATTTTTGAAACTGACACATTTTTTCTTGCCGTTTTAAAATAAATAGTCCATACGGCTTTTAAAATATGTTGCTCAATATTAAAGTATAAGTAAAATCCAAATGCACTAGTTTAGGAAATCAACGTATACATAATGGCTTTTAAGTAATAAATATGAATTATACGCACGTATGAGTAATTTTGTCTTAATTCGGTCGAAAAATTCATTTTCCGTTTTTAGAAATTATTTCACTTCTTGACAGGGTTTCGTGTCTAAGAATGCAAACACTTTGCATTTTCGCCTCCAAATGTTCGAAAATCCGCAGATTTTTCAAAAGTTATATCGTTTTGAATATTTATTGAATTAAATGAAGATTATATTACATTAGAAGATTACATGTAGTCGCACACCACCATCTTTAGTTTGTTAATGTTCACGAAGATTCCCAAATTGGTAGACATTTTAATCGTCGATGAAGAAAAACTCAGTTTTGTTTTCGTTTACAGCCAAAATTACTTTTTCTTAAACTTGGGAAGACTGCAGTAATATCCCACAATCAGCGTATGCAAGATGATGAGCCAGTCGTTCCCATTACCCTTTCGTCATTACCATCTTCTCAAGTGCCTTCTAAAGATGTCATGATAAATCACAGGCTTGTTTATCCTGCATTTCATGCAAAACTGTTTTGTTAAATCTTCACCTGTATTTACAAAAAACTTGGCCTTTGTCATTGCGCAAAGATGAATCGAATTTGAAAAGTCTACTAAACTCAGGTATGGTTGAAATAATACTCAGAAAATCGTGTCTGAAAGCAGCTTCATAATCATAACATGCAAATATGATACTTGCAGATCTACTTTTAATGGGCATTTATTATATTGTTAATTATTGGCCAGTCAAATTGGGTAAAATGGGCTTTCACATATATATTTGTGACGACCGTAGCGCGATGGTTAGTACATTATTTAAGCAACGATCACCTCGATGCGTCTCCGAACACTTTGAGTAGTCGTATAATCGGCCAGCCTAGCAGATTTTTCTCAAACAGTGACATGCGAAATCCTCGGTAAACCTGAGCTCCCGTTAAGTAAGTTTAAAAATAAGATCATCACCTCATTTGTGGTATGAAAGAAAATTAGTTTTTTTACTTCCACATATCTCCCTCTATAGATCCTCATAAGCAGTTGGTAAAAGACTCATATCGTGCAGAATAATACTCGTTCAGATTCGAATTATTGCGCAGGCATTTATTGAGCCAAGTCCTATTTAGATGCTGATGCTTGGTGATTATTAATTCATCATCGGAAGCCATCAGCACTGGCGGTTTTGTTTTTTCTTAAGCCACTGCATGCCATCGTTGGCAAGTTGCGTGATTTCTTCACATGTACTGCCGTCAGGGAGTGGCAACTTATGGAAGTATTATCTTCATAATTTCAGCATAGTCGAAGTATCTGTAACCAGATTCCTATTGCTGTTCTTACAGAGCAGTCATAAGATTTACATTTTTAATTTGTTTATTGGTGAATCCCACTATTTATCAACCACTTTCTTCACTTTAACAGACCATCTCTCTTTCTTCTCCTGTCTTTATATCGTTTCCACAAAGCACGCTTGGAAATTCGCCACAGCGTCTCCAAGTGTGTGTTGTTTCATGCCAGAGTACGGTTGTCACGGCAGTTGTCGATTGAGTGAATAATATGTGCACTTGGAACCAAAGCATTGAGTTCGCTTCGTAGTATTTAACAATATTTGTTAAGGCTACGCAGCCTAGACTTACGAGTAGCTCAGCGATGTGTAGCTATATTTGTGCTTGATAGAATCTTTTTTCACTTTACTTAATATCGTGCGAAACTTAGTTCCAATCTGATGGTGATACGAGTCTATGTTAGCACCACAGATCACATATACGTCCATGGAACTGTTTATCTATTACCACATGATCAAGCTGAATTATCGTCTTATGATCAGGAGGAAGCTAAATTTCCATGTTGATATTTATATATGGAAAACTGTCTGAATATGTTATTAAGGGTAATGCTAAGCAAACTGAATTAGGCAAAATACACTTTGACTTGATGCGTATTGTAGATATTCGGTCACATACAAGTGTAAACAACGAGACAAGGTATCTGAGTCTTTCAATCATTACAAACCTTCAATCGAAATCATATCTTTTTGAGTCTCAATTTGTTTTTCATTACAACTTTATTTAAGACGAGCAGCCCATTTAAGACACAGGATTCGTTTTTTGTTTTAAGCCTACCGTTAGGCACAATGCGTAAGGCATAGAGAAATTATGTTGAGGAATAAATGTAGAATTATTAGCACTTTATCAAATAAAATACATAGCTTTGTATTCCGGCTAAACGTATGGTGAATACGAACCAAAAAAGTATCTCTTTTGCAATGGTAAATGAAGGGATTTAGAAATGTAATCTATAAATTTCTTTGAAAAGCTAATGGCAACTTTTTGATCTCTAACGAATACACATTTAATGTCAGTCTAGCACCAGACATTAAAATACAAAAATAGATCAGTTACGAAACCAAAATAACCCCGAAAAATTTTTCTTTACAGTCAATTTTTGAAAAACATGGCATTAAGGAAAAAATCAAAATTCAGACACGGATTCTGGAGCACAAGTAGAAATGATTTATCATAAACAGCAAGAAATGTATTCTGTATTTTATGCGCATCAAATATTCTGTATTTGATATATATCAAAACAGTGATATGAACTACTTGAAAGTACACATATTTGTAATTCCTATGAAAATAAAAAAGTACACTTCTTCCTAAGAAACTTCTATCAATTACAAGATGAATAGTTTGTGCTTCACTTTATAAAAGTGTGTTTCAAATTAACATTTTCTGGTAACCTAATAACAAAACGAATTTTTAAATAAATAACAAATCCCAATAAGTTACCAACAAAACTAATTTCCTTACATCTCATGAGATCTGAGAGATATGGAAGAACAGTTGATATTCAGTGAGCTTAAACGCATTTCTGTTCTTCGACTTGTTGAATGGGACCTGCCGTTTAAAGAAGTCAATTGAACGATCAAATTGACTATAATCGTGCCTACTAATTATCGCGCCAATGTCGGAAACATCACAGTGCAGTCACAGGGAGTCGAATGCACTCTGCGCGAATTAATCACCACGCTGTGCTCCGAAACTTTATATTATATTATAGGATGGTTACGAATACGTGATACTAATTTACTTCGAACCCTACTGCGTGCATATGAGTAATAATAATTTTATATGAGACAAGATTTGTGAGAATTTGTTGTATTTTTAATTCACGCATAAGTTTTTCAAAGGAAACTGGTCTGCTGACGATTTTTCTGTTAGGAAAGTGTCAAAGAGTTGTATTTTTCCGCGACAAGTTAATTCCGATCATGCATGGTAATAAAAGATAAGATGTATGTATTTTTAAACCCCCCAAAATATCTGCCGCTTTATCGGAGTGAAGACAACAACAAACCTGCGATTGTGCCTCCTTTTTCCTTTTCGTTCCGACATGCATCAATGTCAAAAATATCACTCTGCTACAAATTATTTCTGAGGGAAATTTATATGTACCAGTTTTACAGGATATTTAAATGTACATTTTGTATATCTTTAAGCCGCTAAAAACTTGTTTCGATATCAGAGGAAACACGGCGGCGAACTATTCCCTTTAAAATGATCAAATAAATATTTACGATTTTTTGAAAAATATTATAAATTCACTCTCATGCTTTCAAATCATACCATTTACTGTTGTGAACAACATTTAAGGAACTAACCTCGTTTCTGCAACACCACATGTATATCTCTCAACTACTCTGTTATGTGAACTGAAACAAATACATACAAGTAAAGCAAAAATTCTCACCCGCATCTATCACAAACACACTCTCTCTCAGTCTCTCTTGTTTTCTACACGAACACTTATAAAACCAAAGCATATGAACTTTGTGTGCAAGTAAGTGCATATGAGGACTCAAGTACTTTCTACGTATGTGGAAGCGTATATTATTATTTTCTGTTAGTATGAGTAAATAATATATCACACAATAACAACGACGGCACATAAACAATATATGCTACACTTAAAACTGGTGAGAGGAGAAGAAGATAATTTTTTTATTATTGTTGTAGGCTTAATAAACAAAAAAGCAACAAAAAGAAAAATAAATTTACAACGAAACTCGGCAAAAATTCTGTGTCTAAACAAACCTGCAAAACATGCGGGCACAACAAAAACAACATTCCCAACGATGTCGACAACAACGACGATGACAAGAATATATGCCACATTTAGGCATTCTCACACATAGACGGTCTGTTTACACTTGTAGTACACACTCATGTCTCTGGGTGCAGGGGAATTTCCTTTCTCCATATGGCATTTCCACCAAGAAACTCTTGGTCGTTGTACCACGATTAACCCTGATTTTAGTTCAAGTATTGACAGTAATAAATAATATGAAAAAGAAGGCAATAAAACTCAAAATAAAATTATCAACAAACACCAAACTTAAAAAGAACAAAAAAAAGTAGAAAAACAATTATTACTTGAAAATTTATGGACTATAATTTCTTATGAGCTTAGGCCGCCGCTCAAACATCCATAAGGGTCCTGGCAAACATAAAAGTTGAAGCGAGTACCAAAAAAAATCCTTACACATAAATCACAAGATTAATTTGTGCATTTGAGCGTAAAATTTGAAAGTTTCAACATATTTTTTGCTCGGTAAAACTTCAAAATGTCATAATATGCCAGTACTTACGAACGCCTGAATGAACTTAGAAATTGTTGGGTAGTAAGAATGTGGAGATACCAGCACCAGACATAAATACATGAATTTTGTGTAGCGAAATTAAAGGAAAATAAATTGTCAAAATAAAAAAATTAAAGAAATTTAAATACAAGAAAGCAATCAGAAAAAAATTCTCTCGCATTCTCATAATACTTTATTTTTTAATGTTAAACATAAAACTCCTATATTAAGGACGTCAGATGGAAGCTAATTTTTACTATGGCAAAAAATAATAACAGTTTGCTGCTGCTGATCACTTAAACCTAATGTATGGTTTTGATAAGAGATTAACCCAGGTTTAATCTCTGGCGGTGTAGCTGTGATGCAACTCAACTTAGTAGAGGGATAGGGGACTGTATATGGGATTGGTTTAGAGTTAATTAATTGAGGGCCAATTTTTACATGACGCGCAGTAAGTTCTGGGCTAAAGAATTGGCGGGCTTAGAATAATTGCATAATTTCTCAGTTTTAATATATATAAAATGTATAAAAAGAGGGAGAGAAAAAATGCAAATGACGTAAAGTTAATTCAATACATTTAGTTCTAGAGATTGAGATGCTCACTGTGTGAGTTGTGCTGCAAAAGTGGCTGATTTTGAATCAGCAACTTTGCTGGTAATATTCGATTTTCTATTTTCCTTTTTTCACATTTTCTTCAGCTTACAGTAAATAATTCACAATAATCATTAGAATATCTTTTTATTTGTTTTATAGATAACTTAAATAAGAGCGTCATCTTTTATAATGTTTAGATTTCATGTTTTCAATTAAATGATTCATTTAGTTTATAAAATTCAAAATTATTTGATTAAATTTAAAAGTAAGTAAGGTTTTTACACCTGAAATATTATATTATGCAACAAATTATTTAATAAGCAGATTCAATCAATAGAAAAGTTTAATTATTTTTACAATAATTTTAATTTTAGACGAGTGGACAAAAGCAAAGTTTGGCTGGCTTAGTATACTTGATATCATGGATTGCTATTTTTGTCGCTTAAGGAGATTATTAAAATTCTTTTCTTCGCTAAGTTGATACAACTGTTCCCAGTACTAATGCAGTGTTTAAACAAAATCTGTTATTTAGTTTGTTTACGGTCCTCGTTTTTCTTAGTCCACCACAAATGCTAAAAATATCTTAAATGATACAAATTTCAAACAAAGAATTTATCCTGAATTTCATATTGCAAATAAAATTCCCAATGCCGTATCGCTGAAAATGTTACATGCGGTTCATGGTGATTAAACTCTACTGGAATTACGTGCACATTAGCGGTGCAATATATTCAAAAGCGTTAGAGATCTGGTGAACAATTTGCTTCGCCCAGGTCGACCATCAACGCCATCAGCAGTGGTTAATGTCGATAAAGTGAGGGAAGCTATAACTCAAAAATATAATTTTAGTTGAAAAAATGTAAACAGTGAATATATCAATTTGTCCCCACACTGCATGTAACTGCAGAAATTCGTATTTGTTTAATATTTCTCGAAAACTACACTGCAATTAGAAATTTTTCTTTCGACAGTATATGGGGTGAAATGATTCTTTTTCATGCCTCTGAACTACCATCATGTAGAACGTTATTATTATTAACAACTTAATGAGCAGAGTTACAATTCAAAATGCTGTATTGTCTCTAAGAAATGAACGGTCTGCGAGACAAACAACTGAATAATTTTTGTGTTCTGGTAAACTTTTTGTTAGAATATTTGAATTTTATACTTTGATAATAATCTACCTGTATTAATAATTTCATATTGTTTCGTAGTTAAGATTTTTCAACAAGCGTCATTGCACCACATTGTTTTATATTTGAAATTTAGTTGAATAAAAACTAGAATCAACAATGGTTGTTCACAGAACATGTGTGTGCAGCAGTCTAAGCAGCACCAAATATTCACGTCGCCTGCTAAAAGTGATTATCTTCCTAAGGGTTGTTAGGTCGAATTTATATTTTTAGGATTATTTAAGTTATCAATAAAATGCGCGCATGTGTGCGGCATAATTGTCACTGCTCGTCGCTGTGTGTGGCTAGAACCGCTTATTATGCCGGGAGGGCGTCCGCTCCGCATATGGTAGATAAGTGTTAGGCATAGCTACGGTAAGATTTAGTTTTAAAATACTTTCAGATTATTAGAATTTTCAATAAAGAAATCAGTCTATTACCAACCACTCAAGAAGTTCGGGTGTTTTATTTTAAACCGGAATCAGTGGTTATGGGCCCAGTCCCAGTTCCACGCGCTGATTGTGAGTAATTTCAGTTGGTTTGAAATTAAAAATTCGATTTGTTTGGAAATAATAATTAAACAAACATACGGTAATAAATTGTAATAATGTCGGGACGTTTGGCACAAATTGAGGAACTAATTGGGTACAATTATGGAGTATAGTGTGTGCAAATGAGGAGTCTCCTAATTACGCTTGATCTTTGGAATGTGGTGGAAGAAGAGCAACCCGTGTTCACAATGAATTACCAAAAAGCTTTGGCGAATATAACCCTGTGTGTTAAACCGACGGAACTTGTACATATCAAGAATTTCGCAACGTCGAAATGTGTGTGGGATACGTTAAGCCGTTTGTATCAAAGGAATGCTCCCGGACGGAAGGTGAATCTGTTCAAGAAGCTAGTGAGATTCAAGTTCAACAATTTGGAAAGGTACGCACTGCAGTTGAATGAGTTTTATACAGTTGTCGATGAACTGAAAGCCATTGGTGTGGCAATGCGGGAAGATTTCTTGAGTATTTTAGAGCTGTGTAGTTTACCGGAAGAAATTTTAATTCATCAATCTCGATATGTTGAACAGCTGCTGAAAGAATGGGGCATGACGAAATGTAAGCCAGTTTCAACACTTTTGGCAGCCGGGATAATTTAAAAAAAAGAATGCGACAAGCTGGACTGGATGAAATGTGCGATGTAAAGAGCTTTCAATCGCTAGTCGGAGGATTAATGCACTTGGCGGTCATATCGAAACCTGATATTTCACACGCTGTATCTCGTCTAGCGCAATTTTGTTCACACCCTCACAAAGACCATTTTGTGGCTGCAAAACATATCCTCAGATATTTGAAAGGTCACCCAAAATACTTAATACAGTATACTGATGGAAATAAGAAGCTCTGTTGCTTCACAGATTTAGATTGGGGAGCAGATATCAACGACCGCAAATCGTATAGTGGATACGCTTTGTTTTCTGGTGACGGATTAGTAGCTTGGGAATCCAAGAAGCAACATGCAGTCTCTCTAAGTTCTATGGAGGCAGAATACATTGCCTTGTGTCTGGGCGCCAAAGAAGTGGTATCCGATTTTTTGGTCAAGAATCCCACTGTTCATTAAAAAAGAAAGCACATCGAACCGATCGATCATTATATCCGAAACAAACATAAAAATTGTTATAATTACTTAAATATTAATTTTTATTAAATAATTTAAATATTTATGTGCATATTAATATAGTTGGATTAAGGCGGAGATATTTTTTCGTTCAGTGGATGTATTGCCTATAAAATTGGAAAATATGACAAAATTAAAAAAAGGAAAAGAATGAAAACGTAGTGTCCAAATATAAAAACGATCTCATTTTTACGGTTCTAAGTAAGTTGCACAAAGTGGTTTATATTGTATGATGTAAGCACTTTTTTCAAAATCGACGAAGTAAAAAAAATGTATTTGCTAAAACTCAAAGATGATACACAAGATTTAATTCTGTCATCAACAAATTTAAACAACATTTTTGAAATACGAATATGTAAAATCAAATAGAGAACAAAGTTCCAAGTTATGAAAATAACGTAATTTATTTTGCAATACTTTATGATCAGCAGGGATTTATTAGCAAAACATTGAAGCCAGTTTATAGTTCAAAACTCCGTCGAAAATACAAATTTCAGTATTTTTTACTGAACACTTTATTTTCGAATTATATACACATTTGTTTTATAGCGATTTTTTTCTCTTTTGATAATTTTGAAATAGTTTAAGACCATGTGAAAGATATTACATTGCTCTGCCCCTTTAGAAAGCCCATAAAATGATGCCATTTACGCAATTGGATGCCATGATTTTCCTACTTTGATACTTTCGTTTTGTTGAATATAGTTCATATAATATATAATAGAATATAATTATATAACATATATATAGGGTGGCGCATGCTAACGCTAAGATTTGAATACAGTGAATACATTTTTTGTTTAAGTCTTTTTTTTTCGTCTCTTTACAGAATTGACTAAATAACACTTGGGAAATTTATGATGGAAAGGCTCAGCACAAAACAAAGAACCAAAGTTGTTCAATTTTACTTTGAAAGTCAGCTTTCGATTATTCAGAACATATCGAAATTTCTTTCGAAATGCTCCAACAATTTACCGATTGGTTCAGCGTTTTGGGCAACAAGAGGCTGTCTGTGATCTTCCGCGTGCTGGAAGACCTCGTGCAATTCGAAATTAAGTGACCATTGCCCGAGTGTAAGCAAGTATTGAGGAAAACCCCGAAACTTCCACCAGGCAACGTTCTCAGCAGTTAAAGATGTCTTGGCGGTCTTTGCAAAGAATTTTACATATGTTACACCTTTTCCCATATAAGACGCAATTGATTCACGAGTTAAAACCAAATGTTGCACAAGAACGCATTCAATATAGTCGCCGTTAAAGTTGCTTATGCGCCACCCTTTAGATTTTTCATAAAAGTATTCAAATCCAGTATGCTGCTACTCGGATTCTATACAATAAACGATATTAATCATAAGCAAAATTGTCCTAAATCCTCTTGGAATAGGAGAGCAAGAAAGCAAACGCGACACGTGTGCCCAGAAATCCTCTAGTACGCGTCTATACTCTTCGTGATCATACAGATCCGTTATTCGTTTAGAGGAAGTGAATTTAGTATACCTAGGTATATGAATATATCAGCTAGTTGAATGCTTAAATTTCACAATTGGTTCTTCAATCAATTTTGTTAATGTTATAAGATATTGGATAAAATCTTTCAATTACATCGGTATGCACCACTAGATTTGAAAACGTATTATATTTTTCCCTGACAAAATAACGATAGAAGAAGTCGTTCCATAATTTCAAAATAGAGAATATTCTGCCTAAGATTTCTGAAGAATATCTCGTAAGTATAGATTCAAAGCAATATATGAAAATTTTACATAAATTTTTTTTTTCATAGCTCTGAAATGAGGCTGTATCATTTCAAAAAATACTTCGTTTAGATTTTAAACGTTAATTTTATATTTATAGTCCACAGAATTTTGTAGATATATTTAAAAATTATCGAAAAGAATAACTTTTACCAGACAATACCCGATACATAATAATTCCTTTTAGTTAAAGTTAACAAACCAAACATGAAAATACAACTGCCAATGCTTGGTATAAATGTAATCACATTTCTCATCTTAAGCTGCTAGAACTTTATCCCCACAAACACACACACATTGGTATGTTCGTTCACACACACACAGCCACACACACACACACACACACACACACACTTATACACTCACGCACGCATATGACTGTTTGTCTGCTTGAGATTTTGACATTTTATAGGCCTTATCTTAAACTTGCACTTGTTTTAATACAACTTCAGACTGCGACGGAGACAGGGCATCTTTTTTTTCCGCTGTTAAAATGACATGAAAAGGGGAATGCGTTTTTTTATTATTTAGTTTAGCTTTATTCCTCTGTCTCATATGCGATTTTTTCGCAATTTTATTTTGTTGCCACACCGAGCAGAAGAAGTAACAGAAACTTTTTTGACAAACACCAGAAAATTTTGCAATGGAAGGATTCGCATTACACCCATATATCCTGTGTGTGTGTTTTTCCTCATTGCTATGAGTATGAGATTACGAGTAGTGAAAAGAAAGGAAATACTTTTTATCTTTTATGCAAAGTAGCAGTAGTAGTTGGATACCGCTAGAGAGCGGAGGGGTGTAGAACAAAGTGCGAGCAAAAACTATGAGATAAACTGGATGGAGTAATGTGAAACAGTGAGCTGAAGCTATGTGAAGTAGAGTTTCCGAAACACTGGGCGGAAAGATGCCCAATTTGATCGACAATTTTCATGCTTAATTTAAGAAGATTGAGCTAGACTTTAATTTAAAATTGACATATCAAGATTTGAACCTACAATCCCTTGATTAGAAGTTGCAAAAAATGATTAAAAACATTTCCAGATTGTTTTAGAAGTTAATGATGCATTAATGACGTATGAGTAATATGCAACCTCACCTGTTAATTACTCATACATTAGGTGGTGAAATGTAATTAATAACAATCATTCGCTCTGCGAAATGTAGACTTATGAATTTATACTTTAGCCTACCCTAAGTTTCTACGATTCAAATTAGGCATTGGTTTCTGTCTCAAATCAAAAGAAGAAAAAGGTACTTTTGCAAAGAAGTAAGAAAACGCCGATAGTTTTGTTTCAAATGTTATTATTTCTTGCCAGGATTTCTTGCAGAGGATCGAATGAAAACGCTTACCGCGTTTAACACTTGGCTACTATCCATAGGATGATCGTCTTGAAAAAATTGGCAATTTCAGAAGACATTTTGACATCCTCAAAGTCCACAGTTCGATATGTTCTACAGATTTTGTCAAATTTTAGTGATGAGTAGTAAGCTGATGCAGGAAGGGAACTGAAATATCTGCTGACTGTAGAAAAATCCAATGCATTCTTCTAAGAGTGCGTTAAGCTACTAACATTTTCGATTTGGAAAAAAGTTTTCATATAGCACATATTATGTAGAAAGTTGCTAGCGATACTGCAGATGTTTTTATAGTAATAGTAACGCTCAGCTAGGTGGAAGGTAAGTTCAAAATTGAATTCGAATAGACCATTGATTTCTATTCTAATTTAATGAATAAAAACTGTTAAAGAAATGTGTTAAAATGTGTGAAAAGGGTAATTTTTTGGTTTCAAATGCCGTTGCGTGCCAAAATTGATAGTTTCACAAAATAGACCTAAGATTTTGCTTTAACATAACGTTCTACAGTTTTATTTAATCATTCAAAAGAGAACTCTTTGTACGATCCCTAAGAGAAAATTGATACCTTTGGTTGCTATGATACACATTGTGCAAAACCCAAAATTTGTACATGTTGGAACTTTTATCATAAAAATAATGTTTCTTTTTGGATTAAGGACAAGAAGTCAACTTTTGATTTGATAGTAACATTGCACGTATTATTTCACTATTTTGGTATGACGATTGGTAAAAAAAAAAATCCTCAGTTTCAATCTCTGGATACGAAATATACCTATAGATACTCACGCCCTTTGGGTATGTTTTTCCGCCAAACTTATATAAAATCGGCTTTTTTGTGCAGAAAACGGAAAAGTAGACTTTCACCGACAAACCCGCGGGCATGGAAATGGTTTTAGGGATGTGATTTGTTAGGCATAAAAGTGATACAGTAACAACGTGCGCGTGTACGCTTTTATGCATTTTTTTTTTTACTCGGAAAAGATTTTCTCCGAGATTAAAACCAGGTTTGCTTGATTCACATAAACAATATATAAACGAGCTTCTAATATTCAGTGACCTCACATGCATTCCTTTAGACTTACAAAAGGTGATCCTCTACTTGGCGGCAGTTCCGAAAGTCAATATGGTTAGCACTTACTGGACCTATTACTCGAAATATTCGTTAAGCATATCAGGATGTCGGATAAAAACACACTAATTTGCATTTATTTGTCATCTTTCCTCAACACATATTTCTGCCGAAATAAGCATGACAAATAATAAAATTTCTATGAAACCTTTAAAGAATAGGAAACACCAAATTCTATACTGACATTACAGCTTTCTTAAAGTTGGGTATCCCAAAGCCGCCCGAATAGTTCAACATAAAAAGCATAACACTCTTTTGTACAGCACTCATCGCAGACACACTTACAAATACCAAACCTTACCATGTATGCGTAAAACATAACAGCCGCCCTTACTTGTATACTTGCAAACACAGACACACTGTGAGAGCGGGAGACATTAGCATCCTACTAGAGTATGCATTATGTTGTGCTTTTTATATATTTAGTCGTATGCATCTGAGTTTATATGGGTGTGCAAGTGTGAGTGTACGTCACAGTGAATATTATGCACTCAAGTGTAAGTGTGTAAGGATAAAAGAGTGTGTGTAATGTATAGGTATGTTGACAAATGCGCGTACTCTATCCTGTATTTGTGAGGGGGTGTGTGTATGTGTTTCCACACATATAGCTGAATAACAAGTGGGCCAACAGCGTCTTTATAATTTGTTATTATTGTTGTTACTATCCTTTTTATTTAGATTTTTCCCTTACTCGTGGATGGGATGATTTTTTTTTTCCTTTCAGTACAGTCATTTGTGTTACTTTCGAGCAACTTTAGTGAAAATTTCGTGCTTTAATGTGGTGGCCATAAAGTTTGTGTTTAATGTAAATGCAGTAATTTTTTCAAAATTTGTATTGCATATAAGGAAAGTTCTTATTCATTATATTCATATATAGATATAACCGATTTGCAACTAACTACTATGACAAACTGAAGTGGATAAAATTTCAAGAAACATATTTAAAACAGTTGAAAGCGTTTCATACAAAGAAATCTCATTCAAGTTTCTGTAATTAAGTCCATTAGGTAGTGTCTACGACTGGAATGAAAGTTTAAGAATACTAAATCATTCACGAAAACTAGAAAACGTTAATAGGTTTACCTATAAAACCTCAAAGAGGAGGGTTCGTTCGTACCAGCTGTTTTGTTACTCAAAGGCAAAACAAAATTACAAATGGATCTGGATTGTTTTCATATTTCAGTTTCGGCTTAGGGTGGTTTGAGTCTTCAATCAGAACCTTCTTAGAGGTTATCACCGCTAAAAGAAATATCAAATGTGGAATTTCTAGTTTACCCCAAAATCTTTTGCTGGATGGGACGATGGGCCACCATAATGTATGAAATATCTTCTATAAATGCTAGAGATACATATAACAAATATTGTTTCGCCCTAGCTCTGGTCTCAATTGAAAACTTAAATTAACGACACCTTCTGTAGTCCTTAAAGGGTATTTTCAATGCGGTGGAAAGACACTGTGCCAAAACTAAATTAAAACTCAGGTAAACCAAGAGCTGAAGAAAAACCGTCATAGACAACGAGGTGTGTCCGCTGCCTGGTTTCTAACCCACTTGAAGTTGGAGGTAGATTTCTTAATAAAAAAAATCATCTTTCACATCTCTTTTTATTAACGAACGATAACCATTTGGCGAATTTAGAACGATTCTAATGCACCTGAGTTGCATCAAGTGGAAAGCCATCTGCAGATAGTCACAATTTAGTGCAAATTAAAAGCCGGCAAAATTATCTTCCTAAACAGTTAAGGAATTGCTATCAGCCTCAATGAACGAAATATGTTTCAAGCAGTATTATACCATGCCTAATATAGTCGATGCCACAATGGATAGTTTGCACCAGTGATTTGGGACATTGACCACTTCACGCAAAGGCATCCTGAATTATCCAGCGAAATTATTGGATATCATCCCATAAGAATTTTTACAATAGAGTTTCCTTAAGTAACAGGTCTGTATTAAAAAGCAACAAGCATTCGACGCCCTCAAAATCAGTATAATTCATCCTGATATGTAGACCAAAATCGTAGAAAATTTTACTTTTCAGATACGCGTCATACAAAGAAACCACGGCGACCACATGAACAATGTAAAGTTATGTCGTATATCTTTTACGCAACCTTTTCTGTGCAGTATTGACATTCAATCATCGCCATTGCAAACCCCTTTCCTCAAATTTAGGTAGGCTCCAAAACTTCAACCGAACCGAAACTTATAAACCATCCACCACGAATTCAAATACTCCACGCCCAGGTTGAAATACAACTTTATCGTAAGAAAAATGGAAGTGGTCAGAACTTAATATATCAATTTTGCAAGTCTTTTTATTTTTCAGAATTTTCTTATTACCAGGCTCACAATAAAGGTAATCCCTTATAAGTACATGCATGTATTTGAATTGGAAATATTTCTCTAAGCATCTGTCAATTTTCATCGCATATTGCTTTCAATCAATGAATAAATGGCAAACATTTTTGATAGTTAATAACTAAAAAGAAAAATTTGCCTCAAAGTTGTTTTAGCTTTAAACAAGTTTTTGCTTTCTAATGGACCCAACTGTGACACAAATTAAAGTGTATCAAAAGCACTTTCTTCTTCTTTACAATACATCAAATGTGAACTTTTCTTCCTTACAATTTTTATTTCTATAATATTTCGTAATAACCGAACTCTCATTTAGACGACCATTGAAAAAGGTACAGGGTGGATAATGAATGCCTTTATCAAAATCGAAGTTAAAGATGTTAAAGGAGTTTTTTTCCACAACTAATGCGCCATACCACAATTCCTTTATATTTTTCTGTGGTCACCACAACTTACTTAGGTA
>JAHXMU010000145.1:851313-862365 GCA_019455685.1 Philornis downsi | reverse complement strand
TTTTTTTTCCTTCATTTCTTGTGACGACTTTCCCGTCAAGGCGATGTAACCTTCTCTGTTACGTTTTTTCGTCTTACATGCTTTCTTACTTTCACAGTTTTTTTATTTTTTCTTTTGTTTGGTTTCATATTTTGGTTACCAAAAAGTTTCTTTACGTGCAGCTGCATACGTCGCCCTCAGGCGGCTGCCAAAAAATTTCGTTATTAAGTAATTTTTATTAAAGAAAATTACATTTTCATCTTAAAAAAGTCAAACTTTGATAAGATTTGGTAAGCGCGTGCAGTGATGAGGGTGCGACAATCAAGCGTGTGTACGCGTGTTATAGTTTGTCATTGCAGAAATTATTAATAAAATACTTTAACTCATAAGAGTTGGAAACTTTTTAAATTGTGTGCAGAAATTAAACGATTAATAAGTTTTAATCGGGTTAAAACATTTGAAGAAGGATTTGTACGATGGCATTAAAACTTCACAATGCGGATAGTAACGCATTTGGGATGTGATTGTCTAGGATCAATCACGAATATTGGTTTGAGTACTTTAGAGGTTGATTATTTAGTTACAGTGTATTTTTATTTAAACAAAGTATGAGTGATATTTTATTTGTTTATGCAAATAAATTATACGCTCTGACATATTTCGAAATAACATTAGTCATACGTTCCATATATTTTAAAATAGATTAATGTGGGCTATGACATTATAAATGGTAAAATTCCTATCAGTGTCAACTAAATTAGTATTAATTTGCAAATTCCTTTCCATGTCATGATTGTGATATAGAAGAGTTTCTAACATTCAAAGAGCTTACACTCATTCTATTTTTTAAACTCGCTCAATGGAACCTACAGTTTAACGACGATTCCAAATGTCAGAATTTTGGAAGCTTTCACGAGACAGGTGGCTGTATGCGGAGTTGAGCCTACAGTGTATATGAAAATTTATGTTCATCTTAAGTCCTTTAATACAGACGTTGTATTCTTTTTCGTTATACATATACCAAATATTTAAAATTATTTATGACATATTGCTCTAATATAACGGCAAGAACTCTACATAAACAAAGAATATTTTATTTAGAATCGATTTAAAAAATATTGCACAAATGCAACCATTCGAAATATAAAAATATGTAGATATTCCGAATATTGATATACGTATGATTAATATAAAATCTGCAGAAATGGCAAAGCTGTCTCAAGTGAACAACTTTAGTTTATTAAAGCGAACTCTATGCTTTCATATAATCCAATTAATATCAATCATATGTGTGGTTGAAATTTCGTAAAGTACTCATTATTTTCTAAAAACTAACTTCAACTAGTGAATAGTAAGAACAATAATGTCAATTTAGTTTAATATATTAAACTTCCAGTATAAACTTAGATTAACCATAATACACAGTGTGTATGCTCTTTTTCTATAGCTGAGAAAAAAGACAGTATTTGAATATACTCGTATTAAATTATTGTAAAATAATGTAAAAGTTTCCAAATTCGAATTCTAATACGGCAGTACTTTACTCAAAGCACCGTAAGTACGTTCTGGTCAATTAAAATCCATTAGCTTCAAATAAATAGAGAATGTTTTTGTTCGGAAATGCTTTGTAAAATATTGAACAAAGACATCTAATCAAAATAGAATAGCTCCTTACATTCTAGATATTGCCAGGTATGCGTATGAGTAATAACAACTTTTAAGAAATATAAAAGCAGTCTCAAATGATTTACTGACATTGATTTTGGTCTAAGCCAATGAGTTATAAAATGCTAAATACCACTCAGATTCAATACGACTGCGACATCCCCAATTAGTTTATTTTAGTAAAATATTCGGCTGAGGTGTAAAGTTGTCATTTGTCTTTGCTGCCATTCAACAATTCCGTTTTGAAAGATTAATTTGCTTTGTAATGTACTTTGTTTAAATTCAATTTCCTGCTCACTCTACAGAATTAGGGAGTTTAGTTAGTGTACTTAGGAGGCATCCTTAATTTTAAAGATAAGAAAAAAATTTGTTTAAAATTTGGTGTGAATTAGATTGAGTTGCCATTTGAGCGTAACAAATAATGTTTTATTCTTTCCTTTTACAATTGAAGAAAGTGAATTTTACAGCACCAAATAATAGACTATCTCAATGCATTTTAAGCTAATTACTATTATTTTGTATGTACTTTGATTATTAATTCTCTTCATTTTCAAAATAATTCAGGTAATTCATTTTTTGTAGTTTGAAAAAAGCGTCTAATGTGAAGATTACATTCGATAACTTGGCAGAAATATAGTTGAGCTGTTGTGCTTTTCAATGGCCAAACCTTTTCATTAGCTGGCGATCAGTCGTTTTTTAGTATAATTTTGAATTCACCCTAATTATACAGATCTATTCTTAACAACACACATTGACAAAACAGTGCAATACCCATTCAGCAATATACACATGTCAATACAGAAAATCCCAATTTTTTGCCTATATTTTCGCTGGCTTGAACACAATTTGTAAAATGTAATCCTGTGGTGACAAAATTTAATTATATTGTAGATATTTGATTCCTTTTAGTTATGATCATACTTTCATTTAGCAATTTTTTCATCTGTCGATTTTGTAAAAGTTTTTTTGTCATCATATGGCTGATGCTAATTTAACTGATAATTTAATTTGTTTCAGCGATTTAAAAATGGGTGCCCTGTTGAAAACAATTTTTTATATTGTGATCTTTCATTCTTAGCGATTTTTACATATCATCTGAAGGATACTGTTTCTTCCATACCTTTTGAAAAACAAGAGAAGTTGGTTATTTTTCTCAACGGAAACTACTATGTAGATGAAGATTTGCGAATGTGTATTTTAACAATTTTTTGATTTCAGCGATGTAAAAGAAATGCCATGCTAAATTCAATTGCTCAAATCTACTTTCTGAATACTTCTTAGTACCATATGAAAAGTGTTAGTTTTCCCAAATCCCCTAGAAGTTGGAAAGTTTTTTATTTCAGCATCTGGATGGACCATTTGCATTTTGGTCGATTATCAAATCTACTTTCTGAATACTTCTTGATACCAAATCCCCTAGAAGTTGGAAAATTAATTATTTCAACAATTGGATGCGTCTCTTCCGAGATATGGACTCATTCACATTTTAGTCGATTATCAAATCTACTTTCTGAATACTTCTTGATACCGCATGAAAAGTGTTAGTTTTCCCAAATCCCTTCGAAGTTGGAAAGTTAATTAGTTCTGCAACTGAATGCGTCTATTTTGAGATATGGACTCATTAGCATTTTAGTGATCTTTTCATTTCTTTTCATTTCTCTAAACCTATTTAAAATTTTAAAAATTTTTACATTGCATTGGATATACATGTTTTCATTTTAGAGATTTGTGAAGCTTTTAGAAATACGTGATGATTTGCACATCATGAGATGGAACGCACTTTTTTTACATCAATTTTGTTTTCAGGAGTTGGTGCAACGTCGAAAACAAAAAAAATAAAACAACACAAAAAACAACATAACAAAAAAAGGCACTTCTTTGGAATCAAATATTACTGATTTCCTCAATCTGATGACGTGATAAGTATCACATTTTCCCAATCTACAGTCAAACGCATAGCTTACAACTTCCTTCTGACTCGAGTGCGAAGGACGGAAAATTCATTCGGATTGACTGTGAGATCGCGGACCGGCAGTTTATAGCACATTCTGTTACGGGTTAGGAGCTTGGCAGCCAGTACAAACACTGATTAGGATAGTTAATAGAATACAAATGAAGAAGAAAGATGTTTATTTCACTCTTAATACTTAATCAAATGCAAGTGAGGCACAAGAGTGTGGTCATGCTTTCACAATACTTCTTGTTAATTCCTTCACTTTTTGACAACACCACATCACCATCCTCTGAAGCAAATTGAAAAATTACAGACATAGCCACTCAGAATGTCAGAAACCAATCAACAAACAAAAATACACACCTTTATTTAAATTTGTTTGCAATTTTGTATTGATGATAAGCTAGTACACGGATAGATTAGGCGCATATTCCTATTTGTTCCACTCATGCTATGCCATGTAAACCATATGTATATTCTCTCGCCAAAAAAGTTGTCATAATAAGTTCCAATTCAATAAGGAAATATTTTGGAAATTCATATCTCTTATGTATCTGTACATAGTTAAATTTTTATGTAACGATGTCTTAATTCTTAATATTATAAAATATCGCCAGTATGTACTTGAGCTAAGACGACACAACAAACAGCATACCCATAGTACAAACTCCATTTCCATACCATTCTTCTTTTTTCCCAATAAGCACTTTTTTGTTTTGTTTTTTTGAGCTGAATAAATTTTTTAAAACTTTAGCTAATTTTTTATAAGCATTCTAAAAGTATGCCAAGCATTCATACTTATTTCCCACTCCCTTATTTAGCATTTTAAACCATTTGTTTTATTTTCTGACCTAATTTCATTTTTGAAATACATAAATTTGTGATAACTGCATTCAAATCAAAGCTAATACTCAATTCATTCAAATTCATTGGCTACTGTAAACGAATTCCGGAAACTTCTATATTGATATCTAAGAGTAAATAATCTACAATATATTTCCTGATATAATCAATGCATTTTATTCACTGTTTATTTTCGATTATGTCCACTACCATGTCCTTCCTTTTGTCCATTCTCCATGAACTGCCCTTATCCTCCCTGTCTCTAAAAGGCCTTCTTTGCCCTTGACAATATGTTACACTTCCTATATATAATTCACCTCCAAAAAGTATGCTAAACATTTAATGTCACATTTTCTACTCTTTTGACTGGTATCTTCGGTTAACGCAAATTCCCTTTTGATCTAATTTTACTTAAACAAAAATTGTTAAGCAAAACGCCTTTTAAATAAATCTATTTTAAATATTTCTTTAGTGATTCACAGCGGCAGCGCCGCGTAGAAGATTACGAGAGAGAGTTTAGATGCAGAAAAAAATTCATTATAATTTTATTTTCCTTTTCCAGGCCAGAGCCATTGTTGCTGATGCTGCTGATCTGGCTGCTGGTGGGGCTGCATTCATAGTTGGAAGGAGCTTTTAAGAATCTTTTCGCTACATTTTTCTTTCCTTCTGTCGACATCTTATACTTTTCGTAAGCGTGTATGTGTGTTTCAGCTCTTGCTATTTCTCCACATTTCTTGTTGTATCGTCCTTTATTATGTATGTGACATTTTGCAAAATGTTGTTGCTTATACTTGCAGGTCTTGTGCATATTTGTCTCCAGTTGTTGCTATTGCTGCTGCCAGTACTGCTTCTTTCGCTTTTGCTTCTGTTCTGTCTTGTGTTGATGACATTTTCTGCTTGATATTGCGGTGCCTGACGTTGTTGCTGTTGCGCTTCAAAGGTCCTTTCGGGTTGTCCTTAAAGTTGTGTGGCAGTTCTTGTCGCTGTTGTCATTGCTGTTGTTGTTATGGTTTGTTGTTGCCATTCTAACTCTTGTGGCAGTTGTTGAATTATACTTTTACTGTTTTTCATTTTCTCCTCGGTTGGCCCAGAAGCACTGGCATTTTGCTGCTTACCCCTGCTGTCGACCCTCAAACAGCGGCAGATAAAGTTGGTGTTGCGGTCCGTAGACGATGGAGTTCATTACCCCGCGTGGTTTCACAAATAGCGGAGTTTTTTCATTATTTATACTCCACTTATAAAACACTTAAAATCTAAGGTTACTTAGACGTTGGAGGGCTGCCGCCACTGTCACCACTGTTTCGTGGTTACATTTTCAGCTATCGTTTGATTTTCGTTTTGAGCTGAATTTTCCACTTGCAACTTGTTTCATTCTTTTTTTATTTTATTTTCATTTTGTGGGCCACTCAACTCTCACTTGTGCAATTTTTCTTTAATGAAATATTGTCAAAATAAGAGTCACTGCCTGTTTAGATCCCCAAAATGGAAAGCAAAAACGTTTCATTTTTTTCACAAGAAGCTGAGCGAGCAGAAACATATTTCGCTTTTTCTTCATCCATTTGGAAAACGAAGCCCCTGTGGATTGTAGACTGTTTTTGCGATAAATGACTATTTTTCGAATTTCGTTTTGTTGTTATTGCTGTTTAGGTCAGTGTTGTGAAATTCGGGTTGAATAATAAAGTGAGTTTTGTGAATTTTCCCGACGCTCTCGTCTCAACCTATTTGAATTATTTACATTTTTCGTTTCTGCTGTAGTTTTTTTTTGAGCCAGAAATAGCCCACAAACATTTTTTAAATGTTAGCCTAAAAATAGGCAACATTCGTTGTTTCCTAGGTTGTACAAAAGTTTGTTAGGAAACCAATATCAATATTTCAAAAACGGTAATTTCATATGAGTTCGTGCATAGTCTTTAAGCCTTTAATAGTTGAAAATGGAACAGCCTAAAAGCAGGCAGTGAAAAGAATGAAAGTCTGAAGAATATTAAACATAAAAGGGGCGCTGATTAATAATATCGCCATAATTAACGGCAGTAGTTTATACAAAGACGAATGCGTTTTATCTACGATTAAGAGTTATCTAAAAAGGTAGATATTGAATGTTAATTAAAATGAAATTTGGCGCTACTGAAGAGCCAAATATTAAATATTTTATTTAATATTCATTGCTTATGTGATATACTTTTCCCATAATTTAGTAATAAATATCAAAATACAGAAATTTAAGAAATTCTTTGAAATCTTTAAATTAAAAAAAAAAATATTAGCCCAAACGTAGACACTACATGTCATGTGTAGTTCTAAAGATATACACCCCCAAATTCTAAAATGCGTACTACTTTTTCATCAAACTAAAGATTAGTTAGGACAAAATTACAACTTTTTCGACCAAACGTCGGTGATATTATGATCTCTACATAATTTTTAGTTTTAGTGTGTTGTATTTAATTCAATGGTTTTCTAACTTATTAAAGATTTTTAAAGATCTTCGAAACGTTCACTTTTCTAACAGATCTTTTCATTTGACAAAATCTCTTTCCACCAAGCCATTAACTCAAGATTCAAAGAACATAATAGTCACTGGAGGTCAAATAATAAATATGTAGCGGTTGAAAGGTAAAATCGAAGCACGTTAATATAATTTTGCAATAGCTACTGTGGCTTTGCAGCATTGTATACGTGTAGATTAACCCAGTAAGTGTACTATAGATGGCGCGTCATATAGAAAATTTTATTCATAGCTTGAAAGTTAACACATTATCGATATTATAAACCCGTTCTCTTTTTGAGAATAATTTCGCGCAAACAACGCATTACACTCAAATAAGAAACAGAAATAACGTATAGTTCAAACAAAGCTATCAGCATAGCTCTGAACTTTGTGCAACTTTGGCGCGACAGTTTCGACATTGCTTCACCTTTGGCACTACGTTCCTTTTATTGTTCAGTTGTCTCTGGGTCATAAGCATAGCGTCACGTCTCACCTTCCTTAATACTGCGTATTATAATGTAGTAGTAGTAAGAAATCTTCCCTCTACAAATTTTATCGTGACGATATTTTTCGATAAAATTAATTGTTTTTTGTGCCAATCAAAATTTGAAGCATCTGAGGTCAAAAAAATCTTTTAAAATAAACTGGGCTGGTCCATTTGAAATGCTAGCATTACCAGCAAAGTTTCTAATTAATAGTAAACATTTCGGATTTGTTGGACGTGGCTTTGTGCTATATATTTCGATGACCGTCTGGATACTATTCGCCTTCAATTTGTTCTCGAACTTCTTTGTTCTGTATATGTCACTAGTTAACATTTCTTTCCGACAAAGTCTGTTAACTGAAGGCATTCTGCAACATTCTAAATGTTTCTGCAGCAGAACTTTCATAAAAAAAAATGTTAGACAACTGCTTTGCATTATACAATCCCATATTATAAACAGAGCAGGAATCAGTTTTTGCGTCGTAAAAAACAAAGCGAAATCACGTGATCACAGTGCTACCTCTACATTTCTAAGATTCGACATACCAACGAAATTTGAATTGACCTTACTCTTACAGGAAACTGTAACATCACAATTTGTCTCTATTAATCTGAAGGAATACATTTTCAGGAAATCACATAATTAAGAATGTAATAGCTCTGATAAATATAAACATGAACGGTGTACCGTTTTTTTTTTTTCAATGGAAATACATTAATTACTTTGCCTCGTTATTACATCTGCGCCGTTATTTGAAGCATATCCTAAAGTTATGTTCAATTATAGAAATTAATTAGCATCTTTTAGGACAATGAAAATTCTTATCTTTCAAATTTCATAACATAACGCAAGTCATAAACGTCTACTTCTTTATAATCTTAACCTTTTATTATCTGCTGCATTATTAAATCATCATTCAAGTTCCTAAAAGTAGGCTATAATATTAAAGAGTTCCTCCAAAATGTTGACTTAAGCCATTTAGTATATTTTTCTGTTTATTATGATCACATTCGCAATGAGAAATTTTGCCCAGATATCTGCACAGTGCTACCACCACATTTCTATGATTCGACATTCCAACGAAATTTAAATTTCTCTTCCTCTTTAGATACAGTAGAAGCAAAACGCCGAACTAACATCATAATCTGCCTCTACTAATCTGAAGGTATGCTGTCTACATTTTCAGAAAATCGCCTAATTAAGAATGTAATGGCTCTTCTAAATATAAACATGTAAGGTGTACTGTCTTTTTTCATGGAAATACTTTATTTAGCCTCGCTATTAAATCTGTGTCGTTATTTGAAGCATATCCTAAAGTTATGTTCAGTTATAGGAATTAATTAGCATCTTTCAGGGCTATGAAAATTCTAATCTTTCAAACGTCATAACGTAACGCAAGTCATATACGTCAACTTTTTATAATCTTAAACTTTTATTATCTGCTGCATTATTAAATCATCATCATTTATACTCCGAAAAGTAGGCTATAATATTAAAAAGTTGCCTTAAAATATTGACTTAAGCCATTTAATGTATTTGTGTGTTTGTTATGGCCGTGCTTTTCGGTTGGTATACAACATTTCAGTAATAAAAATAAAATTTGTTTTTAATATTAAACATACTTTTAGGATTATACACTTAAATATTGTACAAGAGAACGAGGAAAAAAAACATTCCCCATTTAATTACTTGTGCTGTGAATTGCTGTGTCGTGCATTTTTTTTTTTTTTTTTGTTTGCATAAATAAAAATATATATTTCTTATTTCATTGAGGGCAATAAAAAATAATAAATATAACCAATTTTAATCCTTATTCCAACATCACAGGAGAAGGACTACCCTGGTATACTTTACTCTCCCCAACTGGGTATAACTACCGCTGCCTTCTATCTCTCTTCATTTCGCTATCGCCATTTAATCCTATCGTTTTTTCCTCACTACCTTATTCATGAGAACTATTATAGAGCATATGGTTGATAAGGAATCTGTTGTTATATAGCTGACTATGCTGGTCGTATGTGTAAACCTTGTATATGTGAGAGTGCGTGTATGTGTGTGTGTGTGTATTTTTGTTTGCTAGAGTTGGTTATAACCGTAGATCTTTTTTGACCACGGCCACAAAATTACGCTGGCAGTTGGCTATCCGCTATCTGTATAAACTCTCTTGCTCTGCAATGATGACTCTGTATCGCCGTGTGTGTTTGTGCCATACACACATACACAAAGCCAATAAAAAATTGCATTAAAATTATAAAAAATAATACTGCTCGTTGTCGTTGAGCACACAAATAGTATCGCTACGAAAAATTAAAATGTCAATAATTTTTTATATGTATAAATATCCTTTTATTGTTGACTGACTGTAATCCTTACCAATAAAGGGGATTTAATGGCTGACTTTTTTCACTCATTTTTGTGAAAATAATCATTTGAAGTGTAGCAGCAACAAAAGATGGAAAGCACAATTCCACAGGATATTAAGTCAAAGTTGAAACATCGCTAAAGATGAGAAAATGTCAAAGATGAGATAGCTTTGGCTCCATTAACATTCCTTCTGCCTCCGCTTTATATTTATGTTATGCATATTAATAATTAAATCCTTTGGACTGCAAAAGCATTAACATTAGAATAAATTATGAATGAGTGTGAGGGTTTTTGGTACTTTTTCATTAATTTCCAGTCATAGTCCACAAACTTTGATAAAATCTCCATTTGGGAACTAATAACAAATGACCTCTTAGTGGGCATTTATGATATTGTGTGCTTTCTTTACGTTTCTTTTTTTTGATCTCTAATGAGTCATTTGAGGTTTACTTCGGCATAATGTAACTGACGCTTAAGGGAAGTAATGTGATTTCCGGCAGCACATTAAACGTGAGCAAAATATTGCATATTTAAAGGACAACAATTTGGTGACATGAAAATATAATATACTTTCAGGGGAATGTTTTCCTGCCAAAATGGTGCACACTTTTATGATGTTATTTTTGTGATGCAGATTCGATGGAACATTTAATTAGGCCTTATTCACAGCAATTTCTTTGGAAAAAAGAGCATCCATAAATACGCGTAATGACTACTTTTTCTGGGTTCATGTAATCGGCTTAAAATTAATTGCACATACGCTATTCCCAGAATAATTGATATTTATGTCGTTTTTGCAGCAATCTTGAATAAAAGAAACAATTTTTATAAGTGGTGTAAGAAATTTAATAAACTGTCGATGAAGCCTTGTCCGGAAAATGCATTTGAAAAATATCATAAATTGTTGTCTTTGGTGTTTGGATTACTCCGTGGCATTCAATACATTTTAGTGTATTTAGTTTAGTATTTTCTCCAATACCATTTAGTTAGTATTTTCTCCAATACCTTTTTTTTTGACAGAATGTACACATTTAGGATTCCATTATGTGGAAGGAGTTTTCCTGCACTAAGTTTATCACTGTCTACACTCTCATCGTTCTTGGCGGGTTGGCTTGACTCCGAGGCCGTTCGTTGATTTGAAAAGGATTACCCTACACAGAAAGATCGTTCATAGATGATGTTCAAATTCAAGCCAAGATATTTACATGTCGAACAGTCCATCCCGACCGGCCTCCACAGACTTCCAAGGTTAGTGGAAAAGGTATTGCTTTAAG